>JAVIWC010008142.1:0-600000 GCA_031894815.1 Creontiades dilutus | reverse complement strand
CGCCAATCCCTATTTTTGTAGCAAGTTGATTTCGGGCGGAAAATGTCGATTTCCTCCATTTAAATGTTATTTTCTCCAAACAAAATTCCATCAGGACATTTTTTCCCTCATACCGTTGGGAAGTTGAGATTCTGGGGAAGATTTTCCTGGGGATGAGAGTTACAAGACCTGTTTGTTATGAGTAAGAGTATTTGAGTGCTCAGCATTCACCTCTCGCAGATTTGAACTCTTCGGGGCACATACTCCAATGAGGTCTATTCAAAGCGAGCAACTAACAAGGACCTCAAACCCCTCACCAAGAGGCTGAGTTTTCTAGATGAAATGCAAAACTCTCAGGAAAGTACAATAAGCCAACAGGCTTCCGTGCTGGGGGCCCGAAACCAACGCCCTGAAAGTTTTAGTCCACATCTAGATGCGTAAGAGAAAAAATGGAAGTAGTTTTTCATAAATTCTAAAATTGGATATAATTTTACACCTTCTAAAGAACGTTGAAATTTTATTATTTTTCTCGAAGGAAGTTAGAAATTTACCGCTCTTGTGTCCTCAAAATTGATTTTAAAGTGCAGTTAAGGGAGGCCATTTTAGTGAGTTAAGACCGGAAACTCGAGAAAAAAATCTTAGAAGTGAAATAATTCGAAAACGAAGCCTCTAAACGAAAACGTCTAGGAGGCATTTTTCATTGGAAATTACCTCTAGACTCTATCCCTGGATTAGGTTGACTGCATAAATTTAATAGATCTTGGAAAATTTTCTATTGTGAAGACTGGCAACATATTTAAATCAGATTTACTTGATGAAAGTCAGATACAATCTTGAACATTTCAACTTTCAAACCGTTTAAAAAATAACATTGACAATTTTAGGAAAGCCACGATTAAAGCGAACGAACATTGGAATTAAATCTTGGAAGTGTTATTTGAACATGACAACTTTCCTCTTACGTCATGTCCCAAGCACAAACCTACTCTGTAATTAGATAGTGTAGATTTGCTCGCTAAATAAGTATTGTAAATTCCATTGAAGATTCTGTTGAAATTTTGCATTAGAAGTAACTAAAGGGACACAATTTTAATCGTCCTTTGATTACGTATTCCAGGTCAACCATCCAGTCTTAGTTCTGGCATCATGTTCGTTCGTGGCGAAACGCAACAAGTCACCAAAGACGGATTGGTCACAACTAAAGAAACTGCAGCCGTTGATCCTGATGAAGTCAATCTCGATGATGCACTGGCATCGAGCGACGAAGAGGAAAATGATGATGAACCCGATGGTAAGCATCTACTTTTTGTATCTACATTATTATTATTGGGTTCCGGGCAAGACGTTAAACTGCGACCGTGGTGGAGGGCTGCAGTAACTATGTTATCGCAGCAACTGTTACCATGAGGCATGGTGCGATTCAATCGCCCTATGTGGTTCATATCTGAATGAAAAGACGAGGTCGTCTGGGTGATCCAGAAGTGGTTTCGACTCTGTGGGGTTGGGAGGAGCTAATCAAGGCAATCTCCTAAGGTTGTAAACCCCGACAGAAAATCCAGTATCCTGTGAACTGTGAGGCAGCCCCTGTAACAGGCGATAGGCTAACAACTTGTCCCTGTAAGAATCTATCTGTTACGAAACCCGAAAACATACGGGAAGCCAAGGGCCACATCGGCCTGTAGTGCTTTGTAGTTAGTTGGTTTATTATTATGGTCTTTCAGGGGTTATATTATATTTAAAACAATCTTCCCCATTCTGCAAAACTCAAAATTTGAATTAAATCTATATTTCATGTCGAAAACTTTTTATCCGGAAAATGACGTTCTTATTCATTTTTATTTTCAGAAGATATGCCAGTCGAAAAGCAGATTGTTCCAGACGAGGTGTTCGGCAGTTTGAGACCCAAAGATCCTGACGACTAAAAAATTGTAGTAATTTTAATTACTTTTACTGTTATATAGGTGTCCAATTTTATCCAAGACGAATAAAAACTAAAATCAACTTCCTAGTTTGTTTACTCGTGTTTGCAAGGTACATTTCGCTCCCATTACAGCTATTTTTAAATCTTCAATTTTCTAATTTTACCGTGAATTTTTTAAAGTCAACTCTATACTTGGTTGGGCATTATTGAATCGCAGAATTTTTTATTAATCAAATATATTCTCAAGATGTTTTCTGCATTATTCTATCTTCGACAAAACTGGAGTCAATGATTTGTTGTACTAAGACATTTTCGCATTTGTATGTTTGTCATTGTGATTGAAGGTACAATTTATCATGATTCTAAATATTTAGTGAAATTATTGAAGTTTGAAATTGTCGTCTGGAGCTATGAATCGTAAGTGGAACTTGTGTTCCGATTTGTATTTATCAGAATAATAGCCGTTTTCTTTTCTTTTGCTGGTCACTTAATAATTTATCAAAGATGTCAATAATGTTATCTAATAGCATAAAACTAGCAACTATGCAAAAGCGTTGTTGACCCTTGCAGATTTATAAAAAATGTGTGGGAGAGAGTTGAGGACAAATCAACCATCTTCGGTGCGAAGTTTCTGAGGATGGTATCAACCATCATCACCGTTTTTTGACGGGATTGCTTGATTTTTGGCTTTAAATGGCATTGTATAATTTCAATAGTTAGCACTGTGAAATTTGTGTGTGGATATATTTTGGTTGAAAGTGACTGGCTAGGGTAGTACACTGACAACCAGTAGAATTTCAACTGTCATTTTATATGTAATCACATATAAAACTCTTAAAACTCTTAAATACCTTCTATTTTGAGAAAATAAAATGTAAGGATAGATGGATAGAACCAGCATCGTTCCGACAAAGTTGTAGTTCTACATTTTGAGAATATTTTGTTGTTTACTGAATGGTTTTACAGAAATAAAAAAACATCCAGTAGGTTCAAAAACATAATTTATTTCGGCTAATCGTTGGCCACAATATACAGAACAGGTGCCTATGGGCTTTTAGCAGCCGTCACCTGGCTATTAGATCTTCAACAACTATTCCACTGAAGGTTACAAAAGTGCGGCAGTCTAGATCGATTTCATAAATTAGCGATTCTGGTAAATGGCAACATAATATACTTGTCTATAAAGCAAGGTTTGTGTATTCATACGAGTACAATAAATAAGTTTTTCAAAAGCAGATACGATGAAACACGTTTTTTTAAGCAGTCAACAATGGAATTGGTGTAGATTTTGATTTTGATCATGAAAACTACTGTTTTCAATACATAACTTCACAAAAAACTTTCTCCTGATATATCTGTTTCTAGTACGTGAAAGAGTAGATTGATTACGACGCGTTCAAGGAATATTTTTTCAGGCCGTACATCTTTTTCCTTCCGTTGCCCGTACTAAACCAATTTACGCACCTTGGGACATTAGTGGGTTCTGTGAATGAAGCTTAGCTGGTATTGCCTCCAAGCTAGTGGAAATAAATGTGAAATTTCAAACTAATAGTTAAAGAATTTTAGGGATTTGCTGTATAACATAATACTGAAATTGTACACCGTGTAAAGCGGAATGGAAAGGTTTTGTTTTCATAACATACGTTACGTTTTTTTTTAATTTCCTGAAAAACTCGTTTTGATACTCCCCTTACGAGCAAGTCTTGAAACTTGAACTAAAATCAAATATCCAACAATATATTTCGACGATAGATATGTTAATTTGAGCTTTCAAGATTTGATCTTAACCTCAATAGGTTTGAACGAAAAGTTCAAATATCAAAACATATTTTAGAAAAACATTACCCCGCTAAAAATGCTCAAACCAACCTTGTCTGATTGATTTAATAAAAGCAAATGCCCCTAAATTCGGACTTTGAACGTTAATGGTTGTCAAAAGTCTTCAAATTTGTATTTCACCGGTTAAAATGAAATTATATACGATTGTGTTGTATAGAATTTAAGGGTGAGGAAAGGAGGCACCACATCCCTAACTGATTTTATTTATTTTCACTTCATTTTGAAAAGTTGTAACTTACCTCTCTGTTTTCAAGATTTGAATTATTTTGGTTGGGAAGAATTCATACTCGAAAGTGGACTTACACACGTGGCAATACTTACACGTATTAACGACTTCGCACTATCTACGTAAGTTTGCAAAATTTTGTATGCAGAAGCCGGGCCACAATTTTCAAATTATTTGCTTGGCTCTCATTTATTTCAAAAAAGTTTTGTTTTCTAGGTAGTTACTGTTATAATGAGAGGTTGAGTACATTAAAATCTGGTATAAAAAGAGGATTACTTAGAAATACATTTCTTGTTATCAATAAAGATTTACCCAATTTAAAATACATTGACAGTAATCAATTAATTACGTAAATTTTTCAGAAAAAGGCGGTATGTAACTTTTGACTTTAATCTTCAAAATTCGCTAACAGAAGAGCTAAAAAATCAAGTAATTAATATTAATCCTAAAAAAAACCATCTTCATTGCTGTAGTTGTATTAAGTAAATAAATTTTAAATACCTTTATTTATAGGTTCGATTTATTGCTACTTCACAATTGTGTGTATGTGGGCCAGATGGGGAACAGTGTCAAAATTTACTTCTTGATTACATGGAATACATCTGTGGTCTTATTCACACGAAACTATTCATCTGGCTGCAATTAAATCGTTTGGCGATTGTCCAGGGCGATAACCCATCCAACGCATGCAAATTTTATCAAAGTCGGTCGATTAGTTGTGGATGTGGCAAATTAATTTTAGTTCCTGTTAGCAAAAATTTGTTTTTTAGGCGCGAACATTTAATGTTTTCGACTTCTTGCACGAAGACAAAGCTTCATAGCCTTACGTAATCCGGAACCAAGAAATGAGAGCTAAATCGTTTTTCACAAAGAAAATGTCAATATAAAGAATTAAGAATAGAAAGAAGTTCTATTCGAACTACTCAAGGTAAAAATAAATGTATTTATGCGCCGGTTTTGTTTGGGGTTACTATTATGGGTTAATCATAGCCAATATAATCTGAACTAGCTAGCCACAGCCAAATACTGGGAACTCCTCGCTGAATATTTTTGGCCCCTCTTTTTCGAAACTAGATTGTGTAATAGTTATGTTCAGGCATTTTGCTAAAAGAAAATTATGTCTTTGAATATTTTGGGACGGCATGACATTCTCCATTCCACGTTTTCCTTCACTTCATAAATGAAGAGCATAAGAAAGTTTGAATCGCTAAAACCACGATAATTATTACCCATTCGGTAATTTAAATAATACTTCTCTCGTGTTGTTTTCTCTTCCAACTTAAAAGTGATGCAATACGTATTAATAATAAAACAAAAAATAAAGCACTTAATCAAATAATTGATAAATTATGGAATTTATTATTATATCTCTCGTGAAAATAGTTACTTGACATTTTATCAGTAACATCGAAGTTTTATGATTTTTGGCACACCCTCGTACCTCATTCGGCATTCGCGAAAACACAATTACAGTACCTAACCATGTAACCAGCTTTCCTCTACCACAAAGTAAGGATCCGTAGCCTACCGTGAAAAAACCATTACTAGCAAAACTAATATTTAGGTACGTAGGTCAGGGAAGTTATAACCAACAGGTACCTACAAACTTTGTTTTGAAAATGGCAAATGCGAGATAGTAGCAGTTTTACAAACGTGGATAGGTAGCAACGTCAAAATATTTTACAAGTTTTACAGGCATTGAATGTAATAGCTGAGAAGATACAACTAAGGCGAAGGAATAGCACAATAATAAAAATATCCATCCGAATGATTTCTTTTCAACAATTTAAATGGAGCTGTAGGAAGCAGTAATGAAGTGGAGTGTGTCTGATACTGTGTCAGAGGTATCTGAGGGTAATTGCGGGGATTGGTTGGCAAGAGCGTTAGCATCTTTTGTTATGCCGCCGAACATGATGAGCTCTCCTTTCCCTTTGACGAGCGTGTAAAAAATGGTCGGTTCAGGGCTTCCCATTGCTACGGATTTGATGGGCAGCCACGACACCATCGGAGTCTCTTCGAGGATTTTCGAGATGTCGAGCACGAACATGGCCATTTTGGGAGGCTTGGCCTTCTTTTTGGGAGCTTCCTGGGTCTTGATCAAACTGCGTAAACGTTCTTCCATCCTCTTAATTGCATCTAACTGTTTTTCTCTGAAAATGGCATCGAAATAAGCGTTGTCGATCAACAAAAATCAAACATTCAAATATTTAAAATTACCACCGTGGTTTTGGTTCTCACGATAGAGGAACAGAAAGAGGGCGTTTTTCAATTTTTCTGTAAACGTCTAAGTGTAAAATTAAAACCTTCCACAATGATGTTAACCAAAACAATAGCATTGGGAATTTCAATATTTCTAGGTCATTTTCTACCCAAATTTTCTTCTTCACATGCGACGGCTAACTCTAATCTTCATGCTCTATCCTCCTACCTCCTTTCTTGGCTCCTTTTCAAATAATCAGTTGTTAAATATAAGAATTTACTTTGCACCCAGAATGTATCGATCCAAAATTATATGATTTTTCATTCTTTTGAATCTCCTTTTGATGGATTTTGTTTGAATTATTTTCATTTGAATTTAATCTGTAATTATGACTTGCACAAAGGAATAATGATAATGAGGATTCTTATTTCAACTTGAAACGTGTTAATGACAGTTTAATTCTGCATCCAAAACACCCTGTAAGATCGTGTATGGTTCAGCATAGAGCAGAGCGTCTCTTAATGCAAAACTCACCGCGATAAATCCTACACACTTGAGTTTCAATTGTCTATGCTTCTCGAGAGTTTTACTACAACATTTTTTCAGCAGAAAATGGAGTCTATGAAGAAATAAAAACGTGTACTGAATACTTCGGCCCTACCAAGTTGAGAAAAAATTGGGTGATGTATTTTTGGTGCTATATGTAACATGTCTCACCTATTCCTATGGACTGTTGGGCGATTATCCTTGAAGGCGATCATATTGTTCATGTAGTGAGCATTGTTCAGAATAGGCCGAATGATTTCACGTGGAAGCTCTCTTACGTCCTCTACCGCTGGTGGTACCTGTTGATGGAAGCGACCTAGACTACCTCTCCTCCCATTCACATTGACGTCTCGGTCAATAGCTGGTGGAGCGTTCACTTCCTGATCAACACTGAAACCAACAAAATGATATTGGTTATGGGGCAATTAACAGTAACAACCTAAGTAGTTTATTGCACCATGAAGGTTGAGTAAAGGTAAGCTGAAAGAAGACTTGGCAGCATGAGTAAGTCATCTTTTACGAGGAGAAGTTTAGAGAGAGAATGTCAAAGGAAATTGCAAGGTGCATACTGTAAATTGTTGAAATGGCCTAAGAGAAACGCGCCTACCGAGACCAGTTTAATCAAACCCCATTGACAACACAATTTTTCTTGTATCGAAAATTTGCAATAATTTAGTCAGTAGATTTTTTTTTCTAATGACACTCTTGTGAATTGAATCGGACAAGGAAAGTAAAACAATTTTTGTCGTCAAGTAATCAAAAGTGTCCGCTTCTAGTAAAAAAATCGCTTAAACGTTTGTTTGTAAAACTTGTAGACTTCAAATATATAATACCTTCCATTCTGTTCCATCTACCAAATACCTAAATATTTTGCCCTCTGTTTAAATATTCAATTTACTGCCCTCGTAAGCAAGAACGTCCTAAGTTTATTTTTGAAGTGAAAAAAAATAAACTAAACAATGTCAAACAAAACAAGTTCACTTATCGCAAGTAAATTTTCTAAAAAGATGAGTCTAATGGGCCTTGTTCAAATGATCTTATGCCACTCTGGTTTACGAGGTTAGTCTATTCAGTTAGGCAATAGGTACAGGCATAACACTGCAGTTAGGGAAAACTTTCAAAGATGATTCTGTTATCTATACAGAATTCCAAATATTTTACTAGGAACAACAGCACCGATATTCGTTTGTTCGTTGTTGTGCTTGTAGTATTGTGGTGTATTGCGTTGTCTGTGTTGTATTGTTGTTTTTGTTATAGGTATATTTAGTCCCCCTCAATCTCAAGATATTCATACCCACCATAAAAAGATGTGGGATGCTCTACTTACGATCGATATATGAACATTTCAGTAGCTGTTCAAATGGAGAACAATACGTAGCATCGATTCACTACTCACGCTCTAAGCTCGTCAGCGAGAACCCTTCGATTTTGATTGCCCCCGATGTGAGAGTTCGAGGTCCATCTGGAATATGCCAAGGATGTAGGCGTAGACTCAGGATTGCGGCTCATCACCACAACATAATCTTCAACCTGAATTGAAAAATATTTTGAATAGACACAAAACATGTAAAAAATGGATGATTCTTCAAGTTTTAAATCTGCTCACAATTTAGGAAAACTTCCACGAGTTAGTATAAATCAACTGTAATGCCTGTGGGTTTGAATAATGAAACTTATTATTATTAGATAGCCCTTCTATGTAAAGCTTATCTGTGCATATTAGGTGTAGTTTGAGATACAATATCTAAACTCGACATATCGCGCCTCTATACCTTGTAGTGTACTTTTGCCACACTTTTTTTGTGGTCGATTGCAAAGGGTCATTGATGAAAATAATTAAACAAAAAACCAACAAATTTTGAGACTTCTCTTTTTTCCGACTGCAAAAAATCATGATTATAAAATCACTGGAAAATTGTAAACTACTTTTAGATGTAGCAAACAGTCCATGAATAATTATTACCTATAGTAGCAAACAGTCCATGAATAATTATAATTAGTACCTACTTAAGAAGGCTGGGTCAATGACACTGGTGTAAAAATAACAAGATGATGCTAAAGCCCCACTAATGACTTAAATTTTAGTTTGTAAAGTTAATATGAACGATGTTTTACTTAGAAACAAATTTATGACAGCAGGACAAAGTTACGAAGTTGACAAAACAAGAATTTATCTTGGAAATCGTTTACACGATCCCCGATCGTTCATAGTTTTCCGAAGTCAGAGATAGGTATACGAAATACTCAAGTTAGCTGTAACCTGATTCAACTACAACTCTTTTAAATTGAAATGTAACAGCAACTATCAATAATAGAAACCTTCCCAAGAGACCTTATTAGCTTTGGTGTACCAATCACCACTTGATCCTCCAGCTGCAAACCTTGTTGAAAACTAAAAAATCTGCCATCAAGTGCTTTAGGTATTTTATTTTAAAACAAATAGAGTTCTTCTAGCCCTGTAAGTGGAAGTTAGGATTCAGAATAAGATGCCCCTAGGGAAGCACAATAGATTCCTACAGATCGTTTTTGACTTCCTACTCGTATTTAAGTAGATATCTATAGATAGGTACCTACTTTACCCTGTAAAAGATGAAATTGTAATCAGTTAAATCCTATTTGGACTTCTACTTAACACAGATTGACGACTACGAATCAATACTACCTGTAATCCCTCTGCAATAATGCAAGTAATGCAAGGTTTGTATTCCTGTTCACAGTGTCTCCAACTAAATTATGACACCGAATACCAATTATATCTGAAATCAAGTAGGTCTATCAAAGAATAAATTTAATTATTTTTACCCACCTACCAGGTCCTAATGAAAAAATAATTTATGAAACGATATTAACGTACGATCAAATGTCATCCCTATGTAGGGGTTCTGAAATATCACATAAAACAAAAGTGCGAGTTAAGATACTCCTGAAACCTTCAGTTAGGTATCAAACAAGTGTGAGCTCTACAAGATGGCCACTTCATGTTTATACGAGAACGGTATGTACAAAACAAAGTTATTATGATACCCATAAAGCATACACCTTACCTTGCAAGCGGGATGACACCAAAGGTGCGACGCCGCCCATTGCCGATTATTTACAACTATGGGCGTCCAAACCCAGATCCGGCCAACCATCGTCAACATCCAAACATCAACCATAACTGCACTCGGAGGCCCTGCCCAACCACCTACCAAAAACCAAAAATAATGTATAAATAAAAGTAAATAAACTAAAATAGTTGTTTCATTTTACAGTAAGAAATAACCCAAAATAGATGAACACACAAAAGAAAGAATTGTACATAGATTCTGGTTTTATACTGCTTGTATTTACCTAAGATGAACAGCCTCTCTTCGTCAATTGCGATTTGTGAGTGACCGTACCGCGGAAACGGTTTTTTCTCTGTCGTATCTTTTTTTGTCCAAGTTAAAGTTTTGAGATTCAAACACCACACATTATTAGAGCTAAAGGTCGTCAAACTGAAAAAAAAAAAAAAAAATCAAGAACAAAAAAGTTATAAGGGTGTTCGGCGGTAAAATGTTCACATGGGCTACTTTTTTTACAAAGTTCTAAAGTTTACCCTAGCCTAAAAATACTGGGTCGGCCATCAGAATATTTCCTTGACTTGTGTGAGTTGAAAAGCATCAGAGACAAGAAGGTCTTGGTCTAGTTCTGTGTCCTTGCCGGTATCTTTGGGAAGGACGGAAACGAGTAAGGCAGTATGATCGTTTCCCTTTCCAAGCCCAGTCTCCCTTTCTGTTCCAATGCTAAGAGAAGTGTGTGCTGAATGAAGTCATTCTCCGATATCACGGTGTATTTTCCAACAAATGAGGAAGTCTCATTGGAGTCATTACAGCTCAGCCAATTTAACGCAACTGATTAAACGAAATCCCCTGACAAACTACCCAGATGTGAAGATCCCTCTACAAACTATCTCCTCCAAAAGTACCAACCTACATCTACTCAAGCAAATGCAGATCTGGAAAGTTAACCTTACTCTGTGGCCAGACTGCTATCCATATGATGACTTTAAGAGTGCTAAGGGCGACATCCTTCATCTCATCACAAATGGCGAGCTATAATAACAGTATGGTTCCACACAGAGATGATGAAATTCCTCAATTTCAGTAAATAGAAACAATAACTACTCAAAGAAGGAATTATATTTTTTTATCCTTAGCCCACCATCAGTTATCTTGATCCTCTTGACAAGACGACTCTGGTTTCATAGATCATCAACACAAAAAACATACCGACACTAGGAATGACACGATGACGTTTTTCTCTTAGAAAAGATCACTAACTAAATGCATAACTAAGTACTTATTCTATGGTTTATTGATGAAACTACTTACCCTCCATTGTGACCTTGTAAGCCTCCGAAGACTACCATATTGTCACCATGGACTGTAGCAGCATGACCTGCCATTGAAGGGGGACTCAGTGGAGGCGTGATTGAAGTCCATCGATTCCCTTCGATATCATACACATGAAGCTCATTGAATGTTCGCCACGCCTGAAGGCAATAATTATGTGAGTAACAACCGAGGTAATGTTAAATGCAACCTACAAACATTTTGGTAGGACAAAACTTTTAGACTTTTTTTTAGACAATATCGAAAATGTGCAATCTTATCCATCTTTGAATTTTGTAATAACCACTTTTGAGATAGCCAACAACAGTCTTATCACTCAGAATGGTCATGATAAACAGAAATAGAGCTGAGCAGTAGAAACCACAGATAACAAAAAGGAAGAGAATTGTTGTAATAACACTAGTAGTACAGTATAGAAATAAGTCTGCTCATCGGTTTGCTTTTCGAGCTCTCTGACTGGTCAATTTTATGGCATTTACTTAAAAATTAAAATCCTCCGTCTTTAGCACCCTGAGCAGTTGCTCCTGATCACATCTGATTGGTCAGGTTCTTCCTTCCCAACATCATCCCTTAAGAAGCCCAGAGAGGTATATTTCATGCGTTGAATCAAATAGAGTAATCCAGTCTTCTGTTATTAGTCAACATGCTCTTCAAATGAGATTGGGGGGATTTCGAAGTTTTACATATTTATTTTTTTGGTTTGTTGGGCAGGGTCACATGCACTTGTCAATAGCCACCCATGCTCAAAGCTTTCCTCCTCCAGTTCCTTCCACACAGTAAACTTTTCCCTGGCCTTATCAAACTAAACTTTATCCCACTTCAATTCGGATCAAAGTCAACCCTCAATAAATAATTTTAAAAAAATCTTTCAAAAGAAATTACCTGTGGTAAGTAGGAAGATGGGTGAGTCCAACCTCCAAAGAGTATCAATGAACCATCGTAATACACCAAGGAAGCCGACGCTTTTGGTGAAGGATAACTGCCCATTGTCAGGAGACGATGCCATGTCCTAGTCGTCAAGTCCAGTTTCCAGAGATCGTTGAAAGTTGTATTGGTACAAGTACATCCTCCAAATACGTACATGGAATTCCCTGGTATGCCCGATATTATAATTATCAATAATTATATTATAATTATTAAAATATGTATAATTAATTAAATATATTATGAATAAAGCTTCAATAATTGAGAAAAGTAGCAAACATGAGTTCATGATAGCTCACCATTACTGCAGGCCGAATGTGAATAACGCTTGGTGATTATTCGAGATTGCTGGATTGGTTCACTGTTCCACTTTATCGTGAAATTGCCAATTGATTTATAAAAGTCAAGCTTTTTATGCCTTATTACGTCTGAAAAACAACGAAAAAGAAAAATAAACTTTGGTCACTTAGAGTGGGTAATTTATGTTATTTTCAATGGATGTCAGCCAATTTAGCCGGATGAAGCTGCCCTTACAAGGGGCAACTGTCTCGACTTGTGTATCTATTTTTTGTTTCAAAGAGTTTATGCAAGTAGTTAAGAAAGAAAATTTGAGAATATTATAAGCAAAATTATGAAGAAGTCTTGAAATGGTTTAGGGGGGAAATATCTTAGAATATAGCTTAGGTTTCGTTTATAATGCTATACTAACTATTTACGTGAGTGGTTTAGGATTGTTACTAATCCTAGTACCTGAAGATCGTGTCTAACTATTGAGCTGATAAAGCATTTCCTATATTACTAAACTGTAGGTTTAAATGTGGGACAACATCCCTGCACAACCCAAGCAGATTTGTCTGTAACTTGCAGTCAACTTCATGTTGGTGCCACAAATTACATGGACCTTGGAGTGACATTAGCTCTTAGTAAAAGGGCCCAAATGAAGCCACAGCAGAAATTGCGCCTCCTCTTACAAAGCTAACCCAAGGACGAGTCTTCGGGAGCCTATTGCTGGGAGACTACTTGAATTACGTAGGTTGTGAAGTTCACCCTTGTTCGCGCTCTTGGCTGCGCATTTCACCTTATGTCCCTCTTGCGTACATCCACACATCAGTCAAGGCTGATGGTCTCAGTACCGTCTCCTCAGTCCCCATCAAATCTTCACACTTGCGGGCTTCATCTGGAATGTACTTCTGTTGTTCCTGATCTCCTCAAGCAATAGTGGGTGAGGTGCGAGCGAACAACACCAACTGCTCACAATTCCAGTTCAACTGCCGATTTTATTGCAGCAGTGCTGGACTGTGTAGTACTCCGAATCCCCACTTTCTTCCCATAGTGTTTCCCAAGCCACCAAGAAGATCTTGACGGATGTGTCACAGCACAGGGTGCACTGAGGGAAATGTGCCATGTAGCGTCCCCTCAGCAGGACTATTTGTGCTACCATCCTGCGAGGCTCTTGGTGTTTCCTACACCATATTCTACTTAATTTATCTCAGAAGGCTTTCGTCTGTGTCAAGTTAACCTCATCCTCCCTTACATACCTAAACTTTTTTTTTTAAATTATTTTAAATGGAGTACTCCCTCTTTCTTTGAGTTGAAAAAGTGCCTATTAGGGGAGAATATCTACAAAACGGATTATAAATTCTGATGGAATTCACTGAACACTATGTTGATGATCGTTGGAATCGGCCGCAGTCATTTTTCGTATTGCTTGTTTGTTGTCAAATTATCAAGGGTTAACAATTTATCAGAGAGTTATAGAACATCTCTCCTTCCGCATGAATGTCTCACATACTCTCCTTCTTAAAAGAAACAATCAGTTCAATAATATCACTTTCCTACGAAACTCACGGGTAAAATTACCAACCGATAAATATTAAAAACGAGCAAAGGTTTGGGACGCTTTGGACCAGCTGTTTTCTTTCAACATTGTAATGCCTCAATACACAGATGCCAGAAAATACTTACTGCCTAATTGAATTGCATCATCGTAGAACAAATTCATTAATTGTCTGAAGGACTCAAGGTGTATGCCAACAAGTTCATCAAGAACAAAACTTGGTAAATGCAATCATTTTTGAAAATGGAAACTTGGATTATTTATAAAATATGCTCTGAAAACTCACTTTGACCACATCTGTGCCACCGTTTACAAACAAGCATACAGTTCTCTAGATCACCATAGGGCAACAGCAGACCAATTATGTGCTCCAGAATCTCGTTAGGAAGATTACAAATTCCAACGCAATTGTATTCCTCCATGGGTCCTCTGGATATTCTATCGTTCATATCGACCATCATGCTTCTATAAAAATTCGAGTATTAAAATATTAATCCACTAAGGCAGCTAGGTTTATCTCCTTGAATTGTACATTATGCCCGACAAGCAATTGGCCACTATTCTTACGAACAACAATCCACCGTTTTACATTCACTAGACAATTCACACATCACTGGGTACAGTAAAGGAGCCAAATTAAGCATGATAACTCGAAATTTTAAATTATAAAGCTTGAAAAACAGTGTTCAATCAATGTTCAAGTTAATCCGATTGTTTATAAGTATCAATACCAGCTGATTGCAGTTATCACTAACGGGTAGGTAACCGGCTGGTTATACTGTTATCAGTGAAGGTTTACGGCGGTTATCGCACGCGTCGAGTGGGATTTCAAAACATAGTCCGTGTTCGGTTTTGGAATTTCATTAAATTCTTGTGTTTCGGGCGTTATTCGGCTCTAGTGTGTTTATTCGGTGTATCTTCGTTCGAACCTAGTGATCTTCATTATGCCTGCCATGTCGCTTATGAACCGCGTTCAACTGACTACTTTGCAAAAGGTAAACAAGGAAGACATGCTCAAGGTTCTTGGGCAAAAGATAGATTTACTACTCCTAAAATTTGTTATTTTTGTTTCTTAAAACGTTCTTTGATTATCCATGAGTTAAGTTTTCCTGAATAGCTACTCGTACATGAATGACCGTTATCTCTTATCTGTGTAAGAGCTTGTCGGATTTTTGTTGTACAGGGTGTCATAATTTCCATCGGAACTGGCGTTGCTTTGTTGGCGGTAGTAGCGCAGTACCTGAAAAGGAGAAGAAAGACACCAGCAGTGTCCAAAAACCAGAGGAAAACCAAAGTGCAGAGTGTTGGTATTGGCCCAGGAACCAGTACACCTTACAACGGAGGAGGTACCTACTTATTTCTACTCTTATTACTTCTATTGAATTCCCATCGAAATTATTTTATTTCAATGAAATCATGGGTCGTGGTAGAATCATCTTCCATTGTAGGTATTAAGGTACTCTAACCACGAATTGGATGGTGGAAGATTGAAAATCTTCATCTTCTTCTCTGGCCTGTTAAATTAGGGGGTGATAATATATAGATAAATTTATGTTAAATCCTTGAAGCCATAGTTCTTGGTACAATTAGTATCTTACCTCTTGGATATGGATATTTGGGTTATCCCAACATCTATAAACGATTAAGTATAGAGAGCAGAAAGCACCTTTTAATTGTTATAGGTTACCTTCGTATTAAGTTGCTCTAGATTAGAGAAAACGACTATCAATAACGCAAAAGTATTTCTAAAAAGCTGGCAACTGTCACTCATTAGGTCAAAACCGCAGGGACTGGTTTAACTGCTCCTGAAGCAGGAAAGGTATCAAGGGGCCCTAACGCAACATCCAACGGTTGGGTCTGCTGTGGAAATTATAGGCGTAAATCCTCTCTCCTAATAGTTGGATTTCGCCGCCAGAAGCTAGCAATATTTCTGGCAATATTCGTCAACTTCTACTTTACTCATAGTCTGTAGAGCTCCTGATTTTGCTGTGAGCGAACGTCCAAATGTTGGACCCAATGAATCCCAACGTGTCCTGTCAGATGGTTGGGAACGTCTCCTCATCTTCTCCTTACCAAGTTGAATCCCATGCATTCATATCAGCAAACATTTGTTCCATAAGACCGTACAGCTGTCGATACCTGTCATCTGCTATTAACTACAGTTTTGATGTTCAACTGCTCCTGACAATGAGCATGTGAAACTTTGAACTTCCAAATTTAGTACCTATGAGCACCCAAATTTTAAGGTGGGCAATGAATTAAAAAATGCTTTCTTTACTGCAATGAGGACCTCTAAACGTATCGATTAAATAAATGAATAAACAATGTTTATGTGATAGTGTGCTTTACCAATAAAAATATATTTCAGTGGATTACAATGTTATGTAGATGCTAGGTCAGTACCTATTCGACTGAGCAACTTTAGTGGAACGCGTTGGTGATTACATTTCACTCAGGCAGAGACGAGGCAGTTGAGTCCTGTAACTTACATAGCATCCTTGAAGAAATAGGACAAAAAACAAAAACTTTTTAAATTCTGTTACAATGTACTCGTACTCGCATTATTTGAACCCCCCCCCCCCCCCCCCCTCGCATTATTTGGGGTTAACTGAGGGAAAAAATCGAATACAGACATGAAGTAGAAAGTGGAACAACAAATTTTGTGAAGCGTATGACTGAAAACAAAAAACTATTCCTACTTAACAAAATATAGAATGTTATCTGAATTATATGAAGTGTGGCATGCTCTGTGGTTGTATGGTCTAACACACTTTCATGTTAGGAAATTTATTAGAAGACTTTCAACCCACGCTTCCATTGTCACATCCCACTGATCACTAATGACGAATTGGTTGCAGTGGATAGAGGTAGCACAGCGGGAAGTCTGAGAAGTGGTAGCCCTGGAATGAGAATCCTCAACCGTCAACCCTCCGTCTTGTCTGCTCTATCCGACCGCTTGTCGAACGCTGGTCTCGGTCCACAAGATGCTTCGAAATTGACGCCCCAACAGCTTGGAGCTATGGGTAAGTCACATTCGTTGTTTAGTTGCACCCTGAAACTCAAGTATTAACTAAATTCAAATTAGCTTCATAGCAGCATGTTGGTAAACCACATTCATTCACCCCTAATATGTACCTCCCTAAACTTCGTTCCATCTTTAAAATGTCACTCATTTTTTGTAATAGTGTAAGCTTGTGCTCGACTTTACAAAAAAGTCTGGGCTGTATTACACTGGAATGTATTACATCAGGCAATGACATACATCCAGTGAAGGCCATATTTTTTGTCTATTATCTGATGCAATACACTGAATTTTCTCTCATCCGAAGGTACTCTTTAGGAATTTAGATCAAATTCCGGACTAGATTAGTTGGGTGATCGCTTTTCACTCTCTAACGTAACGTGCATCGGTATAACTGTTTCCTGCAGTTAATTAGATGTTGATTCTGTACTACATGGTACTATTTTATGCGTTATTTCACATTAAGTACGTTAAGTTTTCCAACAATTTTTCTTCGAATCAATTTTTCAACATTTATTCCTCTTGGTTGAGTATTTTGATCCATTTCATGTACATTTTTGCTGCGTTGCTGGATTCGTTCATTCACTCTCGTCTTCTGTGTTTACCATTTTCATATTTTAAAGGTTCTAGGTCAATTATTGATGATTGATTTCCATCAGTAAGCCAAGTAAATTATTTATATTACAGCTCCTTTTCTATAAAAACGGAGTAAGATGGATTTTTCCATCTTGTGCTGATAGAGATTTTTCTTTTCTATGATCCATCAGCTACCCGTATGGAAACAGTCAGGGTATACCATTCAACTTAACTTACACAATTTGGTGTTTTTAGTAAAAGTCACCGTTGTTTTTCAACAAAAAAGCTAAGTAGACAATTTTGTGGTCGAACTTTTGTTTTTAATGACAATCTCTCAGGAGTAAGGTGCTGGTCAAAACCCAAAACGGGACATGCAGGATCTCCATTGGTTTTAGCACTAGGGTTAATCACAGTTTGGAACTGTTCAGATGAATTTTCATGGATGAAAGGGTGTCAATTTCATCCCTATACTCTCACAAAGGTTTGTAAAGAGTTATTATTTAATTTTTTTTGTAGGTTTGAGTCTCATTCATGGCTGAATTGTTTGAAATGGATCGGCTTTAGAGTATTTTTCTGGCTTAATTTGTTTTGCGTTTCATGTCAATGAGACTTCTAACCTGAGGATGTGCTCTTCAATTAAAATAATGGTGGGACATTCGTTTAGATCCGCATACCGTTCCATGGTTCCCTTCGGTTATTAGTAAGTTAGTATAACACTAGACAAAATTACGTGGGCACACCCTAAAAAGCCACTTAGTTCGCACTGTATGAGCTATTCTAATATATGCAATGCTATGAACTTGACGCTGAATACTCGGATATTATTCAATTTTGTGAGACGATTTTTATTTGCCAAAAAATGTTAAGCTTCGTATTTTGTTCTATTGTGAAACCCTATGGAAACTGAAGGTGGAACTTCTATGGGTTGAAGTGGAACTTATTGGAAGTCTCTTTCGAGAACTGTGGGACAGAAAGGATCTCTCTTGATGTGAAGACAGTCAATAAAGACTGTCTTGGCATCATAAAGGATTGTCTTATCCTTTATATGCTTATTGGCATTATATCCAGAGAAGGATATTGACGGCCCTAAAATTACCCCGCTTACTCCTCAGAGACAGCGTGAATATTCTGGTAGTTATTATCTCCAATGCCATAGGAGAAGATGGGTGATTCAGAGCACTGTTCGAGTACTGTACCGACCAGTGATGCAGTCTTACTGCAAACTCAGCAGAGGGGTCGTTGGTGTTGCCTTACCAAGGACGAACAGACGCTGGCAGCGAACTGATAGGATCCTAACTAAAGGAGATCCTCCTTTTGCACTCTTTGTTGACAACATCCCTGACATCTCCCCTCCTTCCTCAAGTGGGTACTTCAAGGGTTTTCGAGGCAGAAAATTTTACAGTACATTTGATTACCAAGATATGAGAATGGTGCTCTGAGAACTCAAAAACAAGGTCACGGCAAAATGGCTCAATCAATAAATTTATTTGCAAAAATATACATATTAGAAGGAGTTGCAACTACATAAATCCGAACAACAAGTAGCACAACTGTGAAATGTGATTGATAAAAATAAAGGTGGTCTGGTGCGATCCATGAGACACGTTGTAATTAATGACATGGGGCGAAATTAATTCAAATAGTAATACAAGTAACCCAGCTACAAATATAGTACCAATGTTCAAAACAGACAAGTTAGAGCTACTATTTCTTAATGAGTGGTAGCAGAATAACAGTTTGATTAACTGTTTGACTCTCCACAGTACTGTTTATGACTGAAACGCTCTATGGATGTCTTCCATGATTGTCACTAGGTTGTGAGATACCAAAATCTTTCAGACGTTTTGAAATATTACCAATAGAATAAAAATCAGTCGATGGACCCCAAACCCACTTCTCCTTCCTTGACATGGATTCTGGCCATCACATTAAGAAGACTTGTGTCCAACGATTCAGGATGCATCCTGTAGCCTTTATTCTTACACGTGGCTTTATCATGCCATGGTTATTATAATGAATTACAAGAGACAATCATATGTGGACTATTAGTCAATAAAACGACGGTAAACAATTATTCGATGGGAGGTTATTCTCCGAATTGAAGGTAGTAAAGGAATTGATGTAGGTAGTGTGCTCTGGAGATAGATGAATGCTGTAGCTTTCCAATTATGTCGAGTTCTGTCCTGATGATGGTATCCTTGTCTATGGTTAGGAAATTTGGAAGCTAAAACAAAGTCAATGGGTCGACTGAATAAACCAAATGGATACAGTGGTGGATCCGTTGTAATGGAGTTCAGTGCAATGTTATGGATGTGTGTGCAGTGTATGCTGGGAATGGTTCTCTACAAAGGTAGAAAATGATGGCATGGTTTTAACTCGATGAGGCGTCTCTCCCAGAGGAATGGTGTCATGAAGTTAAATATAATGGTGGCATAGAGCAATAAAGTAATCCCTAGGAAGTTAAATGCCCTATGAAAGATGGAAGTGTATTATAACATCATTTCGGGTCGAGGTTTTACATTTTTTTACCTTCGGCACTTGTTATTCTGTTCTTAATAATGATGTATTTGGTCTATGTTGTCCTGCGTACCTGGCCAACGATTCGTCTTGTACGAATCTCACCGTAATTATCACCTAAAACCTCTCAGTCAAGAGAAAGTGTTCCACATCAAAAAGGAGTTTGAAACCGGAATTGGCGCCCCCATATTAATGGGATTGTCGTGATTCTTTGCCCACAAATCCTGAATGGTACGGATAGTGTTTACCTTTAGGGTGTGTTCATAAGTAGAAAAGAGATATCCAGTAGGTTCCATGGAGTGTATGACGGTTCCAGTCCCGGTCGAAAGAGTGCTTCCACCCCTATCTGTTGCAGAGTTGAACATCACCTCTCGATACCTATGTTTGCGGCAAAAAGTGATATTCCAACCTCTTACATCCATTTACTTCTCTTGCAACCCGTTACTTCAATTTTCAATGAGGATGCTTTTTTCCGTAATGAGGGTAATCTCTTACTAAAAATTCCCAAAGGAACGTCACCCTATTGCTCACTATAATTAGCTTTGTGGTCTTCCAGTTGGCATATTTAATATCCTTCTAATTTTTACAAATCTTTTTAACGGGGTGATTGTGACGGTTCTAATCTAAACCGAGTTACTGCGCCTTTCACGACCTGTTTCGGTGTCGAGTGGCCTCTGCTTAACACTTTTGTCTGTAGCAATTGAGGCTTTTCCAACCTAATGAACCCAAGGAAGCCAATCTGTGTTACATGTTATGCAGTATTACGGTATAAATAGAGCTAGCCCTAATGAGCGTAATCTCTTACTCAAAATTCCCGAAGGAACGTCACCGTATTACTCAAAGTCCTTAGAGCTAAGCAAATTATCCTAAGTAGGTGCTCCAATTTATAAGCAGAGATTAATTGTCCCACGATTGTATCTTCCAAAACTTCCAGAACTAGAGTAATGAACAATCCTTCCTGGCTTGGTTTATATTTTATTATTCTCAATCGCCAAAGCTTACTTAATTTACTGATAAGCATAAGTTCTCTGCCAGTGAAACTATTTGCATGACACCTTTAGGACGCACTACAATCAGCTTCGTGGGCTTTCAGTTGACATATGTAATATTCTTCTAATTTGTGAATATGTTTTTAATGGGACGATTGAGACGGTTCACATCCATATCGAGTTAGTGCGCCTTTCAAGACCTATGCAGTGTCAAATGGCCTCAGCTCTACACTTGTTTGTAGCAATTGAGGCTTTTCCAAACTATTGAAACCGAGGAAGCTAATCCGTGATACATATTATGCACTATTAAGGTATAAATAAAGCTGTTTCAAAATACCGTTATTGATTTAAAATGTGATGTTGTGGGCCCTACTTCTTCATCTTGAATTTTCGTAAGTTACCTGATTTGACTACATTTAAGGGAGTGTTTATTTCTCAAGTTAATTGTTGCTGTTTTCAGTGGGACAGCTTGGCACTCTCATTCTATTCCACAATATACAGTTATCACTGTATTCAACTCGCCTTGTTGAATCTCTATCTTTGTATAAACCACCAGAGAATAGTCCTGCTTACAGTCCTGGTAAATTTAAAGAGGAAAGTACTTTATGGCAAGATGTTCTTTCATTTCCACTTTGTTACTGAGCTAGGATTTCCTTGAACTAAAATTTAGTCCGTTGTTTAGTTCTGAAAACAATATCTTTCCCTGGTTACGCTACACAACTATAATACACACCACTATGGTTTTTAGATACCTTTTTTAAAAAGCTGCTGACTACTTTTTCCCATCCACCTATGAACTTATATCTTAGTTTCTAAATAAATCTATTCCGCAGATTTTCTTCCATGTTTCTCTCTTTCTCTTTTTTCAACATAGTTTCTCCAAAATTTTATGTTTTTGACACCCTTGATCCCTTGAGTTCCACCCCTGTCTCTTTTTCAAAACACGTGACTTCTACAATTTTACCAAATCTTTGCTTCTACCTAGAACCTAGATCTTTTCTACCCAAAAGTCATAGTCTCACACTGCTTTCAAGGTAAGGTGAGATATAACTATTGAAAATCCAAGTATTCTAAACGTTCCTCATCAACAAATTTCATTAATCTGTACGATGATGTTGTGAATACGAGGATGTTATTTGTCACAACCAGCTTGGCATGTTTGCAGCATCTACTCTCAAATATCTTATTCTAGTTATCATTTATAGTTATATTTTATCGTTCAGGTTTATACTTCATCTCTCTGGAGCTCCATAATGAAATATTTTTGGTTTGAATAGGTACACCACACAAATGTGCCATTAGGCCAAGAAAATGTGGAGTAGGCTCCCTACCTAAGTAATACGATGTATCTATTAATAATTAGTTGGAATCCCTTAATTACCTTCCTCAACGTAAGCGCTTATATTTGGGATATATAAAATAGATTTTAGAACAGTAGAGGTCATATGTTATCTTTTCAAGAGCACTTCATTCCAATTCCATTACTCCAAAATGCGCCACAGTTCCATGTGTTAGAATTTTCGGTTCAGTGTTAAAATCTGTCTAAGAAAGGCAATCAGCTTCAAAATGTTCATGTCAGCTTTTTAAGTGCACGGACTCGTGATTTTTTAGTTGTTTAGATTTTCAAATATAAGTTATTAACGTAAACAAAAGCTAAAAACCAATCATCAGAAGTGTCGTATCTAGATGGAACTAAAAAAAATATAACTACAAAAAGTCCAACACAAATGAAATCACCATAAATTGCTTTAGGTAATACTGACCTTAGGTACGTTCCCAATTTTTTTCTTGTTGACTAATTTACATACTAGTGTTGTCAGAAATTTTGTTTGATCACGGCTTGGTTTGAACATGTTTGGGATCATATGGCTTAAATCATGTCAACATTACTAACCAGTAGATTCGTATTTAAGATACCATTTAGAACCTTTAAAATGCACATTTTACGCGCTTATTGTGATTCATGACTCGAGTAGTGCCTAGGTACCTATACAATATTTCCCGTCATGCCTTAATATTAAAACGGTGATGAAAACCTTTATGTTGAAACATTTATTAACTTTTCATCATTATTTCCATTTTCCCGAAAAGATGTGGAAGAAGACCCTGGTCACTGAGATCATTAGGATCTATAGTGACGTATTGCCATTTTACGTATCCTACTAACTAAATCTTCACCCCTGTTTTTAATGACTAATTTTGGATTTGGGTTGTAATCATGCAAGACATGTAGGTACGGTTTATTATTTTTTTCGTTACACAAGATATTGTACGTAAGTTCTACTCATACTGCGATACATATCGTGCACTTGAACATGGTTTTTTTTAGGGAGGCTGCTATTTGTTTGAAGATCCTTATTGTCTTGAAGCACACTACACTTTGGTTTTACAATTAATTTTTTTAAATTCCATTTTGAAAAATTTCTCTTCAGACTTTGTTCGAAACCATTCCGCTCTTCAACAAATCATGACTTACAAACGAGAACTGATTATAACATATGTTGGGGGAATGTTTAAACCAATAACATTGTCATTCTGGCATCTTATCAACAATTTTATCATGAAATGCTTTTTCTCGACGAAACTCAACAAGAACAAATATTAAACTATAAAACTATAGCACTGTCAACTAAAATGTAGCGTCTACAAACGTTGACACAGTTCTACAAAAATCTACATACATAATATTGTACAAAAATAAGATTTTACCTCCTGCTCACTATACAATAAGGTGCAATCATATTTATAACACAGTGCTCTATACAATACCCATGCTCAGACTTGACGCTATGAAACAAATAATCGAGAAAAGAAATCAGGAAAGTATCCTTCCAACATTTTATAAAAATATACTAAAGCTTGATAAATTTGCTGTGCCTTAGTAAACGAATACAAAATTAATCACGAAATTTCACAGAAAAAATTCAAACACGTAAAATATTATCCTGACTCATTCCGATTATCCTTATAAATATACATCTTAAGCCTACTTTTGTACACCATTATACATTTAATCTGAGGGAACATACATGATTAAATAACAACATTACAAGAGAACAGGAATGTGTTTTTACTACGTTATGGGGTAACGATTTGCAAAAGTCGCACAAATAGATTTTTTTTTTCGGCACGCGCTCTTTTGTACCAATTCATCTATATAGAAGTAAGGGCTACATTAGGTATTTTGAAACTTTAAAATTTATGTCTACCCTAATAATATTATTTGAACTCTGCGGACAGACATAATTAAGCATGATTTCCTTGGAATATTCTAACCATATTTTTTTCAAAAATGTTCCTAGCGATGGTTTTAGGGAAAGTACAAGATATATTTTCGGTTTTTGTTTGTAATGCGGGTAGCTATAATAAAGGTAAAAGGTTTTCATCACCACTCTTTTATCGGTTGTCTCCCTTCTCCCGTGTTCTGCAATCATTCTTTGTTTGTATACCTAACATTTGTTATCTTCATTTTTCTTCAAATTCGGGATGGAACTAGTAGAGGGATATCCTGGTGAGGAGGACTATCGTGGCTAGAGTCGCGGACAAGGAAGCAATGGAAGAGGAACCAGTCGTATAATGGTGGTCTTCCTTTCCTGGTCTCTCGGGTTCAATTTGTGGTGGATCAGGGTGGTCATTCATTATTTTGTTTTTAGAGTCCATATCGCCGGCTTCCTTCGTTGTAGTCTCGATCTTCGGGGTAGTAGTTGTGGTTGTGGTAGTGGTGGTCGTTGTAGTCGTCGTGGTCGGAACGAGAGTGTTGTTTCCTGCCAAAAAACAACCATGTGTTTTTTGATTAGTTTTAGGTGATAAGCTAAACTCAATTAACCAGCTGTGGTGTTTTCATTGTTGTTATTCAAGTTCTTACCAATAAGAGATTACTCGTACAAAAGTTATAGAAAATACTAAATAATATTAATTGGTTTTTGTTCTCAAGAGCTTTATTCTTCGTCTAAAGATGAAAGAAACTCTGATCGAGGTCAACGAATAGTTCAAACATTTAAACTAGTTAGCTATAAAAATAGATTCCTTAATCTTGGCTAATTCATAACTCCAAGTTTGAATGAAAAATCGTATGAAAAATCTGTTCTAAATGAAAAATCTGTCTCTATTTATGGAATACAGAAGTGGTTAGTTATCTTAAAGAAACAATTGCAGTGCATTTCAGATTGATTTATACAATGAATTCAATTCAACGTATCATCTGTTTAAACAAACTATGAATCAGATCGTCTACTGCGTTAGATGTGAGAGGTGGTTAGTTTTATAACAACTTAGAGGTTTCGTTGGAAAAATATATTTGAGTCCATACTGGAGTACAGCCTCCTCTTCAGTTATTAATATTTGATTTTCAGCGCTAACACCTACTTGCTGATGTACGAGTATTACATCTTACCGGTGAAGTAAACAGCTGAAAAGACTGGGCGCACGTGTTTCATTGAAATTTCGCTCTTGAGGCCATGAATCGTCCTTGCTTTGTTTGCTCCATCTTTGTAAACCGCCACCAGCTTGGCAGTGTAGGGGATTTCAGTGTCGGTATGGTTTCCAACAAGGGTGACGTTGACTGCTGTACCAGGCTCCAAGTAGTAGTCCACTCTGAAATGCAATCGTTTGATGCAATCAAAATAATCCAATTACCAGACTTCCTTTTTTAGTCAAGTAATTTACTTGAAATAAGCACGTCAGTTTTTCAAATTTACGTAAAATTAGGTTCATAGCGTGTCTTACTGTATTTGTGGTTTTATGAGCCGCTCGTAATCTTAATGGTTATTAATGAAATCATATGTTTTTTAATGACATAAATCAGCAGTTAACTATGAAGAAATAATTCAATTAAAACGAATACCTTAAATTTATCAAAATTGGACACTTTGGGAAAGGTAAAACAGGCCAGCATTATTGATCTCAAAAGTTTCAACTTTTGCGAGGAATTTATGGGCCCTAGTTCCTGAGTTTGAAACATAATTACTTGTGTAAATCCCTGCGTTCTTCATTTTCTGATATCCCCCACTTGATTTCCTCTACGAGAGAGCCGTTGATTCTGATGATGGTTGCCAGGCCTTTCAAGATGCCTCTTCCCTGGCCCCAGTACATGGAGTAGTTGGCCTCGTACTGCATCATCGCCTCGACGTGGTTACCGCTGAAGCCCTCGTTCCTCAGGATGTCTCGTCCCAGCTCCATCTCCTCGACGATCTCCTTCTTCTTGGCATGGTCAAACTCCCGGAGGATCAGCTCATACCTTAATGGCTCCGTCTCGATAAGCACTTCCCCATCCATATATTCCACTGATTCGCCTTTCTGAAATTGTTGGCACAGTACAGAATAAACTCAAAATCATCAATTCCAATACATATTTAATTTTTAACTGTGAACGTTTAACTTAAGCTCTGATTTCAATTCATTTTATTTGTACATTCTGTTCAATTATGAATATAATTATGTCTCTATATCTTCCCCTATATGATTTCACCTTGGGTTGGATATCGGGTGGGATGTTCGATCAGTAACTATCGTTCAAATAATCTTATAAAACCATCGCGCAGGCTTGGAGTAACAAACACTCCGAACCCCTTCAGAGTTTGTTCCGTTGATTATTTTTATATTCCTGAGGGCCTTATCCTGATGGTTTAGTTTACTGTACAAGATTAATATTATTATATTCAAGATTATTTCAATTGCACAATCGACTCGAAAACCCCCCAATTTTGTCAGTTTTTAGCTCTATTGCAAAGGCAAAAAATATATTGATAAGAACTAGCAGCTTTTTAACTTAAGCTTTGTAAAATTATCGGTTTGTTCCTGTCAGTAATCTCTTTCAAACCATATTTGATGATCCCACCACGTTGGCTAAACATTTGTTTATTGCAAATGTTGAATATTGTTGTACCTGGTTGATGAGGCTCAATTTTCCTGTGGTCGTGGACTGTTCGAGTTTACCGAGGAGGTGAATGAGACCCAGCTGAGGTTTTTCGTCCGTCGTCTCGCTTTTCCTCCTGGCGATGTAGTATTTATCCCCCACAGAGATAGCTCCTGTAGGGATCGGCATGAATTTGTCCCATTTGACCCAACTTAACCGGGAGCCATCTTCGATGTTGTCCAGTACTTCGTATCTGAATGGTTACATGAAAAATAATTAATTTTACTAAACGGTAAGGACTGGCACTACATTAAGAAATTTACTAAAACCGTGGAATCAATGAAAAATCGAATGAAGCTCTGTTTAGTACCATTCTATAGTGTACGTCCACCTAGAGGGAATAATGTTTTTGGATACAAGAAAAACATTAGGAGTATTTCCAGAGATCAGAAACGAATAATCCATCTTTCTTCAGTTAGTAGTTCTATGCAAGATGGCACCAACAAATCGACAATATTTTGTGGTATTAATAAGCATGTCAGTACCAATTCAGGGTCTAAAAAAGGGTCAAAAGCGTCTTTGGCAACTTCGACAATAATTGGGCGTAACGTAATTTTCAGTTTGCTCTCCATTGTCTTACGGCTAATTTTTCTGAGGATGAATTTTCATGATATAGATTTTCCGTCTTTTCAACGATAACTCGTGTCTGTATACTGTTTTCCAACCTATTGTCTCCGGGATAATAGAGGAGCTTTTAAAAAGAATCTTTTGTTCCGCCTTCAAAAAACAGAATAAGGTTTCTTTTGATTGGTCGTGGGAAACCTTGTAAAACCCCCAAAAGACGAAATTATCCGAGTAACCCAACTGAATGATGTTTTGGATGTTTTTTAAAACAGTCTCACCACCTGATTACGTTTGTTAAAGCCTATTGTTTGAGACAATAGAAAGTCTGTATAATATATTTTTGGTTATTGTTGTTTTTCTATAATATTTTACCCCAATTCAATTCTTCAGAAACCGCAGAAACTGACTAATTTTAGTGACAACCGATTGATTCGAGGAGACTGATTTATAAACCACTGTTTCCAAACAGTTATAACAAAATCGCAGACCCTCCTTCTCAGAGTGAAAGTGAGACTCACTACATGCGTAGAACCTACAGGCCTGAGTTTCCAAGTTTCCTTAAATCTTGATTGTACCTGGATAACCGTTGCAAATTTCAAAGTTTCAAGATAACAATTGAAACTTACAATGATATTTCTGGGGGGTTACAGGGCGATTTCACAATTGATTTTCGATCATTTTTATACCATCGTCCGTCTAAAACTGGTGAGTACTCCCAAAGAAATTGAAAAACCCATGAAGTGCAGCAAAACGGTAGATTACAAAGAGGAAAAAAAGTAAATAGAAAATTATTTTGATATTTGAGCACTTTCTTGTCCAAACATTTTTGACACTCAGATTTGCAGTTCTTCTAAATAATATGTTACGATAAAACATAGTTACGACGTTTAACAAGTTTTGTGCCTTTGTTAGTAATTCGTGCACGAAAATTTATAATATCTTAATTTAGGGTTGATGAACTTGAATTAAAATATTCTTTTGCTATAAAATATGGACTGCACAGTTTTAAACGTTTTTACCATTTCGAAAATAATTTTTCAAAGTTAAGCAGATTTTTGTGGACAAAGAATGCTGTCCTTCAATCTCGTCTCTTCGTGTTGAAACTTAGCTTTTTTTGGTGAAAGGACAGATTATTTAACGTGAATTCCAATAACGTGAAATATCGTCTGCTATACTGTACTGCACTGATGACAAATATAACAATTTCTGAAAACAGTTACTTAAAATCCATATCAACAGAAATAACATTTTTTGTTGGTTTATTATCTCCAATAATAAACCTTTGTAATCGACCATAAGAAACAATTCAATTTGGGTCCCATTGCAACACAATAATTTTCTACATGAATTACCTGAAGTAAAAGTAAATCCAAATCCATATAGTCGTACTTTTTAATACAGTTTATATATGTCCCTTTGAATAAAGTACATACATTTGGTATTGGGCGAAAACATTTTATTCGCCATGTTGTTAGTTAAACCGGCTGATGGGATTGTTGTATTGAGATTAGATAACATTCGCTCTCATCAGGTAGGTACATCTGGTTTTTATAGTTTTGTTCGTGAAACTTCTGCACACACTTACTTTTGCGGTCTGTATATCTTGCCGTGTAGTGAAATTTCGCATTCTTTGTGGCCGAATCTCAGTTGGCCGGGGACCCAGAGGGTGCTGTGCTTCGCCCTGCAGACGTACACTTGTCTGTCGATCGTCCCTTTGTCCTTTTCTTGGTCGACCGTATCTTCGGGGATAGCTTCACTCGTCTCATCTGCGAACGTTACAGAAACATTTACCTATTGTACGATGCTGATTTATCTTACTCGGGTGTTAAATTTCAATTAGCATGAGCATTAAATAAGGTTTCCAGTACAAATAACAATCACTTGTGACGGATATGGTGAGTTACTCCTTCCCGTTTCCTGAAACTGCTACATCTAAGCACATACCTGTAGCTTTTTAGCTTCACAGGTATTTTCTGGATGTTGCAGAATAATCGTCTTAACCCTTGGAATGGAATGCTATACAATTCATCGCCTCCTTATTACACACATCAAAACATCAAGACATCCACGGTTCCTCATTTCGCTAGCACACATTACACAAGTTAAACCCTCATAGGTATGTTAGAGAAAGAGGAAGATTAGCTTTACCCTCTATTTCCTGGTCTTTGGTATGAAATCATTCTAAAAAAGCTATTATTCTTGACATACCGTTTGTTAGTTAGTTAATGGTTTGGTACTCACACACAGCTTTTACTTTTTTCTCTAAGATTGGATATCGGGATCTGCTCTACTTTTACGCTCAATTGTATAAGTAATTAATCAGAGGAAACGCCTCACAAAAGATAATTTTTAACAAAATTCTACGGAGAGGTTCTGTGTTTCTCCTTTAAAAGGACATTGTTTCTTTCCCATATTTTATTGTTCCAGAAATATCCTCTTCTATACCTCCTTGCTTTCTTCTCCGTCCGTCACTGTCGATTTTATACTCCTCCCTTCGTTACTCGTTGATTGGCGCTTTCCTTCGTTAAACTAATTTTGTCGCTCCGATTCCACTTTTAAACTCGTCGGCCTCTTTAATCTTCAACAATCCTTTAACCCCGACGTTTCTTGTTGACCCACTTGCATATCCTGATCTGATGAAGAGCAAAGTTGATAACTGCATGGTGAAAACTACTACCCATCATCAATAAAACGTAATCTTTATAAATTATATAAAAATTAGCTATCTTACGTATCTTTTCAATTAAATTTGGAACCTAGAATTGTTGAAAATTATGGAAAAACTTATACGCATTTGTGTTAAAAATAATGAATCAATTTTAGCGGCGTTGCTGAGTCAAGCCTCTCTACCTCTCAAGAATGTAATTTTCGCAGTATGAGGAGTGAGGAGTGCTTCACGAAATAAGAATATTTTAGTACATAACGCTGCCCGTTTTTTGCTGTTTAGTTAAAAGTCGTTTTGCTGTTTGCCGGAACTATTATGACGATAATGACAATGAATTAACAATGGTGAAGTTTAGGTACGGTATGGACCTTTGCGGTCCAATTATATTGTCATGGGATCATTAAGTACTCAAATGAGATGTATACTTTGAAATATTTTGGGTAGATTGAAACCATTCCCTGGAACCTTAACTTAACAGTATGAGTATGTGTCTGTAGATTTATGTACCAACTATAAAAGTGGGTACTACACACGATCGAACTTCAGTATTTATTTAAATCCTTTCCATTCATCACAAAATATGAGTCTTATGACACCTGATGATGCAATTGGAATGTTCTCGAACCTTTACTGAGCGATGAAGTTGAATTAATGAATTCCATGGCTTCTTCTTGTTCTAACCAACGGATTCGCCTGCAGTCCTAATAACAAGGCGTGAAGCAAAGCACCGACGGTGTTTCAGCAAATCATTTGTGACTCAATGAGGCGGCTTTGAAAGGTCTTTGAAAGGGGAGTTCGCCTCTGAAGGAAACGTTGGGCTCCAAGTGAGAACTTGGGATCGATTTCCGCTGCCGGTCGAGATGAATCCTCCGGTCACGTGTCCAGCAATCGAGGGCGGGCTTTCATCAGCCAGTGGTTTCCTTTTGAGGGGTTGCCCTACGAATGAGGTGGCAGGGTTTCTAGTTTGGGGTTTGGAGTTAATAAAGGCTGTAGGTACTGTATCTCTGTTTGCATAATAATGCAGGAGATCTACATTTATTCGGACCTTTGATCGGTTCATTAACGACTAATGATGTAGGTTACCTATATACATATTGATAAATGTAAAATATGAAATAATTTTTTGAATAAATCTTTACAATAATCTACCTCTGATGAAACTTGTACTTGAATACTGTTTGTCTCGGAGACCGAAATTTAGATGCCATCGTAAGATGTTATTGCTAAACCTACTCCACACCTTATTGAAATTGTTTGAAGATTACTTGATTGATAATTTTTGGAAAAAAAATTCTATTTTAGGGCTTTAAAACATGTTGCTGGAACGAGTCTTGTTCATTACATTTTAACTGATGAAATGTAACGCTGTACCTGCAACTACTTCCGTGGAGCCCACAACAGCGGTGGTGGTGTGTTTTCCGTTTTCGCCGGCCACCCATCTCAAAGTCGAGGACGTGACGGGATTCATGTACAACGATCTGATGTACACCATATTCTCACTCATGGCTCCTACGGCGCACAGAGTGACTAGAAACAACGCTGGAAGCATCTGAAACAAACAACATTTAATTGAGAAGCGATTCATTTCATAAGAATTGGGAACGTCTTGAGTTGAAGATTTATGGCAGATGAACGGTTAAATAATGCGAGTAATTCCAGATGTGTCAGTCAGCCACATCTAACTACATAGTAAAGATTAAACCTTGAGTTTCTGTGGTTCATGAATGTTCATAACCATTTTATAATGAATATTTCGGGAGCTGGACCTAAATTTAGGTATAGGACAATCATTCAAGTTATTCTAAGTATTTTTTGGAATGCTCATTAATTTTGAGTTCTCTTTCTTGTGTCCCTTGTAGAATATGGGGATGTCAAGTTTAGATTCATCAGAGATTAACACAGTAATCAATGTGTAGGTGCTCACAATACGCAGGAAAGATCTACGGACCCTTAGTGGCCTTGTGGTTAGGTGGAACAATGTTATCGTGATCATGTTACGGTTCTGGGTTTTACACCTTTGTTCTTGATCTGAAACTCTGAATTCAGATCTTATTTTCACTAGCTACGCATCAGTGGTTTCCAACTTGTGGTTTACGTTGGGCCCCTGGTTGTCCATTGGATGTTAAAGCGTCCGTCTCTTCGTCCGTCGCTCCGATTGGAATGAATATTCATTTACAATATTTAAATGTAAATTTCATCAAACAATTCATTAAAAGTGCCAGTTCCCTATGGCTTTGAAGTCGAGTGGAAAGCATATTCTGAGCGCGTTGTAAATCATATATGTAAGTACCTAAGCCTACATACGAGGTTTTCTCAGTTTATGAGCCCTTACATTCGTCGAATATGATATTTGACTTCTTGAAGCGATACATAACTTACTCATTAACTGAAAGTGTCTAATATCTCAATAAACAGCACCAGCCGGTCTATATATAAAGTGTTTGGTTGTTTAAATCCTACTTTCTACGATAACTACGGGTTGTTACATTGTTGACGTTTTGATAGAACAATACCACTTCATTAACCTCCTCCCTACTTTACAAAGCAACCGTTGTGAATATTTAACAATTTTTACATTACGTTGTCATCCGTCAAGCCATCAAATGCCTAGCGAGACAAATTGGCTAGGGTTATATTCAAGTTAGGTACGTTTCCGGGATGAAAGGCAGAGTAACTTAAAAATTATTAGACCAGAATGGACGTGACGGTGTTATTTTAAAACCGTATCAGAAACCCGTTACTGCTGGGTCGGGAGAAAGAAGAAAGAAAAACTTGAAGGAAAATTCGAGAAAGAGCCACATTAATCTTGGAGATGAAAGGCCTTTAGTGTCATCCCAGTCGTATAGATAAGAGAAAACTCCCCCTTTTAGGTTTGGAAAAAAGGAAAAAAAATGGAGTGACTCGCTAATCGAATTCAAAGGTAAGTACTACGCTGAAGGGAGTGGGTCGATCTTCAGGAAAGCGAGGTTATCATGCGAAAGTAAACGCCGATGGGATAAATTTGATTGATTGTATTCCGCTGAGAGCAGACCCACCTGATGAGAATATGAATACTATAATTCCGTCTCATCTCATTCCGAATTTTTCGTTCTCTAAGTGTAGATGACGTAATTTTTTGTTAGCTTTCCAACTTGTTTCGTACGTGCCTCAATTCTCTCGTTGGAATTTGTTTTTCATCTTATATTTTCCCTACCACAATTCCCTTTCACAGAGTTCGTTTCTTTATCGACCATCACCGTAATGAAAGACTTGAGAAAGACATTACGATTCTTGGGACTTCAAAGGGGTAAGAGAATTGGAAAGAAGCCCTCTTCCCCTCACCATCATTTACCAACCTCTCTTCACCGACCATTCATCTCTGGAGATAAAAGAGGAAATTAGAGATTTATTTAAAACGGTTTGCTTTCTAATTAAAATGAGTCTGTGTTGCTAAATTTGAAGTTTGTATTAAGTATATTTAATCTAAGATATTGCAATGCCTACTCTCCACGAGGTCAAGGGGAGCTTTGAAATAAAATATCCTAGTATTTTGTCGCAATAATAAAATTCAACCTATTGAGTGATACTTGGGCTTTGTAAAATATAAATCAAAGTAAATAAAATATTGCTATTAACCCGTTTACTGTTACATGAGAACTCAAATTTTATCTTAGTTACAATCGAGAAATACTGTACTCAGTCTACACTGAAAATTGAGCAATTTTTAAGTAAATCACTTTCTTTTACTGAGCCATATGATGCTAAAAACAATAGTTCAACTATTCACTGTTTTTTGAGCACTTTATTATTTTTATTTCGTAATATATTTGTGCTGCTTACAAGTATTATCCATCGATTGTTGGTTAAGAACAGCATTGCTAATTGTATTGTTTGATGCTCATGAGCTAACGGGCTATTTTCGAAACGAAGATTTCTCTCAATTGTATCAGTAGATCCTGTTTCAGGTTCCATGAGAGTACAAACCTTTGCATTATAAATGTATTTTGTACATTCATGTTATCCGGTATTGGCAGCGCTCTCCATCTCCGTGCTGGTTATTCTCTTTTTAAATGATGTTAGAATTTGAATGAAAGATTTGATGTAAAGGGTGAAAAGTTACAAATAACTTAATAGGCCACTGCACCCGAAGTAGCTGTGCGTGACGTGTCGGAAGGAAACATCATTAGGAAAGTTCGATGGCGCAAGAACGTCTCGAAAAAAATCCTCAACCCTCTAGGCCTACATATTAATATAATTTCCCATCCTCTCAACGCTACCACTGCCTTTGTATTTCTAATGTGCCTAAATAATACCAAGAACTATCCCATTTCAGAATATTCCCAATCCTTTCGACACGTTGCAGGAGTGAAGTACGGTCACGTCCAATACCTATTTCAAATCATCGACGGCTCCAGAATGATAAAATCAATGGGTAATTAATTTCCGGTGAATTACTAACTAGCATCCGTCCTTTCTTAATTGAAGATCACGACTCCATCTCTCCTCATTAAGTTTCTATTCAACAGCGAAGCTGCTCGTAACTAAACATGGTAATGCATAACAATAGGTTTATGGCGCAATAAAATTCAGAAAATACAGGTAGTTGTGAAGGAATAGTCTAGCATATTTCGTTTCGAATATTCATTGACTCTCATTTCTATCTCGCCTTCTCCTTTTCAAGGTCTTGCTTTTGGTTTACATTTATGCCTTATCCAACTCGGGTTTGCTAATATAATAATAACCGTTGTCCTACCCTACAGGCTGTACGATTATAGTAATGAGTAGGTGGCAATGTGTCGGTAACACTATTTGGTGGGAATTCATGACTTTATTTGTCCGTTGACGTATCGGATGTGTCCACTGTTTCTTCGATTGATATTTAGAAGTTTTCCTAACACCTTTCCGAATAAGTATTTTATGCTCTAACGACTCCTTGTTTTGTATTCTTGCAATATGGAAACATTTGAAGACGAATTAGTAATAAATTCCATGGTGAATAAATCTCAGAACACTAGTAACTCACATACTCTCATAAAGCGAAGTTGACATTGGGGACTTCAGTGTCGCAGTTTTAGATGTATTTCTTCAAATGTATCACCCTTTTTAAGGGTTGATACTGAGTCACCTATTATCGAATATCTTTTACTCGAAGTTGGGGAATTAGAATTGCTTGATCTTGAAAATCTTCAGGAAGATGCCTCGTTTGAATACCACATTTAGAGTTTTCAGTCTGCTAATAACTGTCCGCCAAATCCTTCGTCTCTATATTAAGATACTCTAGAATAGTACAGCACACTTACAGCAGTACTTGCACTTACAAGTGAAACAAGTATGATAGTATTAAATATTATAATTTTCGGTTTAGACCGTATGGTAACACTTTTATAATTAAATTGGTTTCTGAACCTCCAGTACAACCTTGAATGTTCTATGATCTTACTAGAAAAAATATTTCTATTGGTTTTTTTTTCGGTTGGGGTTCTCAAAATTAGGGAATGACAACATGTTAGAATTAATTTAATAGGTTTTACTGCTGTTGCAGGGTACTGCATGCACTTTGCCAATTTCCTTGCAGTTATGTTTTGTTTGATATCGCAAATCCCATTAATTTCGAGATTTTTAAATTTCTGATTATTGTAAAAAATAAAAATATTTACCCACCCTCTTAGATAGATAAAGTTATTTAATATTTCAGTGTTTGTTGAGGCTTAAAGTTGTCATTTGGAGAATGAAAGGGTCGTTTTGAGTGGGTTGGGAGACCGAAGGAGAAGTCCTTGAAAAGGTTAAAAGGAAGAAGTCCCATTTATTAGGTCGCGTCGAGGGCGAGGAGAGAATTTGGCGGGAAATGGTCGGACCTGTTTTAGACCGTTCAGTCCTTTGATCCTCTCAATCCTCATGAAGGTTCTTTTGCATTTATAGTGTGATTTCTTATCTGGTCGTGTTCGGTATATTGGAAGTAACGTATTCTGTGAATAGCTGATTCCCATATTATTAGCTTGAATGTTCCTGATTTTGGCAATGAAGAAAGAAAAAATATTTCTCAGTAATGCATTTTTATGTCTCATGAAAACATCGAAACCTGGCTATGGTTTTGAGTAACGGAGCTGTGTGGGTAGACCCTCAATTCCATCACTCTAAAAATTAATTTTTCACTATTTAGTTGGTTTGTACACTCGAAATGCGGAGTTATACTCGAGGTAGCCTCATGAATTACGCAAATATTGTGTCAGCAATGGGCGATTCGTGTGTGCAAATATGAAGTTCAGAGTCGATGACCACGCTGAATGTACTGGGGCAATCATTATAAACATTCCACACTTTTCACTCTTGAACGATACAAATGGCAAAATGCTTGATTGTGTGCTTTAATTAGACCGTCTGCAACCATTCGTAATGACATTTTGCCGTGCCTGATATTTTTTCACTCTTTTCGTGTAATTTGGCCATCATTACCTCCCAGTTAATCATTATATGCTTTAATTGTAATGTTGAACAGAGAATGTGAGGAGTCGCGAAGAATTGGGCTGTGTGACAACAGCTGCTAGTCGGCTTGAGGACTGCGGGGGGACTCAATTAAAACTGTCAACGAGTAAAAACCGCCAATTATCAGTACCAGCCCTCTAATTAAGTCAAACTGGCAGCTTCATTCTCATAGGCCTGTCTTGTGATTCGTTCGTAAATATTTTCATCGCATGACCTACTTAACTTCGATCATGATTATATCATAGTTTAGTCAACAGATATACCTATTCGCATTTTGGCAGCTCAACTGGTTATGAAGTTTTGGTAGTATCTGCTGCCAGTTACGGTTTTAGGTCGTCTCTTTGAAACAAAATTTCGTCAGTGAAGGGCGCCTATTAGAATTGATCCAAGGGGGTGAGGTACAACCCAATCAGGAGAAAAAAAACTGCATACCAATGCGTTTCAGACCATTTTATAACCGAATTCTTGATAAAAACGATGGGTGCATGTCTGTCTGTTTGTATAGCCTGCTATTCTCAACCGATTTTCATGATTCTTATTTCATTCGATCCCAATTTCAGTCTAGTTGTGCAACAAACCTCGGAACTTTTGCTCTTAATGACGGGAGGGGGTCGGAAGGCGTGACAGCCAATCCTTTCAACAGCTGCGCAAGCAATATTTCTCGACCGAATCCTGTCATCCTTTTTTTGTTGTTATGATTTCGCATTTAGTATTTAAAAATATTTCAGCTAATTAAATTTCCATCATGAAATGGGGCGAATGGAGGAGGTAATAATAATAAATCGTTATTTTTCAATATTTCAATATTTTCATCTGATCTTATTGATTGAAAAACTCTATTTTTTGTTATTCCCTAATTCTAGTTTAGTTCGCCCAATTTGAATTTTCTTTGAGATGGGGAATGGATAGGGCAGTGGGTAGTCCATTCAAGCGCTGCTCATACATCTTAAACTGCCGATTTTCCTGCATTTTTTGGTTTTGTTAGATTAAAAACTTTGTTCTTGTTTTGAAACTTATTTCAGATCTTTCTAATTTAATTAAAGGAGGATAATGGAAGACGCATAAATTACTCACCAATACGTTTTACTCTTGAGGAGATGAAAGGAAAAAAAGAGATGGATAAAATCAGCTTGAAGTTCATGAATCACAAGACATTTGCACATTACTATGCTTCATTTTGAAGTTGTTGAGGAACCACCTTGAATTATACCGTGCATTAGGGACAGAAAGCTTTTCCTCGTCTGCCGTCATCATTTGTTACAGCCATTAAACAGTTTATTCTCACGTCGTGGTGTAATGTGAGAGCTCTACACCATGAAGGCCTATGCAACCTTCGCGAAAAGTCGTGACTCGTTATGAAAGGATCAAAATATCTTGATGTTTCTCTGAATATTTTAAAATTATTGATCGGTTGAGGAATTTGATAATTTTGGAAAAAGAATGGTAATTGTAATGGAAAATGCACGTTTGGATAGAAATATTCTACCATATTATCTTTTGCAGGAGTTCTAAATCTAAAGAATGCAGGAGTTCTGCATTCTTTACAATTTATTTTTATTAGGTATACTGTAGGTATATTTCAACAATGTCGGTGGAAAATATGATGATAAACGTAATGTTATAAAAGCGGGATGTTGCATAATTTTAATTTCAAGGTTTCAAGTTCGGGAGTTGGGGGGGATACTGATTGGAAGAGGTAATACTAAAGTAATAGCTTTCGCAAAAAATGTAATTAAAACTCTTCGCTGAATTTTTCATTACTGTTCCTTTTATTTGGTTAGGATGTGAATAGTTCCTTCTCCTGTTTCTTGAAACTGCTGCTCCCCAGTTTATACCTAGAGCTTTTCAGTATTGTGTCAACTCGGTGTTGTGGGCTAATCGACACAGCCCTTGGAAGGGGTAACAAATCCACTCCTTCCTATAATTTGTAGGCACCTATGTAGTAAATAATCTTGAATTCGATGTTATACTCTGATGCCTTTTTTTGATAAAGTTAGACGTCAGCTAGTATTTATATTCTGAATTACAAATCGAAAGAAGAACATATAAACAGTACAATCTCAAGAACTTATTTCATTTGCGGCAAACTTCGCTCAAGTCTTTCCAGCTTGAACCCTTGGTTTTTATCCTGTGACCCCTCTTTCTGCGTTTCCCCAAGACCTGGATTTATGTTTTCCAATAAGGCGACTGAAAAAGAGGGGAACAAGGTGAAATGGGAAAAAATCCTCGAAAGAGGACAAAGAAGGGCGAAAACCCCATTAGGATTTTCATATGGAAAGCAAGAAGATAGAGAAAGACGGATGAGCTTGACTTCCCTTGTCCAAAGACCGAATCGAATGACGACGGAAGTTCGTCTGCATTTCATAAAATTTCGACTGCCACGATTTGAGATAATCCGTGGCGTTATTTAAGCATTATTGGTTATTTTCGTCACTCTTGGCGATTGAATCTCACCCTTGATAATATTTTAAAACTATAGGTAACTTGGTGATCCTTGAGGGAATATGACTGGTAGTTTGAAATCTGAAAGTAAAAGGGAAATGTTTTCCTAGTTTCCACAAAGTTTGTATTCAAATATCATCTTTATTTGGGAAAAGACGAAAATATTTTTGAGAAACACACATTTTTTAGACGTTATTAACCAAGTTAGACTGAAGATTTAGTCTGCCTTTTTTCGACTCTTCAAGAATGATCGGTCAAACCTTGAATTGACACAGGGTGAATCCTACATCTAACTAGAAACGACAAAAAATTTGAAATTCCATTGATTCCGAACACGAAGGATGGATATTGAATATTGCAATTCGGTAAGTAGTTTGAAAAAATATATATATTCGATAAAATGAATGCTTAAAAAAAGATATAAGTATTTAATTTTCTTGTTTTGTACTCGATACTTTGTGAACCCAGAGGTACCGAACGGAAAAATTCAACAAGCTACTTCAAGCGTGAAGTTTTTGCAAATTATAATTCAGTGTTAATGCTGTTATTTTTTTTTTTTTTTTTAAATAGAACGGCTGTTAATGAAGCTAATTTTATTGAGTATTGAATATTTTCATTTACAACAATATGTTGATGTTATTCAATGAGTATAAGGTTATTTTATTGTAAAGCAAAATAATTTCTTGGCAAAGTAAATAGAAAATAATGATAGCGCTTAGTGTTAGAAAAATTATCTTCTAGAAACAATAAAAATCTGGTTAAAATGATTTGGAACTACAGCACATTTTTCATGTTGATGTCAATATTAAATACCAATCTACCTGTGTTTGGTTATGCATTGACTTGTTTGCGCTGAACTAAGCTGCAGTACTGCGTTAACGGCTCGGTGACTATATTGAAGTTGCATTCATGAGGTCTGGCTTGATTAATGTACACTCTCATTAGAGCGTGGCGCCATTTGGTGCAGGTATTGGATTTCAAGGAGGAGATCGATGAACCCGTTCGTGGCTTCAAGGCTGGTCATGTTACATGCGTGTGAGGCCCTTTGGCGTGTAGAACGCAGAAGAAACTTTACGAATTAAATTGTAGGTGTTTGATGAAACAAATCAAGACAAATACCAAACGGTCTTTACTGTTCATATTTATTGGAATAATTGTAAATTACGACCAATTCTTCTGTGTACCTATCAATTATCCGTAAAAAGCTCTAACGATTTAGAATAAGTATCGTTTTCACCACCTCTTTCGCCTCAAAAATACATTTGCAATGGCCCAATCCTCTGGAGAGACCTTTTTCGGGGTGGTCCGAGTAAAGAACTCAAGTTGTTTATGTCTTGTCGTAAATAGCGAAGGTATAAAAGCCGTACAACTTCCTCAAGCTTTGCTGACAGGATGTATTTCTTCGAAAAGAGCTGTTTGCCCTGATTTCAGCGATCGAGAAACGATTTCTATGAGATAAGCCGTTCACAATTTATCGGAGGAACTGGAGCACGTAATCCTCCTTTCAAACGAAACTTTTCAATTGGCTAAATGTAAAAGATTACGCACGCCAGTGCTTAGGTAAGCATTATTATGAGTTATATGAGACATTATATGGCTTACACAGTTTAACTAATTCTCCCTTTAACAATTTTGGTTTACCGGCATTACAGTTATTATTTTCATATTAAAGGCATTATATTTGATATTCATAGTTTGACTGTTCCGGAATTATGTTGTAGTTTTTGTTGCTGAACCGGTTTTTGAATTAGAATTATATACACACTTCTGACTTCGAAAAATGACTCTGAACTTCTGAGTTACCTATTTGTTGTGTTCTTGACGTCGGATTAGCCTAATAATGAACTCCTCATTCTCCTTTTATTCCTTTACTCGCCCACCATTTATTTAGTATAAACTCTACGGTCTTATAATGGTGAACAGTGGACGAAGGTTGCTAAACTGTTGTTAATCTCAGTAATAATATTCCCAACCACTATGTATCCAATTGATCCATTGAACTGATTTGAAAGGGTAATCAATTGCTATCAATATTACCACAGCATGGATTTATAGAAGCCGAATTTTAAGGTCTATATCGGTTATTTAAATAGTTTCATACGTCGTTAATGGAAAAGATATTTCATTTAGTGATTATACGAATATGCTTGGTGATGGTGTGTTGTAGTGTGTGTAGTAGTCGAGTGCAGATGTTTTGATTATGATTTCGTTCTGCGTTGAAGGGTTCCAAATTTGCTCCCTCCTGAGGCAGGGGATGTACCCAACAGCGATCTTTACTTATTGGGTTGTAAGCCGGTATGCTGTCATTTCAGGGGTGAGTGGTAATACGGGGATGATCCTCCGGGAATCGGCGTATCGAGCGGTGTTGAGATGTAGGAGCAGAAGAAGTTGGGAATGAGAGCGGGAGAATGACACCTGACCGGGAGTGCTGCCCTGAGGGACAGCTAACGAGACATGGAAGGGCAGTAGTGGCATCACGTTCTGCAGCCCCGTACGGGTTGTTACCTTGGCTACCAACCTGGACTTACTGCTCTATAGGGGGGAATAAACGGCCCATGTGTTCCCAAAGACACGATTCCAGCATTAGGATGTCATTGGTTGACAAAAAATACCATTTCGAATCTTGGAGCTGAAGGGATTTGTAATCACCAAAGCTTTATTACCTATGTAATCTTTGAATTAACACTTCCGTAGTGAAGCTATCAACTCTCTCAGTCCTGGAACAATCAGATGTATATTCAGCTTACCGCTCACCACTACGTTGACTTCTCCCGATTCTTCTATCATCTGAAATATGAATTTCGTGTTCATATTTAGCATACAATTGAAAACATCTCGTTGTTAGTCCTTTTTTCAGTATTTAAAGCTATTTTCGTTCTGTGTTGTCAATTTCTTTGTTAAATCAGCACAGTTTAACTTGGTCATTCATTCTCCAGTTTTGGTGGTTACGCCGACCAGTATTGACTATGTGATTGTGCGATAATTTCTCTGCCTCTTGGGGTTGGTAGTTCGATTCTCGGCCGTTCCTCGAGGTGAGGGTACGTAATATATGGCGTTACTATTTTATTGCAATCCTCCATCTGATACATGTATACGGAGTTTTTTCTTTCGTCCGATAGATTGCATTTTCCCCAGTTCCAACTTTCGATGAATAATTCTCTGAATGAGGCCAGCTAGGGTACGAAAACACAGACATTGGGATCATTGCTTTTCTCCTGCTGTCTGCCAACGAATAGTAAATGTCACAATTTACATTCGTGTGTATTGCCGCGATGGGGATAGAAAAGAGAGATAGCGGCAGAGAGAGAGTGAGAGAAACGGAGAGTAGAGATGTCTGCGAAGGATATATTCAATACTTTACCTTCCACATGATATATAACAGAAGAGAGCGTAGCAAAACTGTATTATCATTGCGATCAAAGGCAATGGAAATAAGTAGGTAGACGCTTTCTTCAAAATATCGGCAAATTGTAGTAGGGACCTAAATGTTCACCAAGGGTACAAGATCCCTGAAGGGGTAACTGAACAAAAATTAATTTCTTCCAGTAGTTTCGATACATGTCTAGAAAAGTTTGTTTAATTACGATATCCACCTCATGGTACCAATTTGTTGAGAGGCTTGAAAAGGGAGTGTTTCTCTCAATTTAATTAGTTCGTTATTTCATAAAAATTTAATATACCTCTGCAGAAAGCACTACTAGCTCAGTCATTCTCTGTGGAGATGATTAATACGATTTTCTAATGTTTCATCCTCAAGTTGCATCCTTAACCTCTGATAATAATCAACTAAATTCTTGAATCAGATCCACCCAGTAGATTCTTCGAGGTTCTCTGGTCAAGTGATGTATCTTTCGAATCTTTTAAGTCACTAATTATGTTTTCCCCCTTAGGGCTTCGTATTTATGGGCATTACGCTGAGACTTGACTATCTAGAGACGCTAATAGGTTTTTAATTGCTTCCTTTCTTTTCGACCTTCGGCGTGCTGGGCTCTGGTCTGCTTTTTATTGAAGAGATCCTGATAGATACTATCTGCATTTTTTTTGGTAAAGAACTAGGGGAGAAAGAAAACATATACGAAATGAGATAAAACGAAACGATAAGGGAGGAAGACCTTGAGGGTCTCATCTTTCAAGGTGTTCCACGTCTGTACATTTAAATTGAAAACGAAAACTCTTCCTACTATATACTATGTTTACTGCTTACTGTTCATTATAGGGAAAATAGTACAGTACCGTGCATTCAATATGACCAATTGACGTCAAATAAAGCACAGCTGTACGATTACATTGAAGGGTTCCTCAGTCATTCGACTGTTCAAAAGAAATTAATTAATCACTCGTTCAAAATAATTTATTCGCTAGAAGTCTCAAGATTTTATTTATTTTAGAAACTTTTCGTAAACTACCCTACTACCTACATAATTTAGAATAAGTTGGGCTTTCGGTTGAAAAATATTGTCACATTCTCCTTGTCAGTTTAAACTCCCTGACAACCCCCCTGCCCCCTGCTACCTAACAATTTTTACCGATCCTCGGTTCTATACCTCTTTTTCAACTCTCCAAGTAAAAAAACTTGATAAATCAATGCCCAGTTATTTCCCCAAGTCAGCCAGGATTTTTTCTTTCCTTTGCGTGGGAAGAAGTGGTTATGAAAAGCCTAAAAAAAAACTTAAGTTGTGTCAAGAAGAAACCGAAAAGAGGGGTTGAAGAAGGAAACTTTTAATGCGGAATGAATGAGCTTCAGGTTCGTTTTATTTGGATAAAAGTTCCAGTCTCTAAAGCCTTGTGTCGCCAAGTTTGTCGAGAACGGCTTTCGAATTAATCAGTTGGGCTGTTGTTGGTTCTCAGAGGTTTTCTTAAATAAGTCTTTGGTCAGAGCGAGACTTGAAAATTTCTGGAGAGCTGATCCATAGGCAAAATTCGAGAAATCGGTGCGTGCTATTCCAGAAATGCTGCCTGTCACCTTGATTATTCCAGTTAGATGAATTAATATCGTTAAAGCTTGAGAAATTCGTTAGAATATAATTCTGTAGAGCTGGCAATGGTATTTTTTGAATAAAGGACTTAACTCTTTTATCAATAATCGTTCCTATTTCGTAAGGTTTGTATTTTGTTGCGTCTTTATGTGGGCACCGTCAGCTTAACCCAGATAAATGAACCATTTCCCCTTATTTAACGTCCATTCTTGAATTATGCGCCCTAAGGGCGAAACCCAGCCTTAGTCATGCCAGCCTTAATTTCTAAATGTTCATCTCCTCCCATACCATCCAGCGCTCCCGTTAAATAACCGAGTGTTGGACAATGAAGTTACAGCTGGTAAAGGGGAAACAGCGCTGAGAATATACCGGGGAGGAATGAGGAAAAAGGTGGTGGCTGGTAAGTAAACGGCTCCTTTAACCGCTCGGAATTATGACCATCTCAAACCCCTATCCACGGTGGTTTTTACGCGATATTAAAACTTTAGGCCTTTAGGCCGTTTTCTCTCATTTTAGAGCATTTTCTACCGTTCCAGGTTCTGTTTCAAACAACTCCAGCACGCGCTAATAAAATGTAGTAAATTTGCTGTTGTAGCTAAGTAGGAAGGCAGAGGCTCTCAGTTACACTCGTACATGAACTGCTGAATAACAATTTGATCAATAATGACATAGGTACTGTCAGAGACCTGGGCACAGAATGTGTTGCAACCAACCAACTGAGAAGAGGATTAAAATTATTATGACCCAACTCGTCGCATGTGCTCTTGTTAATATTTCCCTAAACCAAATTACATGGTGCCGAAACCCGCGTTATTTTGGATTAAGTACATTATTACTGTGCTAGTCGTTAAAGTACGTGGTAATAGTGGATGAACCTTCGCCGTTTGTTCGCGATGTCGGATGACGATTCAGGTGTAAACCTCCGGCCACCGCCGCCTCTACGGATTACCGATCAGCCGCAAAATCTTGCTCGTTTGTGGAAACAGTGGCAGCAATCATTTGATTGGTATGCGGAAGCCACGAATCTCGCGAAAAAGAGTCCTCAAAAGCAAGTAGCAACTTTGATGACGGTTATCGGTCAGGATGCGATCGTCATTTATGATACTTTCAAACTTACCGACGCCGAAAAGAAAGACGTGAAGGTGATAAAGAAGAAGTTCGAAGATTACTTCGCACCGAAGGTAAATAAAACTTACGAAAGGCTTATTTTTAACCGTTTGTCTCAAAAGAAAACGCAAACCTTTGATGAATTCCTAACTGAGGCTATCAACCAAGCAAATAAATGCGAGTTTGGTCAGTTGAGAGATGAGTTTCTTTGCGACAAAATCGTCGTAGGTATTCATGATGATCTAGTATAGCATTAAAATTACATAGCTGTTAATTTTTGTTACGCTGCTTATTTTTAGATTTATTGAATCTGCGTGAAACTCAAACCTCACAACGCATTAATTGAACATACAAATTAATCATGTGCTTTTGATATGAGTATGTATACGCTATTGGCAAGTGTATATAGTCTCTTAGAATTATTTTACCATTAAACGAAATTCGCTGAAAAGGTTCAGTTTTCAACTATTTGGAGTACAAACATACTTTGCACAGCTAAATTTGTTTCTCTTCAAACGCACTCTTGGCACGAGTACCTTTATAATTTAATATGACCAATTTTATAATATATAATATTAAACTGAGTGATACGAAACTTTTTATTGAAATTATTATGACTTTTCCCGGGCTCTTCATCCGCTGTTTGGATAGTGACAATAAAAATCATGAAATTTTTACCTCGAAACTGAAAATTGTAAGAGTCTTTCAGGGACCGCATAATTCGACTGCCAATTCCAGAAGCAGTCTTTTTCTGAAATGGTCCCTTTTTCTTAATCGTTGAATTGTATTAATGTATGCTTCATATCAGCATTCATTATGCGTCAGAACTGAATTGTTAGAAGCATTTAGGTAATAATTCTTGCGTTCTTTATCCTCTCCGATTGAAATCTTGTAAATCTGCTTGCCTGTGTCCGATTTAATAAACGGGCTCCGATGGTTCTAAGCCGGATTATTGCAAAAAAGTACACGCTCTAAATCCTGTATGATAGCAAGTATGAACGCTTACCTTTAGGGCTGTAGCTAATAACTAATAAAATTGAGCCGTATAATATAACTCAGCAGAGTGTACAGTTTTCTAAGATGCAGGAATATTTCAAATAGCCACTGGAAAAAATAACATCTAAATTTCATTCCGAACTCTCGTACAAATCCCATCACTGCCGTTAGGAAGAACAATAACTAAGTGAACCGCGAGAGATAATGAATAATTACTGTCCCCGGGTTTACGAGTAAACGGCCCTGTCAATCAGGTCTACCAGAGGCGTCTGTTCTCCCCTTTGTTGTTTAATTGAGTTAGTTAGCTGCAGCGCTTCTCGGCTTAGATGAGTTGGCACCACCATCAGAAAGACGGCACTTCCCTTCAGTTCCCCATTACTATTTTTTTTTCTCACGGAGCTAAATCTAAATCATGTTTAGACGTGTTTAGAATCGTTAAATGACGATAAATATTGTCAATCAATAACAATGGACAGAACGTTTCGCTGACGTCAGGAGCTTCACCTAAACAATCGGTTTCTCGACACCACATTATGAATGTTATTTACACAATGTGTTTATGGACCTTCCTGACATGTTATTTGTCTCTAGGTTTGATATATTAAGCACTCGTGTCGTCATCATTATTTGTAATGGTGCCCAAGTTTTTTCTTCCAAATCTTAATCTTTTCTTGGTATTTTTCTGTTAACTGGCCGCATTCTGCTGCTCGGCACATTTTTGGTCCCCAATGACGTCTGCACTATTTCAGATGTTATCTATTTTACATTTTATAGATTACGAGGTTATTGATTTAGGATAACTTTTTATTTTCGAGCTGTGAGCTTGGCCAGCATCCAGACCACTAATCTCCGTATAAACACTGGCCTCTGTTCATTCAATCATTGTGGGTCAATAATGACTATTGGGGGATCAACAACGGGCCGAGCGGAAGGATGCAGTCGGTCAACAAAAAAGTACCCTTTTTTTAAAGATTGCAGATATGGAGATAGATAAAGGACTCTGGAGTCTTTCCAAAATTTTCGGCACCGGTTTGACTTGATTCCTTTTCCTTAAAACCTCCTAAAGACATGTAGCTACGTCAGTTTTCATTCTACAGAAAGGTTCTCCGCTCCGTGGAAAGATCACAATTTATGCACTAATATTGCGCTGACGATTAGGGCAGCTGAGCCACACAAAGTTAATTAATATAATTAATTATGAAAATTAATAGTTAATTATAAACAATACTCGTGGTATATAACAACGCGGTTTTGTAGAACCGTCTAGGGTTTCTTAATGAATGATGTTCTCTACGTACTTGAGATAACCTTAGTAATTTCGACAGAACTTCATGAAGGTATTCCGATAATAAAACGTCGAACGAAATATTCACGCCACAGGTCATATCAATAGCATACCAATTTTCACTTTTATTCCGGAAAACCTGTTCATAGAAGATTATTGATAGCGAAACCAGTTCTGTCATACACCCGGTCCATTTAATGGGTTCCTTCTGCTTGTCTCGTTTTGTGCGTCGAGACCTAAAAAGTGGCCGTGAACATCACTGTAAGGCGACAATTTTACTCTCTCAACTGCCTGCAGTAACTCTGACTGGCACCAAGCAATTGAGTATCAACTAGGCTGCACTTGATAGGTCATTTGCCGTGTTGTGCATGCGCCTCATGCGACTGAAGTGAAACCTGCTTCCTGGCGTTGGGGAGAAATCTGCTAGACGTCTACCGATTGAAACAAGGAAACTGGGCGATCCAGGACAATTAGGCGACGTCAGATTCCCCGTATTCACTTTCATCGGGTGAAGCCCAGCTCTCTCGGGCTCATTACAAGTCAAAGGCTCGCCCCGTATGCCGGGTATGAGAACTTGTTGACATTCCCAGCAAGTCAACATACTCAAAGGGGCCGTCGTTTTGTAAACAAAGTCGGCGGTCGAATTCACAAGTGCCCGTTAACTGCCAGCGCTAATGCCTTGCAAATAGAATGTCAGTAAGTCGTACTGAAAAGGTTCATTGGAGGTAAAATATCCTTATTAGTTAGCTAAGCTCCATGCGAAATATATTTCTCGAGTCAAACAAACGAAATCAAAATCACCTCACAATTGGTTGGCTTGGGCTCCACAATTAGAGGTTTGCGCGTTTCAAAAACTTGCTTATTTCCAAATGTTGCTGCCGCATCAAGAAAAGTTTTTGTAAAAATACGTACTACAGGTGATTTCCACTGCTCATAAAATAATGTTCTAACTTTCAAGAAGATGTTAACCATTACAACACATGAAAAAATACAATTTCTATTTCGTTTATTCATTAATTTGCCCTATTTATATTTAGGAACTCTATTGTTAGCTGTACTTTCACTACAATATCCTTTGAAAGTTTTAAAATCTTCAGGTTCTCCACTGTGATGCCTGTGGGAAGATTTGTTTTTCTAAAAATCAGTCTTGCCTGCAGTTGATAAATGCATTCTGCCTCTCTGGTATAGCTGAGAAACTTTCCTCTTTAAATGTGGATTCCTATACTCCGGGAGTTGTGAGCAAATGAGCTCATTTTCTAATCGGAGAAAACAGATCTGGAAAACCGGGAATCAACTCTGAATACTAAAGTTTCCGTAGAGCTGCAATCCAAGTGTTTGTACACTAAGCGTACAGTGCAGTAAGTAGCGTACTCCACCAGGGTTTTTTTATTGAGGCTTTTCGCCAAGTCGGATCGCGTTTCGACGAATGCAATCGCTAAGTTGTGCAAACAATCGTCGGTATCCCTCAACTATTTGTTGAATAAAGGATCGTGGGAGAAAAGTTACGACATGCTTTAGGTATTCTGCACTGTAGGTGGATGACTAAACTTAGTTCCTGGTGCCATAAATCCTCAGGAGTCGTTTTTTCAACCAATGACGTAAGAAGTAGGTATCGTTGGATCGGTGTAGCAACCATACTTGAAGTGCTCTCTTGTATAAAGGTGTACGGACTTCGCATCTGTGCATAGAATTTTCTGTTATTTTTTGTGGGGGTGAGATTTACTCCTTGTGGCTGATGAAATCATTTTCTAATACCTATAGGTGATCTTGAAAATTCCAAGTTAGAATGGATTTGTAGGAAAGATTGTCACTGTATTATGAAGGGGTATTGTGGTTACCAATGACGTACCTAATTCTGGAAAATCCTGCAAGTTTTCGTATCGCCCATTTTGGATTGCACTGGAATTGATATGTACTAAGTATTCAAATATAAGATTGAAAAACTTGGAACTGGTGTTACTTGAAGTTTCGGCAACCGATTTACAACGACTATGATAGAAAATTAAATGTAAGACTACAATTGTTGAAAGAATTTTGTTAGGCTTCTTGTTAGTGTTAAAAGCGGCTGGATGCGGTTTGTGTGGATGAATGTGCTACCTCTGGGTTCGACCTAAGCGCATATGCCAGCTGTGTTTGACCCCCAGGAAGCTTAAGTTGATTGACTGACAGTTCTAATGATGACTCGTAGCTAAGAAGGAAGTCTGCCGAGATCTTATGTTTATTCAATAATCCCTTATTCAACTGCATTGGGGCTATCCGGTCATTTCGCTCAATCTAACCCTCCCATCGTTCTCAATTGGAAGTTATTATTTATTATGTGTAAACAGAAAGACCATCCATATACGTTTCAAACATCATATCTAATTCTAATTCTTAACAATCGGAGCGGTGCACCAAACAGAATCAAGCATCGAAGAACAACAATAAATAATTATTATTAACTCTTATGAACCACTTCATCAAACGATTACTGAAATCTATGCAGGTTCAATGTTTATTAAAAAAGGATGTAGGGTTCATCCAAAACTTTTCATGGATCGTCTGCGACGTTAGTCGTAGTCGAATGTGTTTGATGAGAAAACGCCGATTCTTTAAAATGCTGATACATTGTATTCTTTTAATAACTCTAAGGGTTGAATAAAAATTGTATATTCAACCTGATAATGTTCTTCCTTTCCAATTTTCTTTAGAGATGTTCATCTTCAACTCCTGTATACATTATTTCTTTATTTATTTTGGTTTTGTTTTCTATTCATAATTATGCTGCTTATCTTTGGATCAGTCAAAGGGAGCTCTCGTGATTAACAATTTTCAGGGACAATTTTTCTTTATTTGAAACAATTTTGGGTTAGAAACAAACTGACTATCGTGCGTTTCGGGTTTTTGATTCACACTCGAAATAAAAAACGGCCTCATTGTCAACAACCGTAGTTTTTATCTAAGTGACTACTGTAAAAGAATTATTTCGCTGGTATCATTTAAATAAGATTCCCCTCAGATAAACGTCGCTTTTTTACTATATCCAGGCTGGTACAGTTTATTGTCCTTCCTAATATGTGTGCGGCATTTATTGGTGGGCATGGGGATCAGGTGCGCCAATCCCCTTTTTAATTTTGTTTGTGGTTTCGTCGGTTGGGGCCCTTTCTTTTATGCTCGGAAAAGGGTTAATTTTCAACGGGGAAAAAACCATCGCCGAGGAAAAACACACGACCCTAATTAGAGAGTATATACACTACCACTCTCTCAGTGTCCTTCTTTCAAGCCCGTCTTTCAAACAAGTGGCGGATCGCTAAAGGGGGGCGGGATGAGCTTTTTGCCCCCTCCATCTCTCTTACATATCTCTTCTCGCCACTGTCAGATATTTTTTCTGGTTGAATTTCCTTCATCAACGTAAAGAATCCAGAACAAAAAACCCCTTTCTTTACCTCGGTAAACAGGTTTTTAACAGGCGGGGAAAAATGTATGCTCTACACAATATTCTTCAGCTTTTCATAAATGGATCCTCTTTAGGGGGGTCGGTACTTAGTGTTAATTAGGAAGGTTTTTTCGGTACACGTTACCAAGCTCTTAATGTATCGATTTCAATAATTGTTTTCTTATTTTGTTCAGTCGTTCTCCATATTTCATTGGAAAACATAATGAAAAATAAAACCACTCAAACACCGCGATGTACAGCTGGAACTCTAAATTCTGCCATCAAACACTTATTTATCTTGTTCCATGAACAGATCTTTCGATACCTATCTTGAATCTTGAAATTAATCTATTTAATGGACGAAAACCCTGTTTCCAGAAAGAGATCTTTATTTGTCACGATACGGTCTTCATTTTTTGCAACAACAAAAATACGTTTATTTTTATTCACGCCTAAATATTTGACAATGCATCTTCCACTTATTATGACTGTGTGACGTAGAAGAGCTTATAGTCGTTCTATACGCGTTTCTGATTTGCCATGCCAAAAGTGCATACCTGGTGAATATTTGAAACTGGGGTAGAAAACAAAATTGTGCATACATTCTTAAGGTTCCACGTCTTTTCTCAGGAGATACTGGACCAAAGATTTTAAGAAAAATAGTCGCAAGTCTAGAATCACGAACAGGTTGACAAAGATCCTGAAAACTCGGCTATCAGTCCTAAGAATTGGAGTTTAAAGGAAAGTGTATTCAAGATCAGTGATTTTGAAACGTTAAGACTGTTCGAATTAACAATACCCCAATGAAGTATTGAAAAAACCAGTAAAGATTATCGCCTGGTAAATAGAATTGAAATGAGTTCTCCAGTTTGGGAGGCGTTTAGGTAAAGGCATGCACGCACCACGATTTGATGTAAATACGGTTCCCACGGATAAGAATCTTCAAACTCTCGAAGCCTCTGCCATCTTTCCGATGAGCACTCGATGGTCTGAACATTGGATAAAGGGAAGAAAAAAAGTGGACATGGAATGGAGAGGTGGGTAATGGAAGCAGATGGGTATCTCGAGGATGCGGAGAGCTGAATCTGACGCAAGCGGAAATCGAGCCCCCGATCGTATCTATCAGCTTTCCCACTTTCTTCACCACTCTGCAGGGGACTAGCGCCCTTGAACAAATACCGTGTTTCCTCGCCTAGGAGATAATACGCCGATTCAGACAATACGTTCGGTCAACAGCAAATCTAGATGCTACTTCTATATGGAATATCATTACCTAAATCAAATTTTCTCGTGTAATGGCTGACGTTGTGACATTTAGATCGCATCCCCACATTTTTTTTCTCTCTACTCATCTACCTTGACGTACCGACAGTGATCTAGTTAATTGAAAAACTACATATCAATACACGAAAGTATGACACAGCACACGAATAGACTAGCATTAGACATCGTCTACAATCTTTAACAGGGAGCTTCAGAAGACATAAAAGGAAACGACCGTCAGGCCGGCTAGAGGTCTGATATCTACATACGCGAACATGAAACTTATCTAACTTTGGTGTAACTATTACCTTATGGTAGACTCACTATTGTACCATGGAGTATCTGTGATTCGTCCGTTAGCTACTTTTGATCATTAGTAGTAGACTTTCCACTTGTAGCATGTTATTTAGTTATTGCAAATATTTTAATATTCCAACAAATACTGATTTTAATCGTACTGTTCTGAGAACTGAAAAATTCTGTTGATTGTTAGAACTGTTTTTTGGATTCTCTGCATTGAAACATCATCAAGTGCACCTCAATAAGCTCGTGATATCAGTAAATAATATATTTAAAAGGGAGTCATACATTTTATTCCTCAATTCGCAAAGTAAATCTGATCCTGAAATGTTGGTACACAAGTTTTACAGTTTGTTCTTTCTTAGTTCGTTAAACGATTTTCAATTGTGTTATCTCAAACGTTGACTGCAAGAATCCACGTTTTTTTTTTGCAAACACCAACACTTCGATTGATTTTGTGCATTGAAACGGTTGAATTGGCAACTAATGAGCTCTAAAAACTTGTTCGTATCTCGTACGATTACGAAATCGAAATAAGAGGCTATAGATTTTGCTGAAATTCAATGGATTTCCAACCTGCACAAGCCTACAAAAGTCGTCCTTTTTTGCTGTCTTGGATTCTCTTCATTTCGCTACTCACAGAAGTTGAAACGCTGAGTGGATTTGCTTATGTTAAACCTTGGGATGAAAGAAAAATAGTCCCAAATATCTCGCTTTTTTCATATTAATCGTACGCGGTTTAAAATATCAATTATCATTTTTTAATATGCGTCTAATATTAGTAGATCTATACCTTGATAACGAGTTTATTTGTTGTCAATGTTCATGGGTTCCTCTACGTTCATCGCAGAGACGAACATCATGTGAAATTCATCGAAAAATTGACAGGTTCAACGATTCAAAATGGCGGGGACACGAGTTTTCAATGTCGCCAAGTTATTTCTGCAAGTTCCATCGCCCTCAACAGTCTATAACTGACGGTTCAATGCCATAGCGGTTTGATAGATGATGGGTTTATTCGGAATTATTCCGTGTGATTGAACGCCCTATTTGACGGAACGTCGCTCGGTCAATCAGTTTAATTAGTTCGCCTAAGAATGACCGATGATCTGATTCATTGCTGAATTGGTCCCTCAAATCCGCAAGTCACCTCAAATGATTAAGTTCTGATCATTCTGAATTGAATGTAATGGTTTGGGAATGGGACGTTTTATAAATTAGATGTTCCGTAAACTCTCAATCGGTCATTCCTACGTTGTGGGATTTGTTCAGCAAAAGTCAAATATATTCGATATCTGTAAACGGGATCTTATGGATTCATGATCACGAGTAATCCTCTCCGTACGAGGATATATTTGTGTGAATATAATTTCCTCCAACAACTAAAATTCAAAATATAAATGTTAGTTACTTAACAACGGTCTTGCACTCAAAGAACATGAAACTCTCCGTCGAGAATGCACCTTGTGTCTTTTAGAACGTAAAATGGTTTCTGGTCTCCCAAAGTCGGCGAATTTCTCTCTAACCTAATGTTGCCCTGACTCGCAGCTGTGGGGCAATCAAACTCGCGGAAGAGCAGCGGAGTTGAAGGAATAAACAGAAAAACTTCATGCGGATGAAACGTGATCCAGTTAAAAGAAACTCGTAAAGTTGATAATGAGACTAGAACCGTAAAACTTGAAGGCGACCTCTCCGTTCCAACACGAACACTATGGCTTTCAAACTGTATCTTCTACTAACCTCTGACATTATGAAACTTCTGCGTCACAATTCCGCACAAAACCAAAAGTGAGTACTCAATAAGCGGTTTAAATCTTGGCCACTTGTTTTCTCAATATAAACTGGTATATCCATGAATTCAGTATCTGAATTATCTAGTTTTATGTTTGGAATCTGATTAGACGTTGAATTGTTAACCAGCAATTAATTGTAGGTTTTGATCTGTCGACGATCAACAAGTTGTTGATAACATCTGGAATTCTCTTTTTAAATTATGACATTTTATTGGAATCCTTAAAAAGACTAATCCTTGGAAAATTGTTGGTTGCGTGCTATCTCTCACTCATTTTCATTAATTTTGGATGACGTGTTGATCTGTATAAAGTTCTAGTCATTTTAGAGACCCATCAATATCGCGTGTCACGAAATGAGACCTACTACAGTGGAAATTGGGTATATTCGTATTCGTGATGAATTTCAATTAAGAGAGATGAATTCTCAAAATCTTAAGAGTATGTGTGTCAGTCATGTCTATTTGGTATATAATGTTGTACGGATCAGAATTCGATTAAACACTGTTGTCGATGAGCCTTAGTGATGAATAATGTTTACAGGGTAGATTTTCTCAAGCATTACCTGCTGGATCGTGCCCATCAAGGTAAATCACTTCCATCCAGTCTGCCGATAAGACGTAATTAGTGATGGAAAATGTCGGAGCTAGAAGTTTCAGAGTGACGCCAGTCATCTGTATAACCAGCTCCGCCTCGGCGATCACCTTGGTGGGATTAGCAGGCGGTTCATTGCCCCCCTTGATCGGATAAAATTTAATGTAGCCGATGATGAATCGACGGGCAAACTCCCACTTGCCGTTGAACAAATTATATTTGTTAAATTTTCCATAACGAGAATAAGAAAGTTAATCCCGGGTTTCCCAATTTTTTTCAGACAGCAAAACCTTGAATACTACCTGAAATCCTTGCATACCAATCGCACAATAATCATTTTCCAGGATATTGCATGAATAGGTAAAGCTCCGCTCGCTCTTTTAAGATGGTACCACTATACAGATCATTTTACATTCTCGTACGAATGCAAATCTGTTACATTTAATTTCCAGTCATCTAACTTGATTATTGATCTCAAAATTACTAAAAAAGTTGGTGGCTCATGTATTTTGTAAACAAGACTTACAAAAAGTTACGGGCATCGATTTGTATTGGAATGAGTGTATTTAATTTAAGTCGTTTCGGCATTAGTTTTTAGATTCACTGACCCGATTAGCGCGTTTAGAATCTTCAACCTATTTCCAGATTAATCTCCCATACCTATTTGGGGGGAAAAAAGTTATCATTAACCATACAAAGAACAAATTTGACACCTTTCGTCGACCCTTAGGGTGTTCCTTGATGTATATATCACTACAAACTGATAGGACAAATTAATGTTTATATCGGTATTGGAGAATAGTACGACCGTTTTCTGTATACCTACCGCAACTTTTGTTAATCCAAAAGTTGAAGATGTATGGTATGGGATTTGGTTTACGGTTAAAGCAAGGGACCTATAGCATAACTGTGTATTTCGCCTCAATAGCATGCAAATTGTTTGTCATCATGCTAATGTGCCCGCTAACCCTGGGAACATCTGGGAAGAGGAGGTGGAACAACAAAACCATCTTTGAGGCATGTCCCAGCTCCCGGGCCTCACTCTGACCCACATCTTCAGCCGTCAGCTGATTAATGGGTTGTTAAACTGCTAACTACCGCAGCTCTTCTCCGTCACCGACAACTGTCAGCTTCAAGGACGTCATCTGTTTCCGGAGAAGACGCAAGTCTTCGGCTTCATTATAGCTCGAACTTATTTCTCGAGTTTGCCAAACATCGTTAACCTCAAAGGGTTTCGGAATTCTCAACTCTTGTAAAGGAAATGTAGTATTCCTCTGGAAACAGCGTCTCTATTAGTTGCTCTATTAAGAACATAATGGGTCTGTGTCAGTGGCATCACCTTGAACCTGCATCATCCATGGGATGCGTTCGACGTTGGAATTCGCCGGTTAGCCCATTCTAACTATTCCACCCGCCATGAACATAATTAAAATACTGAAACATCAGCGTTATTGTGGTGCTTTCATTGCATCCCATCTTTTTCAAATTCATTTTCAAAATATAAAGAAAATAATTACCACTTCATTATTAAAAATTTAAACAAATACCGATATCTACTTTCATTAATGGTCTACTGATGCGTGTCATTTTATTTTTTCTTTAAATTATGTTATTAAATTTGTGTCCGTGATATATTGGGCTATGCCCATATTAGTAATTCATTAATAACCACACAATTTTGTGTACTTTTCGTAATATTGTCGTTTCTGAAAGGAATTGGCACATTTAAAGCACGTTGTTATTGCGAAAATCCTGCGTTGTTGTGGTTGTCCTAAAAGGCTCCTAATTTATTATGGGTATTACCTAACGTTGAATCTAGTCACTGATTCCATAAAAGGAAATGGTAGCCAACTACGTCATAAGGGGGTTGTGAGGTATTTGAATTTATCGTTTCAACGGCGTAAAAATGAGCTTACAGTTGCGCCATCCATGCTAATGCGGATCGTCAATCTCGCGCAGACCTTGATGGGTGTTTTCGCTGAACTCCGACGAAGAAAAAACACAATGCTCCACGGGTCTCACCTTAATCCGAGGGAATGCTCCGCTAGCGGCGGTGCCATCATCCTGAACATTGTCTCTACCGCTGACATTTATAATTCCTCAAAGAGGCAACCTGGGTATCAAATGGTTGAGTTGCGGTTCTTGGAATACGGTTGTTTGAGTAAAATGCTCGCTCTATAGAACCACAATCTGATGATGACAATATAATTACATACAAGTGGATTGTCAAATTGTGATACTCACTATATGACATTTTGAAAACTTCAGCGTGATGTATCACATGAACCATTAATATCTGCTAGTATTTGAATTGCTGCTCAGGAGACTGTAATTAATTGTTATTTTTCACACTTACTCCTGAGGTGTCAAACTATCCATCAAAATCTCTAGCCAAAAATGAACAAGAAATCCGTTCTACGAAGGAAATTTCGAAGGACAGCGAAAATCTGTAATAATGAAACCTCAAAACCCTTCTAAAACTCCTCAAAACCAATCGGCTTGTGAAATTGACATTTATCTGTAATTGATGAGATATCGATGTGTGTTGAGTGCACATTTCTGTGTATGCATTGCATAGAATTGCAATTTATTTCACATGACATTACGTAGAAGCCACCCCGGGCAATGGGTATCTATTAAATATTTGCGAAATCAGATTTTCGAGAAAGGGAGGATTACTGCAAGGATTTCATGTTTCCCTTTGTATTGGAGGCTACAGTACAGTTTAAGCAGATAAAACATTGGATAAAATTTGTTCAAAAAGTACTTCCAAGAAGTGATCATGCAAAGCTTATGTCATGTTTGAGTAGGTTTGGAAGTAGTGACACATCAATGACTGTAATTATTGATATAATGCCAAAAAATAGTTTAAAACTAGTTTAAATTGGATTTAGATTTTCTGAGTTCGTTGCTAGGCACACATCTGGCCACATCCTCTGAAATAAGTGGGCCTTTTTGTTTGAAATGCTCTAGGAACTGTACCCCTCGCTATAGTTGTCCATATTGCATATAACTAAGGAACCAGTTTATCGAACGACTACCCTGTTAATATCGTTGTGGAAAATCACGATTTTTTGCTCTCAAGTGTATTTGAATTGTTTGAAGACCGTTGTTATTCCCCTTACCAGTGGTTAAGTGTGATTTCGCGTGATTGGAGGTGATTTTGGGCTGAGTGGGTGGTTGAGAGGAAGAATTGCTCCTGAAGACCGTCACCTACTTCTATCCAGCTCCCTTTTTTCCCGCGCTCTCCAGGGCAGGTGATGGGAGAGAGTTTTTTTTTGTGCGGGGCCGTCAACCCGCAAATAACGGCAGCTGCCGCTGATGACAAGCTGAGAGTTAGAACGGTCCTTGAGCGTCCCTGACCCTCGCAAACGTTTGAAGGGGGGGCTGGAATAAACTAGCTTTGATTTCGTTCCACAAATCCAAGAAAATATGGATATCAACCAACTGTGCTATTTTCCACACTGATTTACTTTGAAGGACTTCTTTTTCGATGTAGATAATCTTGAGTCGGAGTCCTTTAGAATCACATGAGAGTTACGAGAAAAAATAAGGAAATCCATAGCGTTTTGTATTGTTTATGATGTTTTCTTTCAACATTCAGTACGAAACTGAAGACGAGTGGCTAATTACCAGCGTACACTCTTCTGCCAACTCTTACTTAGCGACAAAAATGGTAACATTTCCGTAATTCAAGGAATCCAAAAGTTATATTGAATTGTCAGGAGTTACGAAACTGACTAACCTCAGAACAAACTCTTCCATGCCTGTTAATGATGTTAACGAGCTTCTCCCTGCCCACATTCAAATTGTACAACATCCATTAATATAGTGTAATTACAAAGAATACTCCAAATGCAAAATTACCATTGTTCCAGGACCTAAGTTTTGGTTTAATATCATCATTAACTAATTGGTCTTGATTCAGTACACAGAATAGCTTAAGAATAAAATAGTTAAGCATAATGTTAAATTAAGTCTCACATTAGATCATTTTGAACTTTTAATAATGGGTGTGTAGATATAATAATTGTTCCCAAGATAATTCTTCCGATAATGTTGCTTGCATTCAGCAGCAATTTAATTCGGAGTGGCTTCCGGGTTATTAGCGTCCTAGAAATCTCGGAAACGTCGGCGCCGGGTCTTGAAACAAGTTCGAACCGTCTCTAGAAATTGCTCAAAGATTGATCGCCGTGCCCCGAGCCCTGAAGTTCCTGAGCCAGTTCCGTCCCAAAACTTATCGGGCCACTGGGTCACCCAATCCAATGGATTTCTCATCCACAAATCTCAATTTCACAGACTGTTTTTCACCAGGGAAATTCTCCTCGAGAAAAGTGAGTGGCTTGTGTTTTCAACGACCGCCGCCTCCTCCAGCGTTTTGTCAACCTTTCCCCCCGTTTCCTGGGCGGTTCTAAGGCTGTTTACAACCTGCCACCGGAATGCCAGCCCAAGTATAACCTTTTCATATATCTCGCGTATAATTCCTCATGCTTCATCCGCATACTCTATCCCTTCTTCGCTCCCCTTCATACCATAAATTTCGCCGCAGTTTATCTCTCGGGAGAACATTCGTATTTCGCTCATCTCACTCCGCCTACCAAGAGCTTCTTCACATCAACTACACTTCTTGCCTTGTTACCATCAAGTTTGTTCATCTCGGCTTTTGTTATTTTAAAAAAAGGAAAAAAAGAAGAAGTATAAACGAACAATCGACTTTTTTTTAACTAGCCGTTAATTTTTATTTCTAAGTTTACAAGATTTAATCTATCAAACTGTTGTTATTTTACAACACATGTGGAACCTACTAATTACATTCTTACATGACCATTATTTTGGGTGGTTGTTGAGGACAGCTTTATCTACACATGTTTCGCAGTACTTTAAATGTACATATGCTTGCTTATCCCTATGCAAAGTTTGATTATTACTGGCAGATATATAACTAAAGGTGTATTTTGAGTTCTACTCTTCTATTTAATCTCCGACTCATGATGTTGAAAACCTTGCTTGAGAATGTTGAGAATATTATTTTCATCACAAACGGGGCGTGGAGGTAAAAGTGTAATGTCGGAACTAACGCAGGACGTCACCAACTTGTGACTTAAAGGTTTGGTTCTGTCTTCGGATCATAAATGTGCCTAGGGAGTATATAATGGGGGTGTTTTGCATAAGATTTGAACATTTTTCCTGGGATGAAAACTTGCCTTATATTTCTTTAGTTGCGAATTGGTTGTATTTGAAAGTCATGCAAGTAATAAAGTTATGAATAATAAACTAGATTCGGAAAACAAACCACTTTGAGCGGAAAGTATACCCTTTGCTGGGGAAACCTTACATCTTATCTGATGAAACTTGTAACGTGCTTCAGCCTCAAAGCTCTCTCAGTTCATCAAATTGGTTTCATATTAAGTCATAATTATCTACAGGCTGCAGTTAAAAATACATGGATTGTGTGGACTCAAAATTGAGGAGGTTGCATCGCAAAAAGTACCATGTCCACTTGAGTGAATTTTGCAGGAGACGCAAAAATTTGTAGCACATTATTTTTGCTGACTGGTTCACTTTTTTAAAAATTGACCGTTTTTATTCCTCTATTGTGTGGCAAAACAGTTAGATAGTCGGTGGAAAACGAGAGGATTTACGTCAAATTGTAAATCTATAAACCATGGATAAAGTACGTTTTGACTTATACAAATTTGTGGAGTGCTTTTTGGCTGAAACATTTTTGGATACAGTACCTTTTGGCTGAAAACGGCGGATCTATTAGATGAATAAACTGTGAGGCGGATGGAGTAACTTTTGGATGAAAATAGTGTAGAGGAAATCGGATATGACTTGGATTTAGTACTGAATGATTGATGAATGGAAAGAGTACGTTTTGCTTGGAACACACCGCAGCTGTTTAGTACTTTTTGGTTGACAAATCGATTTTCATCGCCCATTTTTCAATGGATGGACGTTTCGATGAAATGACGTCGGGAAAGAATAACTGTATAAAAGAATTAAGCTAAGAATTTCAGATCCCATTTGCATTTCAGCGGATAAATACAAGGATATTCAAAGCCTTTTCAAATTCCGCTGACCTGATTCTTCAGATTTCTTTCGCAAACTAGCACAGCACTGCATTGATGTGCGTAAATAGGAGTATAATATTTAGAATCCAACACATCATCTATATGAAATATTTAACTGAAAACAGTGTAAGTATATACCTACCGTGAACTTTAGTTTAAATATCTGTCTCATTCAACCTTACCTACACGTCGTACGCATAAATCCATTTGTCTTGACATGACCAAGGTCGTTAGTTATTGGCACGTTCCATTCTATTAAAGATGCCAGTGTATGATAATAATTGTGAAAAATAAATATTAAAATCCCTGATTTATTCAGTGATAAGACATGATGATATCGAAGGAATTTATTTGGGTTTAATTGACTCAAAATAAACGTTGAAATAAACGAATTCGGTTGCACATTTCAATGTATGTCAGTTTTTGTAACGATTCTAGTTAGCGCCTTGGTACAATTAGGACCTCCGGCGAACAGTTGTAGTTACATATTCAAACTACTTACAGCCGGTTCTAATCGTGGAAGATTATTTAATTATGGACTACTGTTGGTCAGTTAGTTCCGCTCTGTTCCATCCGTTCGGCGCAACTAACCAGTTAGATTTTTGTAATGTTTAGATGTATTAGACTTCAAGTGAATATATTACATACTATTATACATTATATTACTAAAAATACTATAATCGTTCGATATAGCATCTTTTAGAGTTGAGCTAAAACAAATCCAGAAAATCAGTGTTTGTGCTTGATTCTTTTTGACCAAAACGTACTCCATTTGGGCCTATTCGTTTCGGAAAAAAACTCAAAAAAGAATTTTAAAAATTGGTAGTTTTAAAATCAGTAATTTTGTTGGGAATTTAAGGGTTTTTTTTTTGTAACGTGATTTTTCAATATTGTTACGGACATCCCCAACACACTTGTTCAACTCTCTTTTCTTTGGTTATTTTCACGTAATAACTCGTCCGTCTAATTAGCTTCTACATCGTGCGCAACTGTGGGAGTTTACGGCGGATGTTGGTTATTCCTGTTTTTATGAGCTTATTATGAAATTGCATCTAGTTCTCAGTGAATCTTAGTTGGAGCGTTGAGATAAAATTAGGTGAAATAAAGAAGCTGCACGTTCTCGAGTTCAGGCACCAGAACTTGACTTTATTTATGACCGGTTTTGATTATCTCAATCCCATTTCTATGAGAGTAAAATCCAACCCCGAATAAACGAAATAAATAAAGATGAAAAAAATCTCAATGAAGGCTCAATAGTCTCTCATGTTCATGAGTTTTCCGCAAAAAAAGGTTTTTAATTAGATCGGAAGAGAAGGTTAAGAACCGGATTTAATTAATGGATTTTTATTCTTTAATTAATGTTTAACACTCCCCCTCTCCATTGAGGGTTTTCAAGTATCCTCACAATTCCTTGACTGCCTCCATTTCCGAAACAGATGCCTGCTCCGTTTAAAGTTCCACCCCCTTCACAGCAGTTTGCCTTGAATAATTGCAAGAAGAAGGGAAGCCTCTCTAAAGAGATTTTCCCGCGGAGCCATTAGCTGATAATGAAACGCTCGGGTTTCGCACATTCATTTGGGTATTTATCTTTTCGGAGGAGATTAATTTAATAAATAATGCTGTAGACATCAACTGTCACTGGTTAGAAATTAAACCAAGTTAGGGCAGAGCACTTTTCGGTTTTGGGCTGTACGAAGACCGTTAAGGCTGCGTGATTTCTGATCAAATACGGTTCTGGTCGTAAAATTAATATAATATATTAATTTTGGTATATTATACCAAATAGTACATCATTCTAAATTACACATTGGGATGTATTGAAGCTGTTGACAACAATGAGTGTATGTATTGTACAAACATTGCACTCCTAAATTTCATGTTGACTGGAATACATGAATTTTATTTAGTGATTCCATTTCTTTGCATAAGTAGCGGTTCACATTTATAAGCAAAATACCTACGGTTCGCCGTCAAAATTGTTATTATTAAATGCAGCTTAGGGGAAAAGGATGTAAGGAGTATAAAACTGAAAGAAAGGAGATGAGGAAGACGTAATACACAAAGAGACGACTGTAAAAGGGAGTAAATTATGTAAATTGGATGTCTCAAGCGATACCTAGTTTTCTTCTGGGAACGTGAGAAAATTGGACAGGCGAAAAATGATGGTTGGAATCGATAAGAAAGCTACCTTCTCGACTCCATCCGTACCTAGGTCCTCCATCCATAACCCAGACAACAATTCACAGTCTAGCCTTTCTCTTTGTCGTAAATGAGTATCCAACAATGAGAACGCAATTAATAATTCACTATCATACTGATGGGTTGAATTTTTAAGACATTACATTGCCTTTATGAAGGAGCTGTATTTAGAAAAAAGTGCAATGACACGTAGTTTGATAGTATGTGAATATTTTAAATGATATTTTACTTCCATTGTATCTCGAAGGACTTAGAATTAGTGGAAGGTTAGAAGTTGATGTGACTTACCATGAAATAACCAAACAATCAAGAAACGGAATGGTAACTCATTCTTAATCTGAATTTTCCTCTGAACATATCAATTTATCCAGTACCTTAAATACATATTGCTAGTAGTGTGACCGTGCAGGTGTTCATCTGAATTTCCCTTTTTGACAGACATATTTAACATACATTGAACAACCCAAAAACCTATCTATTGTAGCGGTATTTATTAAAATCCCAAAAAAGATGGTCAAGAGGTAGTCGTTGCTCTAGACGCAAACTGATGAAAAATTAGGGAAATTCGAAAATAACTGTTTCGGAATTTGATTTCTTGAGTCAATCAAGCAAAACTATTGCTACTCTCACTTTCTTCTCGGGGAAAAACATGCATATATTGTTGGTACTTCATAATTTGTTTCAATTTCAAATTGATTCCGTGAATTTAGCGTGAGTTACTCAAGTGGATTAAAAATTAATAACTGATACATCCCTTCTCATACATCAACAATTTCTTTCTCTCGGAAGCTCTCGGAACACCAATATATCAGTGTATCGGTTATCGGGTTTCCCAGGAAATCTGAAAACCATAGGTGTAGGCTGACACCTAGAAGGCTCCTCCGCTACACGAAGATAAACTAATGGAAAAATGGTTAGATAAATGTCTCACGGTGTTGCGTGTATCTACCGATGCAATATACGAGTACAGGATGTTAAAAGTGTCTACTTTCCAAGCATAACACTTTCTGAAATGTATATATCGTTCGGAACTGAAGGAACTAAGAGTCTGTAGGTATATTTGTTTTTTTTTCAACTAGTTATGAGCGACTGGAAGACATAATTTTTATTTCCAAAGCTGGGATTTTATATCTAGAGAAATGCAGCACTCATGATCCATAATCAAGTTGGAATGGGTTTTGAAGCCATTCAACAGATAATTCCATGACAAAAATGAACCTATCGACAGAGTTGATCACACGTAACTTACTGGTCATTGGTAATACAAAAGTGAGAATTTATTAATAAAAAACGCTGTAGCTTGAGATTTGATGACTGCTATAAACCTGACCAGAAATGTTCTTTTACTTCACACGCCCTTGGGATCGCTCCCTTCCCTCGTTTCGTTATGCTAGTATCGTCGGTACGGGGGGCGCTTTTGTTAATTACTTCGCCCCCCTGTACCAAACCTCCGAAGTGACTCGTTCTCAGAGAAAGGTGATAAATATTCAATGGAATTTCTGAACACCGAAAGAGCCCTCCGCTTGATATCAAGCGCACAAAGCAAAAACAAATCCCACTACCTCCTTAGTTCAACATTGCCCCTTGTTCTGGGCCGGGTTTTCTCTTTTTCTTCGTAGATTCCCTTCGTGAAGCCTCCACACCTTATCAGCCTGTTGCCTTAAATCTCCTCTCCGGCGTTTCAATTAAACCAACTATAAAACTACCGATCCTCTAACTTAGAAGCCAACCAAGACCCTTTAAACTTTCTCTCATTTATCCTGGATAACTTCTATTCTGTATTCATAGGTTTCTTACTTGAGATCTCGTCGTTTTTGACATTTAATTATAACAAAATATAACTGTACTAAATTGTTAGAAATTATAGGTATGCTTATCCAAATCATGTTATTGATCCTTATGAATAATTTTCTGCACCACCACCGAATATGCTAAAAGCCGAAAAACATTTTCTCTTAAAAAATCAAAACTTCCACTTGTTTTTTGCGTCTCACAGTTCGCCGATCAATTTTCATTCCATGTCTATGCTATCTGCTAGCTATATGATATCTGTCCACGTGCCTGTTGCAATTACTTACCCCATCCAAAACTATACACAATTTTGGTCCGAATTTTGATGATTTTGGGGGATGATCGATCTAATGTTTACCGGGCGTTGCTCCTGGAAGGTCGGATCAATGGTGACGTGTTCATATGCGCCAACGTTAATTTTCTTCATCATCTCGATTTTTCATACCTATTGGTCCGATTTCTTTCAAACCCTTGGGATTATTTGATGTACGTTTTATGATAAATTCCTATGAATTTCATTGTAATTGATCGAGTAGTAACTATTGGACTTGCATAAAACTGAAGATTGTTGATACGGGCGATTTATAAAGGATACTTGATGACTGGGTTGCGGTGGAGGCGCGATTATATTAGTCTCTGATGATCTTTCCTGCTGTGAGAAATGGAATTAGAAATGTACTTACTTTCGTAATTGAAATGAAAACTCAATTAAATCCGAAAGGTAGAACCCTTGAGTTGGAATCCTAATTTGATGTTAATTAATGGAACTAGAGATGTTTTCATTACTCACTAAGCACACCGCGCCGCTATATCATCATCATACCTATTTCTCGATAGTCCTTCAGAAAATATAATATCCCCTCTTGCAATTCGAATGAATTGAAAGACATCAAGTAAATTAATTTAATTTCTTGGTATTCAGAGTATTCAAGATCATTACAGTTCTCGACAAATTGAAATGTCTGTGTTTTCGTTACCAATGAAACGTTTGATCGTAATTCAATAGGATCGACAACCATTTCAGCTTTTTGGTCACTTCATCAAGATTTCACCGTATCGACTATTGTCGATGAGCATTCCAGCTATTCCATTAGAGATTCGTGGTCAGGAACCATTTAGCCTGCGGTCTCAAGTTTCTCTTCATTGAAATTATACACAACTGAACTAGTTCCAACAATCTCCCTCTCCTCTTCCCTAACCCTTTCGGATACTGCAATATTCAACAGGTTGGTCTGTGTAGGCCTTTCATTGTTTTGGATTAGTTTCCGTTGGTGGAGGGGTTGCGGAGATAGAAGTTACGAAGAGAAGGGGCTGTTTTCCATAGGCCGATAGTGGCACATTACCTGGCGCTTAAATGGGCACCTAACCGTTTGGAACAGCAAATAATCAAACGCTGATTTGGCGGTCGATTTTGTTATAACCAAATCTACAACGGAGTAGGTACGAAATCGGTTCTTCATGTACAACGGTATTGAACCGGATAATACAGGGTCCGGCAGGGAGGTAAGGAAGATTTGACAAAACTGTAACTCCCTCATTTTTTACCTAAACCCAAATTTTATTTTTTGAATGTGTACCTTAGATGTTGCCATTACAAAACCAGTTAGGATTAAAAAATTACGATGTTGGAAATCTTGGCAAATGACATTGTTTTGATAATGAGTGACGAAGCTCACTTTCTGTCAGGAGTGGTTAATAAGCAAAACTTCCATTATTTTGCCTCTGAAAACCCGCTAGAGCTCCACGAACGACCTCTCCACAGCGAAAGGGACTGTTTGGTGTGGCATTAGTCGAAACTTCATTATTGGTCCGTAATTTTTTCTTGAAAACGGTCGGACCGTCACTGTCTACACAGATCGTTAGCTACAGAGAAGTAAAGTAAAGTAAACGAGGAGTTTCACCTTGGACTTTCTTCCGACTACCCGGAGGTGTCGCGGACGTCGCCAGCCGTCCTCTAGAGAGGATCGGAACTAGTTCTGACGATTTCGCTCGTGGCTTCCCATTGCCTCACGCCCCTGCGTTGGGAGCGTTTTGGATTCACGTGATATCGAGATCAGAGGTGAACTATATAACGACAGGACAGGTATACAACAGTTGATAGGATTTTGGCCCTAATCATTGGTGCCTGTCGGATTCGAACCGGGCAAATCAGTACTCCCACTGAAAGTAAACAGCCAAAGGGCTGATGACTTAGCTCGCTCGGACAACCCGTCCCCTCCGTCAGCTACAGATGTTGCGTGGTTATTTTTTCTGATTTACTGCGAGGAGATGAGGAGTGGTCCCCTCGATCACCTGACCTATCACCTTGTGATTAGTTTTTACGGGGTTATCTCAAAGCACGAGAGTACATGAATAAACCACGTACTCCCGAAGCCCTCAGTGAGACAACTGCTCAAGAGATTCGAGTAGTTCCGAATGAAATGCTTCAGAGAAGTATGCAGAACTTCTCACAATCTGCAGGAGTGTTTTGATAAAAATGGACGGCACTTAACTGGCGTTATTTTTCGTACCTAAGCAAAGTGATAGCGTAACGTGTGAACTACTCTTCGGAATTCTACTTATTAATCATCAATCTCCGAATAGTACTACTGGTTAGTCGTATAACTACAAAATTAGAGGACTTTCAAGAAATTTTAGAAAATTTAATGTAAATTGGTTGTGTGGTTTCTGATATTGATTCATATGTTTTGCGTGTGCACAGTGGTCTTAGCTGTTTGATTGATGCTCGACTAATCCGATGGCTGATCTAGTAGTCAAAACCAAAATTTAATCAAATATGAAAAATTTAACAGTCTTTTAGTAATTCTATGCTTTAGAATGCTTGATAGTGCCCTAAAAATCACTTTCGTATTGATTGAGGTCATTTCCCATATTGGTTTTCGGTTTAGTGAAGCAGCGTTTCTTACAATGGGAATATTCCCTGATACCTAGACTTATTATCACCATTGTTCCCCTCTAACGGGACCGACACTTCGTGAACGGGGCTTAATTGACAATTATCACTCTCTTCGTCTACGCTACAGAACCACTTTCCTCGTCACGCTTTGTACGGGTCACGTTTTTGTTCAGTTTAGGGGGCCCCTCCGTGCTGTTACTGTCGTGACAGCCGCTCAACCTGCCGCACATTCCTCGGATTCACCCTTTCATATCGTCCCGCGGTGCCCAGCAATGACGCTTATTATCTAATTACCGGCATTTCATGTTTGGACCATGTAATTCCGTATTATTAAAAGTCGAACCAATACCGATAAATTTCGTATCAATATGTTTGCTGTGATTCCCGTGGTCGGAATTCCCCTAGTTGGGTTGTTGTTATAAGATTGAGTGGTGATTTTAATTAGGTAATGGTTGATAGACGAAATTTCAGATTTTCTAAATCTTAGGAGGGAAATGAAATGTATATTATATACAGCTAGTACATTATTTAGGTTATTTCAAGGGAATTAGAGAATTTGTGCATATCGTGGAATGTTCGTGTCATATCATCATATCTCATTTCAGACATTCCATATTTCGATTGACATTTCTAGTTATTGGCGATACACATCCATAGCATTAATGCCGATAAATTCGATAACTTATGTGAACTATCAAGAGATTTTCTCCGTATAAACCGTACAGTATAAATCCATAAAGCCATTGATCGAATTGCAGTTGATTGGATATGGAATTTCCACAGTTGGATTGTTGTAGTAAGTTTGATTGATGATTATAATTATTGGTTAATAGACAGCAATTATTTGCTAAACAAATGACTGAATTTGCGAATGTCAAAAATAAATTCAATAATATATTCAAATAAAAAGATTGGAAGCCAATAAAATTGTCCATTGAAAATGTAATACTGTAATTTTTATTTACTATTGTTAATTTTTGTTTTATAGTAAAAAATCTAGTAGGTATGGCTCAACACAGTATCTAGAGCCTTCAAAGAATGTAATAATTCATATCATATACATGAACCTATGATACTGAATCATTACTCTCTAATTTACTTTAGTTACCAAAAAGTGTCAGCTGAAAATTCTTCCGTAACTAATAATTCGTCCTATTATTCGTTTCATTTTCTTGATTTTTTTTTTCAAATGCCCGTTGTCTTCTTTAAATGTTTGGTCAGTAACCAAACTCAACCACAACCTACCAGTAACCTACTCAATTACAATTTTATTTGATTACCACACCCGAATTCACTCTTTTGAACACACAATTCAAAAATTCCCAATATATTGCAAATATTCGGAAGCCCAAACTGTTAGGAACTTGTTCAGCTGTTAGAGTTAATAGCCATTCAGCGTGCGAATCCGTGATATCGATCATCACCCTGTGTTTGTTTTTGGAGGACGGATGTTGAGCGAAAAAATACGTTGGGGTGGGGTAGGAGAGCGGGACGGCAGATGGCGATTCCTGCAAACACTGCGTTGACAGCTTTGTATTCTCGCACATTTCTGGGATGTAGCAATCGTATATACATAACTTTTATACCGGAATTTTCGTATTTACGGATGTATATTCATCCTGAATGTAATTGGCTGAACATTCTAAATTTCAGAGCCCAAATGCCCTTCCTCTATAATTCTAAAATCGTTTTCGAAGTTGAGGAAACCCGTTTTAAAGACCAAAGCTGAAGAAAAAAAGTTGTCTATTTCCACTGCAATGAATGATTCATGTTTAATCAAATTCATCATTAGCGATATTCAGCAATTATGTTACAACATGAGGATCGTAGAACTGAAGTCTAATTTTCAAGAAGCTAATTTTCTTTTAACAAAGGACGGTGGAGATTTGGCACTGAAGTTAGCTCAAATTAAAAGCTAAAGTACGAATTATGAAGTGTTTTAGGTTAATGAGTATAACTATGTGCTTGACTGTTTGGAGGGAATGGATCCCAGTTACCATGAATGACGTGATGAGATAAAGTAGGATATACAAAGTTATGGATCTTGTAAAATGGATTATGGTATTGAGATAGTTCCCATAAAAAAAAAAAAAAAAAAACGGGTAAAAATGTTTAATAAAAAGTATTGGATAACCTAGCCTCCTCGTCAAAACGTATTCACTATTGAGTGCTGGCATTTCACGGACGGGAATACATGAAGACGTAAAACAGAACTTCACAATAAGAACTCGTCTTGAGCAACGGAAGAAGATTAACTTGTAATGAATGACCAAAGCACTAATTATAAGTACTGCAACCAGCGGCAACGTATGACTTCGACAATTTATTAAGTCCTATTAATTTTTATGTCACTTGCTATGGGTTCATTGCCAGGGCCTGTTTTCCAGCACCCAGTCCTTGGGCTGTGCATTGTAAACCCGTTCAAGGCCAATGTTATCGATCCACCCCAAAAACTGACTGCCGCCCCTATTACTGTCTCCGGCCTTTCCGCTGATGCAGGGGAAACACCTGTACGAACTTTACAAAGAATGTTTCTTTCTCTTTTCCACTTCATTGTTCCCATTATGAAAGCAGAATTGCCATGGAAGCTAAAGGTATTCACGTCCTTCGAAAACGACCAAACGCTACAAGTAGCATAATAAGTTAATCATTGTACTTCAACAATTTTACCACTACATTACAGATTTCCAATAAAGCCTAGCCGAGGATTCTTCGAAAACTATTATAAACACCGGGTGATAAAATTGAAAAACCCATCTCGATTGCTTACCCTGCGAAATTAGCTAAACTTCAAACCAGTTGTTTGAAGTTCTACAAGTTCGTGAAAGTCAGTAACGGAGCTCTTCACTATTCAATCATAGATCTTGAAATAAGAAACAGCTTTTCAGCAGGAATAGTTACAAAACACATCTCATCATTATTCTCACACAAGAATGTGAGATTACATGATCTTTTGTGCTGTATTAAAACACTTCGTGAATACACGTTCGTACTTAGTAGCATGGCTTCAATTGAAGTTATTACGAAGTTTGTTTGTTTTATACAAGCACTGCCATGATTTAACAGTTTTCAAGATCTGAACATCATAATGTTCGAGCTTTAGTGGTCCCCATAACCACTCTTTGTGTGTTTTGTTGAATGAAAAACTTCTGATGCAAGTTTTGTGATAGCCCACGTTCGATCCCCCCATCGTTATTTCTTGAACCTTATATATCTACCTATAAAATAATCTTAGTAATTAATAAGGTCAAAAAAGGGAATAATATCAAGGAGTCGTAACTAAAGAAAGGTAGAATTGATATAACAATTCATTTCAAGTATTACAGTTTTCATACTAATTTCGTGCACCCAACATTAGTGTTTTCTTTTGTTTAACTATGAACATTGCTGTTCTTGCGAGGACATAACTGTTCGTGAGTTGGAAATTTCTCATTTGTTGGTTGTGCATATCGCAACCGTGAAACAGAATTTTCGATATGGTTAAAATACTGAGTGACTTGACAACATGTGATAACATTTTTGATATTTGTTTTTGTATTAAGTTTCCAGTAGTCGGTATCAAAGTAGTAGGAGGGGTTCAGAAAATAATTCAATGCTAGATGTCATGCATTCCGCATAACGCGAGTTAACTAGTTATGAAGGCTTCTAATGCCGGAGACTGCTACAGATTATGGAAACTGTGACCTTCATGAATTTCTAGTGCAGCTGAGTGTTCTTTCTTGTTAACTGTTCAGGTGTGCTCAGAAACTTTGACGATTCCACGACTTTGAATAGTCCTAAGCCTTGTAGAAGGGGAGACTATGTAATGAATAACTTTTCAGATGAAAAGGGCTCTCCTGCGACTGAGTAACTCAGTAACACCGATGTCCCCCCCACACTTTTCCCAAATGAGATTAACCGGGTTAGATTACAGAATACCGCATCGCCTTCTCCTATTTTCCCCCCATCAATTTCCGAGTTGGGACGTTAGGGGTTCTCTCCGAGCCAACTTTTCTCCGGGATGCTATCAAAGTGAACTATCTCGTCTGTGAGAGTCCTGGACAGTCTACACTTTCAGTACACTTGTGGTCCGGTGGAGGGGTAATCCCTAATGAAAGAGAACAAATAACCCTCCTCTCTCCTAACAACCTGAGTCACCCAAATCACAGACGTCTACGTTCCGGCTCATACATTCACCTTCTAATGACCCACAGATACGGTCATGGGTTCGGACAAGATTCCTACTCGTGCTGCACAACAGAGAATAAAACATGATGGATTCGGAGAAACCGCAATTTATATGCCTCCTCGCTACCTCAGAAAGAAAGCTTGGTATTTGTGCTGGAGGTTGAAAAATTATATGCCCTCCACAATCAAAATACCTGCCAACTTGCTTTTTGAGTTTCACACTGCCTATCTGTCGGCCTGTTTTCATTCCTTATCCTAAGCAGAACAAGTCCGATTTCGAACAATTTCTTCGGATTTCTCCGATTTGCACGTAGATGGTCTTCTCCAGGTTCTATCGTCGTTTAACCAACAGGAGATCGTGCGCATTTGTAATCCAATTTCTTAACGCAAAACTTTGTTCAGGTATAAGATTCACATGTCCTCCAATTCGTAGAGTTGTACAATAATAGTTTCATGAAGTTCATGAATTTATTCCCCATAAATAAGTACAAATTAGTAAATACGTGTATTCGCTGTCAAAGGCATAACCAATGTGATTAACGTGGTCTACATTATTGGTTAGTCAACATGTGAAGTATTAGCTCAAATTCAAGAAACTCCTGCGGCAGGTAGGTATCTAGTGGTTTGACTTAACTACTTTTCTCCGCGGTCTCCGTGTACACAGATGGCAGATCGTGAAATATGAGGATATAGTGAAGGTGCCGAGAAATTTGTCTAGCACACTTGGGAGCACGTCTGGCTTCCTAGAGAATTAAGAAGGTCTTGTTATTTTCATTCACATAGTCCCCCGCAATATTTTGATAACCCCATTCGTGTGTTATATTTCATCCATGTTTTATTCTTTAAATTATGTTTCCCTTAATACTTAGGGCGGAATCGTAGTCATGACTCAAGTAAAGATTTTCCCTTAATTTATCGAGTAAAGAAATGTGACTGAGGAAATGCTTAAGGTAGCTCTGGACCTATCTTTCATTTTCACTCTTTTACCTCAGCATTTCCTTAGTTAGTGGCTATGAATAACGTAAATATCCACGAGCCTCAGAGCTTCACTTAAGCATTTCCTTCCGACTAAGTAAGGATTATGAATTCCGTCCCTAATGCCGCAAGTATCTACGCTTCTAAATTCTAGTTCTTCATCTAACTAGTGAAGATTGCCCATTAGTTGAAAGTTTTACGTTTATCATTTTCAAATGAAATGGAACTATCCCGAAATTGTCGACATCATCCGCACTTTCCTACGATGAGTGGTTTGCATTTTATGATTTTCAGAATTTCATATAATGTTTCATGTAATATTTCTAGCTTCAATCGAAAGGGTCGTGTCTAGTCCCTGGAGTAATGACAATGTATATTGTTCCCAAAACTTTTAAAACTCCTAGAAAGAAAATGTTTATCGTAGAAGCGTGCATTTGGCATCTGGATTCTTGGGAGTTAATCCGCTTTATTTAAAATCATATCGGACATGTGCGTATCATTCGTCTCAACGTTGGACCCAAGTATTAAAAATTCCAGGTGTGCAAAAATCGGAAGGATGTTTTGGGGAACTACATTCACTGGAGTCGTTATAATACAACAACTATATTTACAATGTTCTTTAATGACATTTTAGTTATACTGTTAATAATGCCCCATGTATTCCATTAATTATATAGTATCAGTATTACTATTTTCACAACATCGCTATTTACATTGTCAACCTGACAGTTAACTTCTCCTCGACTGTCTTAGCTGGCTTGAATTTCTTCAGGCGGAGCTTTGGAAAACCCTTTTCCGCAGGAATTCCACAAAACCGTGCCAGAGCTGCGGAAGATCCTTTAAAACTCCCTGTGACAAGTTGGCTCGTTATCTGACAGGTCGCTTCTAGGTAAGATAGTTTTTGCCCCATCGACCCACACAACCTCGAGGCTATTCTCAAAATAGCGTTTTCCCCAATCCATTAGCGTTGATTAGCATTTTGCGTGGTTGGTTGATCCCCTTGATCGTACTTTGTTGATGCGTGTTGATGTCATTTGTTCCTCTCGATCCGATCAATTTTGATGTCTTAATTTCATCTGTGTTGTTGACATTTAATCTAAGTCTAAATGCATGATGCATTTATACTCACTTAACCTAGAACTTCGAGGTATCTTGGTTTGTTATGAATTCTAGAAATGTATTCCCACCTGTTGGGGGCAGGTAAATAAACAAATGAGGACTTGTGATTGAGGGGATGTAGCCACTGGTATCCTACTTCCACTCGAGAAACGTGAGAATGCTGCATAACATGTTTTCTATTATTTTTACTTCTAAGTTCCGAAAAAGTGTACAACATGATATGAAGAATCCTATTGCCTTCAGAAAGATTTGAATCTTGATTTAAAAATACCTGGTACCAACTTTTATTTAATCCGCGATTTATCTTGCTGTCATGAATTTGTAACTATGATTCACATCATCACTTTCTGTTTATTTGTACCTGTTTTCACTCCATTTGTAAAAGAAACTTTTACCTGCAGTTTAGTATTTTCTTATGTATTTCGCTTTAGTGAATTCGCCATAAATACATTAATGTAATAATATTTTACTAACAACCACCGTAGTTACCTGTGTACGAGTTCAACACGCAATCACAGTAGGTACCTCAGCCAACTCAGCCATGGCTGACAGCTACGCTTGTAATGGGGAACTCTTGAATCAATAGTATTTTTCTTATTGTGCAAATTAATAGTTTTCCATTCATTCAATGATTCAATACTCGCAGTTCTCATTGTTTCACGTTATATTCAGCAAAACCTACGAATTGTGAGAAAGAAGACGTTCTGGAGCACACCCCGAACCTCATCGACACTCATTAAAGGCAATAATTTAAAATTAGAAGTCTACCTGACCATTAAAATTACAGAAGAATCTGTAGGCCATTCGCCCAATTACGTAAATAGATGAATTTCAAGTTAAATTGACCTTTTCATGTGGCATCATGAGCTCATGAGGAGCAGTTCGTGACCAATAAAAGGGACATTAATTGTTAGGGGTAATTGCCTGCCACTGAAGGGCTCATTGTGGACCTTGTTGACTCTCAGCCGACCGAGAGTTCAGATCTCTGTCGGACCTTTCATTTCCATATGATGGAACCCACAACTCCTGCCCTCGATTTTTCATTGTTCGTAGGGCTGTTGATGACTCGGTGATTGGAGCAATCAATCTTATTATAATCCTTTGTAAGTGGTCGCAATGGAGCATCTGCTCGTTATACCATAGAATTCTCTTTCAAAGGTCTGTTTCAAAATCTGAAAAACGTGAAAATTTGTATTTTTGATTGATGGGACTTGTTCATTTTCAAAAGAGATTTCTCGTGCCTATCATGTTATCTGACTCAATGGTGGCAGATAAGTCCAGTGATGCTGACAAGAAATCATTGCGGTATTGAAATGTGTGCAATTTACAGACCTTTAGGTTTACAGCTAGACACCAAAAACCTTTCAAGTGCAAAGACGTAATTTTCAATTTCTACGTCACGCTCTTTGATCTGAGACATTAATGGTGCATTTCAGTATGAATTCAGAACTGTTTCTTTGATGAAGAGACTGGAAGTTTCAAGAATGGAATGGCTCGGACTTCGCATTCGCATGTGTGGTACTTAATGGTGTTCTCTTAACCGTTATGCGTTGTGTGCCGCGGAAGAAAACGGCAAATACATTCACCTCCCCGTTACGCCGAGTTCGTTTTTGCTCTCAGTTTGCGGTAATGGAACAGACCATTGTTAGCTTTGTACGAAGGTTCACAGCTCGATTGAGGGTTTTTCTTTCGCTTCCGCAATACAATCAGAAAGTATCGTCAGTCAATCAGAAAATGCCCCTTCACTTTAACAACAAAAAAAAAAAATAAAAATAAAATAAAATAAATAAATAAGAAGAAAATTCTAAAACGTCGGAATACATTTTTCTATGGACATCAGTCTAAATTGTGTGATGGTTGTTTGTGTCGTAGGAGACAATGACTCAATCGATTGAGTTTTCTATTTCTATTTTTTTATCTGCTGCACAAAATTTGAATTGATGAAATATTGAAACGATACGTTTAAATTGAAGTCCACACCAATCAAAAGACAACACTGGTCATTTGTACAACTGTTCCTGGATGGATCACAGCTTTTGCTGACGTCTTATCCTAATAACCTTAGGAAATCTAGTTGAATGCAATAGAAGAAAATGTTGTTTTTACATAGGCTAGGTTAGTAATGGTTCTAAGTTTGTCGTATTTTCAAAGGACCGACTAAGTTTTGCATTGATAGTAAATCTGTCTTGTTTGAGAAGAGTGGAACCCGTTTGTAAAATGTCAACCGTCACCATCACCTTGTCCAAAAGGTCCTTACGGTGGCGCGCTTGAAATCGTGATTTTGAAATCGCGTGGAACGGACTCCGTGAAATGATGTAGTTGTCTACAAGTATGAACAAGCAGCTGGATAGACTTTGAAGGAAAGCCCAGACAACGTTGTTTACAAGGGTATCCGAGAAAGGAAACAAGTGGAAATGCGATGGGAGACCTCCCTTGGGCCCTGGCAGCCCACGAGGCTCCTCTAAGGTGGCTCTTCAAATTCCCTTGTTCGGCAAACAAAGTGGATGGCTGAGGCTTCTGTTTGGTTTCCCGAGGGCGAGGGCGGCGAGGGAATGAACTATGCAAATGAGCGGGGCGGAAGATGGGTTTTGGGGCTCTGGTTCTATAGGGAGCCTCCCGCTTTTGTACGGGATCGCGTTTTCTTCTCAAGTGACGCCTCTGAAGAGATGTTCTCTCGCACCGCTGCAGAAACTGGGGTTTTTCGCTATAGAAAAGATTTTGCTTCCGCGTGTGCTAAACTAGACGATGTTGTATAGGTACTCTATTTCGACGTTGAATAATTCATTTCCTTTAAAATGGAAATTACCACCGGTACCTTGGTATTGGGAATTTTGAAAGAACGATGTCCATAAATACAAGCTATGACATTTGATTTGCACCTGTATAATTATACATTTCGATGAATACGTATGTTATGAGACATGAATTCGTCAATGTAATCATCACGAATTCTCTTGTAAATCCTTATCGGCCATGTTCCCATCATAGCTTTATATCATTGCAATAATATAGTTCCTCGGTTAGAATCTTTACTTTGTTGTGAACCTCTGCGTCTTAGTGTGTATGAACTTACAAAGTCCCGTATGCTGAATGGTATTTGGATCGTATGTGGGATATACCAGGATGCTGTCTACCTGTCGTCACAACTAATACAATGTATCGGCATCCCTAGGAAGGGTACCTAACAACTATCCATCAAAAAACTACCTGTATGAGAATCTAATTTTTTTTTTAAATATAACCTATTCATAGCAACAGTTCTATTTGTCATAATTAACTGGGAAATTTTCATTTCAAATAATAGTTTCTGTCACTCACTAAGCAAATGAAAAGAGCCCTGCGGTATTACAGTAATATCGGAGTGCTCTGATTTCTCAGAGGCGGGTAGCTTACAACCATAGAAAATAGAATACTTTAATCTATGTTCTGTGCTTACAACGCACATCATAATTGCAGTTTTTATAGTCTATTTTGTAAATTTTCATTCAAATTCAATATATTTTAAATGAAACCTTGAATGCCAGAAATAAAGAACAACCTTAAGCAATCCCATCCTCTACTTTGTGTAGGTAGGGTGATTGAACTTCTAACATTTTTAATTGACAAGGCATCAGAGGAAATTGTATTTTAGGATAGTCGATAGACTTGGTTTCGTTGTACAAAAATTCATTTGTGGGAAGACGAGGAAAAAACTAACATGACGAAAATGTTTCACGTAAACTATCATTACAACCGGTGTCCTTTAAAGCTCTCGGCGAGGATTTTATTGTGCAGGTAACAAATAGTGAAAATTGAAATAATGTCGTGTTTTTATTTGAAAAAAAAAGTTGAAATCTGTCGTAGGATATTATAGTATACGAATAGTGGGAGTCAGCCTCATTAATTCTATCATTTCTATTACTACGCGAATGGTTCCGCTGGGTGCCCGGTTCTCTACGTTTCTTGTGTCGTTCCACTTTATCGCAATGTATCTTTAAATGGTTGTTCATCACATCTGAATAACTCTTACAACTATGTCTATTCAATCGAGGACGATTTTTTATGTTGCATTTTCTCCATAGGAATAAAAACCACAAACTGAAGCAGGAAATCGTTGAAGTGGGATACGGAGACCACATTAAGGAAACAAAAAATCATCTATATAAATGGACCGAGTTTTGTTGTTAGGTAGTCCCCACGGAGGTGGACAAGCGGTTTTATTTGCTTGGTTGAACGTGGATGCTCAGGGTTCGACTGGTTCTCGAAGGATCTGGTTCTTCATGCAATCAGAACGCGGAATCAGTCGGCATCGACGTAATGGTCACGAGAACTGACCTGCCACGAGCGGTTTTCCACAATTATTCTCGTTGCAAATGGTGAGGGCGAACGATATTTATTGGCCCTCATTATTATACACCATCGTTATCTCTGACTGTTAGACCTACCTGTTACTATTCTCGATAAATAATTAGTGTCCGCATTCTTGTCACAATATTTTTTATAACGTTTTAGTTATTATTGATCATTATTATTATATTTTAGTATTGAACGAATCAACTGACCGACCAAAAAGTAATCATAAATCTCATTTATACAGATAGCTGTATACATTTTCAGAGATTTTAAGGTAATAGCAGTTTTTTGTCCATAATGGTCTGATGAGCCTGACCATAAACCGCTTCATAAAATGTTTTAGCTTCAGGGGTATCTTCTGTATAGTGTAGGGCACATGGCCTGGAAGGAACAATTAGTACATTCCATCACTTTCTTGTAACAGACGCAGACCCTGATCACAAACCTCTAATATTGGCTGTCGTGACTGTCCCTTGCTATGCGTCCAAGGACAAACTGGTCAATACGTTTCAAATGTTACCCCTAAACATTATTATCCACCCCTGCTAACTGGTCCATTCCATCACCTTCTTGTTATAACATTGTACGGTGAGTTGTTGTACGCTTGTGTGCTTTATAAAAATTGAAGGAGGTCAATACTGCAAGATAAAAGTTTGATGTTATTAGATGAAAAAATGTTAGTTGGGTCTTCTTGATGCGTCGTGTAAAGTCACAGCCTAGTTGTACAAATGCTACAAATCCTCATTGTATCGCCTCCGCGCCACATCAATTTGATTTTCCCCAAACGTTGAGGGTACATTCAGTTCAAGACTGAATTGCAATATAACTACTCAGTAATGATCTATAAAACCAGATTTGAAACGGTTATTAATGTAAGTGGTATGATTCTGCTGCCCTTCGATTCGTCGAATAAATTGCGATCGCCAACAGACATTACAGGTAGAAGCTCAAGTTTATTTTTTTGTGGCTTTCAGCCGACTACGTGCCTGTTGGAGAGCATTCCATTTCGTTGCATCGAATAAATGTTGTACCGGCAGACCTTGGGGAGAACGTTGTTGAAATACTTTTGTTCCGGGATGAAAAAACTGGTGTTTTTATTTGTCCCAAGCGGCGGAGGGAGCGAATTCACGAGGCATCCAACTCGTGAATCGTAAAACCGAACTTTTCAAGGAATCCTTACCAGGAAGTGGATTGATGATGTCACTGAAAAACTTCCAGAGGCCGATTGCAAGACCAGTTTGGAGTGATTGTGCAATAGAGTTAAAATATACTGCACTTATCACTGAACGAAATTTAAGAAAGTAGACAGAATGAGCTACTGCTTGGGTTCCGTACTTTAGAGCGAAATTCGAAAAGACTTTAGTTTTACCTAGTAAATCTGACGCAAAGTCGGTTAAACGTTTCAAACGCTGATCCAACAGAAAATACGATCACGTTGATGATATGAACTTGAGGACAGGGTTTTACCTCCATCCTATTAGTGTTTCAATATTTCGTCTGTACCTATTACAAGTAGCCATGGTATTGCAATTCTATTGATAGAAACATGATTCATCATTTCCTCGAATTATTTACTGTGTGGTGAAGATTCTCACAAAATTTTGAGGAGTATTCTTTATGATCTATGCAATATGTTGATGACTCGCGGCCGCGGGAAAGTTCGCGGATCTCGCGGCTCGAGCAGAGGCCCATTAGCTCAGTCGGTTAGAGCGTCGTGCTAATAACGCGAATGTCGTGGGTTCGACCCCCTCATGGGCCAGTAATTTTTTTCCTCTGAAATCGATTTTCTTAACGAAGAAAATGTCGGATTTCTGTGGCAAGGGCAAAAAAGAAATAAACTTGTCTTATCTCGCAACACTGTGATTTGTAGCACGGTTAACCTCTTCAATGACAAGGTACATTCTCGAAACTAAAGTAGGTAGCTAACATTTGCGAACCGTTAAAAAAAATTCAACGAATTTTCATCTACCTACCCTCTTGTACGTGTGAACATTTTTGAACACCCATTAGGTTGTAATTCGAAGGGTATACTATTATACCTAGCTTTTGATTCTCAGCACTGAATGATCATTGATGGCTACCAAAAAGCAAAAAAGTTGTTTAGAAGGAAGGTCATCAATGCGACTGTGAATCGCTATTCGATTCTTACAACTAGAAGGGTGTCAATCCGTCTGTTGGTAATGTAGCAGCAGCACAGAGATCGCAATTTTGCATTTTATCGATGCAACCTGCATTAATACATCTATGAAACAGCATCGCATCTATGAAGGGGATCTATGTATATGTTGAATATATGAACGTTTGATAATCCACAGTTACCTAGGTGTACTGTCTGACCAAGCGTAAACTTCATTTAGCCATCAAGTTTCCTAGTTGTCGTGTAATACACATTTGCTAGCAGGTTCACCTCCTTTATAAGGTTTCAATAAGATTCAAACGGTTAATCAATGGATGTTAAATTGACTTTCTTCAAACACCCAATCTGTTTTACTTGGAGAATTTCAGTAATTGTATTAAGCAAGTGGCCCATCATCTCAGTTGGTTAGATCGTCGTGCTAATAACACGAAGGTCGCGGGTTCGATCCCCTCATGAGCAAATAATTATGTTTTAGTTTATTAATTTCCACATGCGGGTTATTTGCACGACAGTTATACAATGGTGGAAAAACAGGGATTGAATTATTGTCCAGCCCATAGTCCTGTGAACGGTTAAATCATCGACTTCAAATAGAGGTTGAGTTATCACTCCGAGTTAGGTCATCCAAGGTTGAAGGAAAAAAAACAGCACCATCAGCACGATCCATAGATGAGGATTGTGCTGAATTGCTATTCGAGAGTCAACTGATTCGTCGCTAATGTATTTTTGTTTCTTCGCTTTATAGCTGGAGGGTCTGGGAAAAAAGGATCTAGAATGGCGAGGCGTGGCTCCAACCCCATTAAATGAAAACCTACCTCCTATTACTACCCATATACGGTGTATTCCATTACGAAAATGACTCGACGAAATTTATGTATTCTGCTGATTATTTCGAGTATGAAAATTGTGAAACTTTCAGTTTTAGCTTTATTTTCGTTGTATTGATCGTATTGCTGAACACCTGTACAGAGGGATGTTCGAATAAAATATCCAATTGCTTTATGTGCACCCAAATCCCTAATCATTAGAACAAAAAAGTAATGAACAAATGCCGTTATTGTGAACAAACTGAATTTTGTGGCATCATAGTTGATTTCCTCGGCACCATCTTCGAATGTTCATACTAGCTAGTATTTCCCTCTACCATTATGATGACTGAAGATTTCGAGAGCCATTTGTTCAGCTGCTCTTTCCTCGTACAGCACTAGTTGGTCACCTATTGTAGTGTCAATTCGTACTAGTCTTTTCTTCCATAAGCTACTTTCAAAACTCATAAGCTTCAGCTAAAAATATTGGCCCATGAGGGGGTCGAACCCACGACATTCGCGTTATTAGCACGACGCTCTAACCGACTGAGCTAATGGGCCAGCTGACAAATGAAATTTCACTACTTTTTCCCGATCATCATCCAGGAAATTGTGATTCAACCGATCCATTAATCACCCGTTAAAACGAGGCAGCTAAAAATACAGATGATTTTGTATGGCGGTTTTCTTCTGACTTAACACTTTAGATAAAATTCACATATGTTACTTTCTATGACTACGACGTGGTGCTAGGTAGTTATATTTCATTTATTCTAAATTGGAATTAATGGATTACTTATTTGAATAATGTATGTTTCAGCGTTGATTGGGGTTGCTATGATCGATCCATTTTAACGAATCAGTTCGTTGTGTTTCGGATTCGACATTTTCGTACATTAAAATTTCCGATAAACTGTAGCGCCCGTATACGGTAATGAAGCATTTTTCATGTCTTTCGATAATGAAACAATCTCTAAATTTAACATCCTAGGTATGCTAAGCATTTAAATCGCTGTTTCCTGAAGGGCGCATGCCATTGGAACGTTATTCAAGTTTTCCTCCGTCGAATAATACGGGGGAGTGGGTGTTATCGAGCCCCAGGAATGCTGGAGAAGAGATAAGGGCACACGCACCTTCCATTTTACACCACTAAAAAGAACTCCCATTTTCTGTGCACTTCGGCCTGCTCCTCAAAAACGGTCTTAAAAGCGTAAAGTCGAGATAAGAGCTGAGCTTGGGAGAGTTATCACGGCCGGAACACGACCGCCACGTGGCGAATTGAAACCCCAGCGAATGTCGCTTCCAAACCACAAAGGCTTTGTTGTTTCCGCCCTGCAGTATCCATGAGCTATCGTTTCCTTAGTTTTTGGAAATGAAATCTTGCAATTGATGGATTTAAAAAAAAAGTGCCCACGTATCAAGATATGAAAAAAGTCAGCGTTTCAAAAATCAAAACCATCTGCGAAAAGGATATAATCCATGCGGTTCAGCAGGTTAATGTTGCCATAATTCCTCGTATTGCTCACAAGGCTGCACAGAACATTGACATGCTGTACTCATGGAAATAGAATTTATTAATTTGTAAATTGTTGTGCTGAAGCATCAGTTATGAAAAAGAGATGAGTGACATAAGAATTGTATGTTTTCAAGTGTGGAGAGCTTGATTAGGGAGCGATGAATGTTAGTGTTAGCTAAGATGCAGTTTTCTGGAAGTTGTGGTAGTTGCATAGGGATTTGCTCGAGTGATTATTACTGGATTGACAGTGATTCATCACGAAATTCATGAACAATCAATTTCATTTAACCATTATCTACATACGCTCGTAATGTGAGAGGAATCGAACCATTAGGCCACAAGATATTCTGTTTTGAGGACAGTAGTGGAAGTTAGACGAACTTGTGTATTTGCAGCCTGACTGACTTCCGCCGGAGTGAATTTGATCAGGGAATTCTAAAACTTGAAATGAAAAAAGTAATGAAAATAAAAATAAAACAGCACTGATACTACTTTGGTTTCTAGATTCGTAATGAAATAAATCAATTGTACAACCTTCTCAAATTGGTTAATATTACAAGTTGTTTGGATAACCGCGCACTAGCTTTCTGGTGACAGATCAGCCATTTCGTGTCCAGTGGCGTGACACCAAATCTGTCTCAGAGTTTTGCATACGACCGTTCGCTCCGTTGGTGGCGCACCCTCGTCTGTGTACAGAGAGATTTTCACTTCATTTCTCCCACAGAACCCTCGCGATGTCCTCATAAACGAACCACCAGGAAAAAGCAGCTCGCTGGACCATTAGCCAGACCCCGTGGCAGGTGTCCTGTCCCAACAACTACGCTCTAAAAGCTTCCGCCCGCACTTTTTTTTTCAATTTCAATTCTCACGTTTTTTCTCATCGTGTATACGGGATACGTGGTTCTCTTCCAAACCTTCAATAAAGTTTTACTCGCATGAGTAAATATTTATCATTCATTTAAAAAAAATCTAGTCGGTTAAAAGAAAAATGACCCCTTTTATCTTCAGGTTTTTACCGCCAGCCCTGAAATAAAAGTTACCAAATATTTGAGTTGTATCGCGTGCTGTTGGATCTCAGCTCTTCTTTCGAATAAGCCTCCAAATAGATTCTCTGGCAAAGTTGAATGCAGAAAAAAATGTAGTCGTGAATGAATCATTTCACAAAACTATTGGTATATATATTATTTTTTCTTTAAACTTATTATCATTATGGTAATATCATTATAGAACACTTCTGTTGTGCACAAAACCACTGTATTTCATAGTAACGATCCACGTAGGTACGTTATTCGACAGACGTACGATTCAATTAAATTCCACTGCTCCCCTATTTCAAATTTTAGCATCATAGATGAAACAGGAAAAAAGTCTTCCATGCACAATTAATCTACGATTTGTTAGGAATGAGTGTCAGGGATTTAATCATTCCTTCAATAGTATTATTCTTTAATAAATATATTTCTCTAATAAATTCATAGTGATGTGCGCACAGGGGGGAATAATTCCAGAAAGAGCAGGATTCTTTGTTAATCCATTCGGACAATTCATGGCTTTTCGAATTTTCGGAATCATAAAAGCTTACAACCTTGAAAAATTAGGCTCAATAAAGCCTTTAGTATACTATTTCCGTAACGCTTGAGAAGCTTGAACGCTCATTTAGAAAAAAATGTTTCTGTTAACTCTGTGATTGTGAGCAAAGTTTAAAATTGAGGGTTTTGCTTATTTTGGAAGAATCTAAGTAAATAGAGGAGCTTTAGAGGTTAGTAGCTACCAAATCTAGAGAATTTATAGTAAGAAAGATAGACTGAACACGTGGACAAATGTCTTTGGCCCGTTTAGTTCCACTTTAAGAACGAATTGAATAGAATTGGTTTAGATTAGATGACATCGGAACTGGCTGCTTGCTTTCAATGTTGTATCTGATTAGAACCTAAAGACAATAGGTCTTCAGTCTCATTTCTTTGCTTCTATTAAACCACAGATGGAATTTCCGATTGCAAACTGCCATTCTCGCCCATCAAATGTTTCTCATAATATATTCAGGTGTGCCTGCACATGGGTCAATGATATTAGTATTATTATTTATTTTATGTTTTAATTCTTTGACTAGTTGCACAATATTTCACTACTTGATAATATGTTCTTACGTCGCTCACAATTAGTTTGTGGCAAGGTTTCTAAGGTAGTTTTTGTCTCTATATTTCGGTAAATGTTTGTTCGTAGTATCTATTTTTGGAAATTTCGCTGTACCAGTTCCATTACTATGTATATTTGACGTCAATCAATGTTGAGGTTCATCAAACTTGGAGGCAACGTTGGTCATTTCGCAAGATCAAGTGATATCAAAGTTAGGGTCTACCAACCTGGCATTGGAAAGAACACCCGTTGAACTCATGAAAATATCATAGGTAGTGAGAACAAGTCCTAGAAGATCACAATACTACAAGATCATATCGAAGGGACAAGACAAGAACTAATAAGACACATGATTTCTTAACCAGAAGAAATTAGTTTGAAAAACTAAATGACGATATAAATAATAATTTTCAGGGTATTTCTGTTTGCACACCAAACTTGCCGGCTTCGCTATCTGATGGCAAATAAACAACAGATAGTATGACATTCGCTGCAGGAGGGAAAAGTTTTGGCTCCACACCAGGCTATAAGGTCGAACTGCAACGTGTGGGGTGGGAGCTTTACGGTTAGCGAAGCGTTAGCGGAGCTATTGTGAAGTGTTTGCACAAAACCCGAGACGAATGTTCGTGACACAATATTTCTCCCAGCCGTATTTGCTGGATCCTATTTTTATTTTCAGCATCGTCGGAAGAGCACTGAGCCCTACAGAAAACTTTTAATAAAATACCTCTATATTCCTCAACATGAGGCTTTTAACAGGGGCAATAACTTTTTTTTTTAATAGGCGTAATATTGAGAATTGACATGTGTCCATAGCACTCAAAATTCTTGATATTAAACCCCTGTTCCTCTCCGTGCAACTTCAGTGACTCAGTGAAACTGGATTAATTCACTTATCGAACGGAATAATACGATTATCTACAATATCGGTCGAGAATCGAGGCCTGTTAATGGAAAGAAGCGCATATCTCACTAACACTTTGATTAATGTGGATTCAACATGGTCCAGAATAGTCTCAGAATGGTCTGAAATGGATTTGAGTGGGATCCCTAACTCCTCCACCCTCTTCAAAACGTGAGCGGAAACATATGAACTTTTCTTACTTCTAAGGGAAGTCTTACAAAACCGCGTCAGAAAAAATATCAGAAACTAAGAAGTTTGTTGGAAAAGACGAAAAAGAACGGGGTATGAGAAGTCTGCCACATTATTAGAGGTTACTGCGGCGAAAATCAGTCAGTGTGATGAAGATGAAGCCGACAGGAAGGGGGTTAGGCAGCTCCGAGTTCATTTAGGCGATATTTCATAGTAATAGCTTTCCCTTCCTCGTTTCCACCACAAAACCCAATCTCCTCCGCGTTGTTTCGCTGTATTCCTATGGCCTATGGACTAAACAGCTCCGAGAGGAGGAACGCCCTTCAGAGCCTGCAGCTGGTTCAGCTGCTCCTTCTTTTTCTCAAGCTCTTGATTTTTCAGTATATCTCAGGATTGAAGGAGTAATTTGAAGTCATTTAGCATGGAATGTACTGCAAAGTGACTGACGTAGGTAGTTCTGATAGACAGGCTTTCGTCGTATAAATAGACAAATTTGAGAGATATTCCTGTATAAATATTATGCCGTGAAACGTTTAAAGAATCGCTTTTCATGTCCCTGACAGAACATTTTCCCCGTATTTTCATGCTTGCGAATGGTGAACATTTTCAAATGAAATTCACGGTGTTACCATTAGCATTCAACCTGCAAAATATTTTCATGAGATTCGTGCTGTTAGAATTCCGCGTTGGAGGACTGAGGAGTGGCTCCAAAGAAAAGCATTGTTGCTTCCTAAACTTCATTAATTCTCGTCACTTGGGAAATGTAGGTGGAATTACAATCCCTGCAGTGTTTCTGAATATTATGAGTTCCCCCACCGTAGTTCCTACTTCAGCGTATGAAGTTGATCATGAACACCACTATCCAAAGAAGAATAAACGAGTCTTCTGAGTGCTAAAGGATCTTGTGATGTTGAATTTCATGTATACTGTGATTTTACAAGAAGTTCTTCTTGTTATGAAGTGAAGTGAATGGATTCGGAAAAAGGACTTGGTTCCAAGTTTTGGTGAGATCGTCCGTTCATGGGAGCATCGTTCTCTTTCTACGCCTGTCCCTGCAGCCGACCAGTAGTAGTTTGTTTCAAGGTCCTCATCATGGTTTCTCGTGCCCTTGGTTTTCATAATTAATGTGTTCGTGAGGATCAAGAGGATAGTTTATCAATATTAAAGAACCAGGTTAATTCAGTTGATTATTGTACTCAGCGTCTTTTTATTAGTGCTGAAACACAGTTCGGTATCTAAAAAATCTATTCAAGGTGTTTTCCAACCATCACCCGTATTTATAGAACAAGTCGTCACGCTAAGTTGTGCTCCTATTAAACAATGTAAAATCCTTCAATTTGGTAACTGAGTCCACGTGGCTTAGGAGAAATCAAAGCAGTTTGGTAAAGGTTGAATTTGCCTGTTAATTTAAGACAAATAATTAAGGTAATAAACCCTCTGAACCCAACAATCGGCTTTGAAAGGCCGCTAGAATGATTTAACGCCGCGACAAGACCGTTAATTATTAATAAAGCGGTCTGTGAAAAGGAGATCGCGGCGCCAGAAGCCGCTACGGCGGGAATCGATTCATCGAGCGTGCGAGCCTGAGGGAGGTCGCCCTCAAGGACTCCTCCTACTCGCTTACCTACTCGCTTCGGTCGTATCTATTGACCTACTACAAGAGGAGTGCAATGAACCCATTGTTTACCTCCGTTGGTCCATAATGTTCTGTACAGTTCTGATGTGTTGTTATTACCTTACCTTGAATCGATAATGCGTAGCTACCAATATTATTTCCACGTCGTCTTAACACGACGGATATTAATGTTTTGTCGTCATGGTAGCAGAATAAGGGTCGGAAATGAATGACAAGTCTTATCACCGAGCTTTCTCTTTGCGTACAACCATCATCAGTGTCAAGACATTAGGCACTGTCATTAAAGGTGAAATACAGTCATAACAGAGTGCTGAACATGGGAGAGATTAGAACGGCGAACAACGGAGGAGAAACAAAGCTAACCGCACAGTTGCATCAATTTTAAATTACTATCACATGAGAACCAAGAGAAGAGTGCCATGTATCACCTTACCCTATTACCTTGACTTCAAATAGATTATGTGGGTCGATCATAATTTCACTCCATCAATATTTTGTAACAGGCGTTTTTGTAATAAGAGTTTGATGATAGGAGGCATTTTCCTGATAGACATATAGATATTGTTATGTTGGTGCAGACCATGCATATAGACCTTGTTGGTGCAGTACTGTTCAGGAACCCAATAGCTGAACGAACAATTTATCGTGTATTTTACACTTGGAGGTTTTTAGGATCTTCCCTGCTACTCTCCTGCTCAGATTCAATATTCTTGATCATTCGAGTAGTTTATATTTATCAATTGCCAAATAAATGGAGACGGATTCCTTCGATAGGGAGTGTGATATGTAGTACATTGAGTGGTGAACCATCGAGAAAGTAGCAAGCTGGTTGTGTATGCCCGCCACTCTTTTATCCTGCAGTACGACATCAGCTTACTTGCTACAAGTATATTCGATTTCTGACATCTTAAGGTAATAGGGCCACTGCCAACTGACTGTAATAAGAGTTCATCGAGCCAAACCACCCAGTGGGGATAGTAAACACCTGTTTCGGTGTCTATAGTTCACTACTCTCGCCTAATATCCTTAACCATTGTTTAATTATATCATTGTTTTATGAAACCAGATATTTGAACGAATTTTTTTGGAATACCAACAACCATGACAATAAAATTTTAAAGCCAACGGGTTCACCGATATAACCAATGGTTATACTCTCACCAGTAAACATCGACTTAACAGCGTTTCCGTGAAACATGGATTTAAAGGAAACGTTGATTTAGACGACATTGAGGAGGTATTTGCCCCTAAATGAGGGTGATAACGAGATAAAAATGAAAACGTAACCAACAACCGTTTCTATTCTCTCTCTATTCCCGTTTTTGTTCGATTACTGCTTGCTCTACTTTGCTACTTCACTTATTTTACTCGGTGTTTTCTGTTATTGTGAATAATGTTGTTTTTGTCGATGATCCGTTATTTATATTGTGACATACATAGCTGTAATATATCGACTAGTCATGTAATATCGGTCAATTCGTTCGAGAACCAACAGAACAATAGTTCTTGAAAACAGGGAGGTATCGCGTAACAAAATCAATATCGTCAAGCTCGAAATCGGCCGTTCTCTCTCTATACCATTGTGAACGGCAAATATTGAACTCTGCGTGATCCTCGTGAAACTCGTTCTCAAGAATCAATGCTCTAGTCCACCCCCTGTGGCTTATTCATGTTTTTAACCAATTACTTGAATAGCCCAATAGGTAGGAAAATACATACAAAATGTGAAACTGACGAATGAAAATTACATGAAGCTGCAGAAATGTCAATAGGAAGTATCGCAGCAGAACACAATTTCGCAATGGAAACAAAGATGACTAATAGAACTAGTATTAACCTTTGTTTAGGACTCTAACGACTCAAATTGTGTTGGTTAGTTTTGACCGTGGATTTAGGGCGTTTGATTGTTGATTTATCTGAACTGAAGTTGGTGAAACCGAACTTCATTGTTTAACAGCTGAGATCCCCGGTTTATTGAGTGAATGTTAATTAAAAACTCAGGTGAAACCGGCCCTTAGGGTAGTTACCTGAAGGATAACGAAGGTTAATTGATAAGGTTACGCCTTTTGGGGTTCAATTGTTGATTGATAACCGAAATCGATATGAATGTTCATAAATATACAACTAATGGACAGAGAATTACTTGAATTGTTGATGGAGTTGCAAATTGAATATGTTAGCATTGCGATCCCTCGGATGAAAAGTTAACCCGACTCTCTTGCCGGGAGGAGGACGAGATGGGATTTCAGGGGCAGAAAGCAGATTACCGAAGGATCCCCACCAACCTAACCCTTGCAGAAATCATCTCCATAAGCGGGCTACGGAGCAACAAAGAGGTCTGGGCCTGATGAGGGACGGCCCAACATAATCGAAACGTCACAACTCGTAGGAAAAGGGCTTAGTGCGTTCTGTGAATCCCTTCATATGAAACCCTTTGTCCGAAATCAGACAATGAAAGGGGAATAGCGTTTTAACCCTTAATGGACCCTTAATTCGAGTCGTTGATACAAGTGAACGGTGGGGGAATATTTCATTCCCTAGGGAGGATTTTAATCAATATTGATAAACTCAAACTATGTCCTCGGGGCATTGAGAACTTGACTCTATATTGAATTTCGTTTGCCTCGAAGATATCGAAAGTACCCTTCCCTAAAGCTATGAGGGTAGAACGGCTACGGTATTGTCGAACATGTTTGTGATTCAATTAATTAAATTACTCTAGTACATAAAAAGAAAAGAAAACATTTCAATGGAGTGTTCTACATTATTGTAGAAATATTTGGTTGAAAGTCTTAAAATTCATGGAATGGATTGAGGGTATGTATGTCTTAGTATGACAGTCAGAACATATGTTCTGTGCTGTACTCCTACTTTAGTGATCCAGGTGGGGGAAACATCATTTTCAAAACTGTAGGAAATGTACATGTTTCTTAGTAAATTGAGTGGTGCCACACATCTTAAGACATACTGAATGATAAATGGACGACCATCCATTCCAGGTGTTTGCTGACATCTACATAGATTAATTGTGGGCACATTCTAGGTTTAACACACTCATTTTCCGTGTCTCAAAATTGCTACGATCGTTTTACGTTTTTCATTGTCTTCCACAATTCAGGATTCATGACAACCAACTTGCAGATGGTTTACTAAGTAGTCACCGCTGCGAGAATTAGGAACCAGGAGATTATTGCAACAACGAGTTGTGAAAATCGATCCGTCCAAGGAAGGACATTCCTTCATATGATTTTCGAACGTTTTTCAAAGACCCGTTGATCCATGTCAGCTGAAAAACAACCCAGTCGCATACAATTAAAGATAGACAAAACAGCGACCAGAATTGCTGCTCTGGTTTTGTTTTTGTTTGTGGTCGTCTTTAGTTAGTTGCCAACTTATTCGGGCGTGAGGGTGTTTTTGTTCTGAGGGCAATCGAGGTCCTAAACTGTAACAAATAAAATGGTGGAAGGAAAAAGAGGTCATTTCGTTCCATTGCCTTGAACCGAACCCTGTTAACGTTTAGGTTATCAAACATATACTTAACCTTTTAATTGTTAGCGATAACAGACTGTTGGGAAACTTGTGCTTTTTATACTCATGAAGTCATTTTCAATATCATATCAGGTATCTGAGCATCTTTTATATCGTGTACAGACAAAATCGCATAATCTATTTAAAAAAAGAAGAAATCTTTCGACAAATATTGATGGTTGACTGAACGCATAGATGAAATTTTCTTGGGTACACTACATTTGCTCAAAGGTGTGTGTACAAGATTTGGCTTGAAACAGTTGAAATAATGGACAGAGATTCATGAAACTGATAGTGTTTCGGAATCTCCAGAATACCAGACGCGAGTGGAAAAGCTTTTGAAGAATATATTACTGAACATTTTCATGTAGATATGATCAATATACTGTTCAATCTGTAGTTCTGTTCTGGGGATAATAGAAGACGAAGGTGTGGCAGGTGCTATGATACTGAAGTAATACAATATCAGTCATACACACGTTTCTTGCAAATCGTAGTTTAGTGTCAATCTAGATCAGACATCAGACTCAAGGTGTTTAATTTCAACTTATTACCTCTTCTATTTACTTGTATTTTTGATTGATTTGTCTTCCTTCAATATAGTTGATAGTTCGATTTGTTATGGTGAAATAGGTTTACACAGTTAGCAATAATTTTTCAAAAACTCTCATAATTTCCTCGTTTTGTGGAAGAAAGGTTTTTTACTAAGCCCCCGCCAACTGTTATTGGATGCCACGTTCAATCTCCCCGGCAATTACTAACTGAGAGCGAATTTATTTTCCCCGTTACGAGCTCATCCTTTATTAACTATCATTTCGCTTCGTGTATCCATTTTACCTATACTCTTGTCATTTGTTCCGTTTTTATAGAGAAACGATAACATTAATCACGAATAATCAATAAGTATTTTCATACTGGTACCAGGGTGGCGCACACCATTCTTTGACACTGAAAATTAAATATCGAACACCTCGCTCTGCGTGTGCGCTTTATGAAATTTCAGGTGTTACCATTGTACTTATGACGTGTATTGCTTCTATTACTATTCCATAATGTGAATGGTACTAAATTGAATAAAATTTATTTCTTTATTTCAAGATATGATTTTCTGTTTCAGGTACGTGTGAACCATGATGTTGAACCAAACAGTTTCGTATGTATATTGATCTTGAATCAATTACTCATTTATAATTATCCAAACCGTAGATAATTGTTTTAGATATTGATGTACGGTACTGAATTTTGCAAAGATTGCCATCAGCTTATTAGGGTATTGATTCTTTTATGCACTTTAAATTAATGATGCCGAATTCATTGGTGTGTGAGTGGTATGTGAGTGAATGTGTGGTATGTGTGAGTGAATATGACAAATTTTAATTTGAAAATGGTATTGCTAATCGTGCACAGTGTAATGATCTGTAAATTGAGTCTCACAAAATCGGATCAGTGCTATTCTCGATCTACATTCTTAAATGGTTCCAAAGCCCATTATTACGGTTATAGTTGATCAAGATGGAGCGTAGAATGTCGAAACTAGCTAAAAATAAAATTATGCTTGATTGATGCACGCGTAACAGCTAACGGTGGGATGGGAGAGATAAATTCACTGAGGCTCGAGTAAATTATAAATCCCCAAACATGCTTGTTACAGAATGCGTAGCAGCTACTTATTGTTTGATCGTTGTGAATGTGATATGGTATGATCAAATACTCTTTTAGCATCCCCGGAATTTGAGCGGTATTGGTGCTAATCCCTGAGAAAAAGGTGCTTGATGGAACTAAATTTTTGGATGCCCAGAGAGACCTGTTAATATCTAAGCTTTGAAATTGATGTGGTACTAATGACGGCTCTACCCGCAAATTTTCCAACAATGCCGCCGAATCGAAAGAAAACTACAGGAATTATTCTTGTTGAAGGAACAAACAAACATATTTGCAGGTTTTTCGAAATTGAACTCTATGCATTCACTTCCGATAGACCCGGATGCAAAATTGGAATATTCCTTGAAGTATTACATTGATATTATTCTTTTCGGTAATTGGCAACAATGTAGTCGGTATTCATTTGTGATTCCCATATTCTCTCGAAATTGCGTGTTGTAAGTCGCTAACTGTGAGTCGAACCCGTTAACAGAAAAACTTGTTACGAAGGCGCAAGATGAAAACATTCAACGTCGATGCGACTTGAAATGTAAACAGAGAGATTGCTTGAAGATGAAGGGTACGTCGACGTTCTAGAATTTATCTGGGTAAACAGCTGTGCAAAGCTCAGCTTCCAAATGAAACGGGGCTTACGGTATTAAAACAAACTGCATGACATTTTCTCTGGAAATGTCTTGAAGAACTTCCCTGTATTTTCTCCCCCTTCCGATTTTCTTCCGCTTTTATAATGGAGAGAAATTTAATATCGCGGAAACTGAGTCCCAGAAGCTAATTAAAGCCTTCACTCCTTCGTTAAAGGGAAAATCACAATCAATGAGGAATAATAAATCGGTTAATAATTTGGCTGTAATGACCCCTTGAAGAATGGATGAAAAGGAGTTCTCAGCTTTTCTTTGGGCGAACCTGGTGACCTCCTTTGGTTTAAAAAATGTCTTTCCTTTCAAGTTCTCCTCTATTTTTGTATGCTGCAGTGTTGTACACAACCGCTTGCGTAGATTTTGCTTCCATGGGTCGCTTCCATATTGGTCTGTTGTTTTTTTGTTCAGTGCCATTTGATGAATGCTCTATTAACTTTCTTCTCAGACAAGCGTGATATGTTTGCTTTCTCTTCTTATTTTCTTCTCAACATGATAGTTTTCTGCTGGGCTTCAGTAATTCATCATAGGTGATGACATCTGGCCATCGTTTCTCCAGATTCGTCTTATGCAAGTGATCACAAAAAACCTGGAATTTATAAACTTCCAAGTTTTTCAGGCAAAACGGTCAGGAGCACCGGCTTCGCGTTTTTCGTTGAACAGAAGGAGCTTCACCATGAGAGGAATATTAGTATTTATTCAAATCGGTCCGATCTGGACATTAAAGCCGAATCCTGGTTTCATTAGGTACTCCCATTGGCATCCTCAATGCTTCCTAGGTCCCGAAAGGCCTCCTTACAGTCGATGGCTTCATCATATTACATGTCGTACGGGCGTTGGATTAGAGATTTGTACGATCTATTGGTGAAGAATCTCGCTATTTATTGTCGAATCACTGCTTCGAAAAAGTATTAAGCTATTCATGTCCTTTGATGTCCATCAAGTTTTAAACTTTTAAAATCTAACAGAGTCAAAAATCAGTTTCTGATCTAGAGCTCGAATGAACTGCAAAATCCGCAAATCGTTAACGTCATTGTTATTGTCTCTATCTTTCCATTGTTTTAAACGCTATAGAATCATGATGAGTATGACTCTTCTTTGTTAGGAATCAAGTAGTGCTCCAAAAGTGCGATGCACTTTTTACGGAGATCAGGAGAAGTCAGTGAGCAATGAATGAACCGTCTTGGCATGTGAAGGAGGAGTTCTCCTTGTTGAAAATACCGTTGAACGTAAAGAGTAAATAACCCAAAATAAAAATTACGCCTTGATAAATAATGAATTTCACTTTATTTCTTCTTCTTTGATTCCCCTTTTTCTCATTTCGTCCGCTCAAAGCCAAGTTCGCCCTTTTTATTTCCTCGGCATTCATGAATAGAAGCGGGACCCTCCTCATAAACTATTTTCTCGGTCCTTCGCCCTTGGATCCTCTAACCAACCCCGCGGGAGAAAAAAAATACGGTCCCTTCCATCTCATCTGAGCTCGATAGTTTTTCATGCGGAGGAGGGAAAAATCGACTCTTCACGTTTCCTTTGTGATCTTTTTGGTGTGTATTCGCCGAAAGCGCTGGGCCAATATCTGATTCAATTTTCACTTCTCTCAAGCTAGAAAAGCTAACCGAAGAGATCCGAGCGAATTGTTAAAGTGGTTTTGGGTGATTGTATAGAATTCATTTTTATTTTTCGAATCTCTGTTATCCGCCATTTCCATTATCCGGTTCTGCCGAAGTGTATTATTCCTCTCGTCACTCCAGCAGTATGCTGAGGTAGTTTATCCTGATCGTTATTCAATCAATTCGCTAACGAATTTTAACTTATCATTCCACAACAGTTTTTTTCAGTTTTAGACAACCTTAACCATCTCTTGTGTTATGTTGTAGAATGGCTGACTTCAATTTCACTTGGCAACTTAATTGAATAGTAGTGGAGCAAATTCTAGAATAATCCAAATCTACGTATAATATATGATGCACTATACCACTATATCCGTGGCAATACATTAAGCTTGAAAGCCCATCCATCTATTCGCAAGATTTATTAGCTAAATATAATAACCCCAGTTAGTTGTGAAAAGCTCCGAATGAGTTACGATGCGCCATTCTAACGTTTTACTGTTATCTAATCAAGTTGAACTTATTGTACGTTCATCAAATGTTAGAATCCTTAAATGTCAATGAAGAGGATTTGTTATAAAACATTACCTACTAAGATTTATTAATAGAAACAATTGACCGAAGGCGTGAATGCGTTGTTATATTTTCAGTTGTCAAATCGTACCTAGATTTGAGAATACCGAATCATATTCTTTCAGGTGGGACCGCCAAACTTGAGGAGTCATAAGCATAATTAATTCCTGATTGAAAATGTGTCAAACCCACTTTTTCATTGAACTAAAAAACCCAGCATTTACAATTTCAGGATTTCTATCATATTTTCGAACTAACGACACTTGAACAACCGTAACTTCTTTAAAATTACATGGTGCGTCAAAATTTGAGGATACTGTTGGGAAGTAAGTTAAATTTCCCATCTCCCTGCTAACAAAAACTATTTCTGGGATCCTGATGGGTGAAAAATCTTCTGATATACTCATATGATATAGTGATTTTTTGTTAAATTGGACAAGTTGTTGGTTTTAGGGTATTACCACCGCAAGGTTCGTTCCGTACCTCAACATCAAAAACTATGCCAAAAGTTCAGAAATCCTCTGGTACAATCAGTAACAATTTTAATATGCTAAGTGTGGGAGAAAAATATTTGAATGCGGAAGAAAACTGGATAAGTAATTTGTTTTCTATGAGATTGGACTAGTATTAGGATGTATCTTTGTTTCGAATGCTTTCTTTACCTTTTAATATTCAATCCCTAAATTTTTTCTTATGAACTTCATCACTGTAGGTCCTTCGCATTGAATTCTAATAGAAACCCATTTGGGTCGAATTACGACGATTTCCCTCAGCCCCGTCTGAAGGATGTTTGAAAGGGAAAACTTTAGCCGGCCATTCCAGTCTCGAGAAAAGAGGATCTGCCAAGGAATTTTCCGATAGTAAGGATGAACGCCCCCCTTAGAATCACCAGTAACTCCCCTTCACACCTCACAATCACCTAGAATCCTTCCCCCTCTCTCGCTATCGCACACTCCTTACAATCACTTCCGAACCTCCGCTTCCTCCTAGTCTCATCTGCAGCCACCTCAGAGGGCGAGAAGACCTCTAGCTTAATTATCGGGCCCTTTACCAGCCCTCTTACAGATAATTACACCTGACTAAGCACTCACCCCTAGCTACCTCACTTCTTGAGCCCATATCTTTTCTCCATTGTTCTACACAGAAAACCCGACTTCGAAAGACCCCTTTTTTCTCCTATAGGTCCCCCGAGAATTCCGTCCCCTCTTTTTCCTAGCATAAAGTCCTGTTATCCGTTAACTCTCACACTCCACCACAACGTGTTTCCCCTCTTTTTTCGAAAAAGCGACAAAAAGTGTTCCTTCAATATGAAACAATAAATACCTCGCTCGAAAGGAAAAGCATATTCGTTTCTTCAAAGAAAATTCACCAGGTTTTTTGTGGCCACTATTGGAAAATATTATCAAGGGCTTTTCTCTCGGCTAAAAGGGCACAAGGAAGGCCGAGGACAATCGCCCCCTGCGGTCGTTCCCGCTCTAGACAATTATTTCCGTTCTCGGGTCGAAACTGCCGAGACCCTTTTCTGTCCAATTACCCAACTTCTGACAATATCCAGCCCTTTCCATACAATGTGATAGTAATTGGGTTGGGGGCGGTAATTAGCCGATGAGCAGGCTCCAGGATTGCGGATTATAAGAGAATCCGGTTAACCCCGGGCTGAGATCCAATGAAGGCCCTTTGGGGTTATTAATCGAAGTTTTACTTGAGTTAACTACTTAACTTTGATAATTTTGAGTCGCCGGTACTGAGGAAGAAAATTGGAGCTGCCAACTGTCTGAACTCAACCCCGCAGTGCACCCTGAATTAGCGTCTTAGATCAAATCCTGTACAACTTCCCCTCTGGTACCTTCCGCATCAATAATGGATTTTTGAGCCAAATTTTATAAACTTTGGTCCAGTAGTTCTAGAGAAAAGCTTCGCACAACAGACTGCCCGATTTTTTATATTCAATTTTTGAAATTTACTTATCTTAAAACGTTAACCAACAATTTTTTGAGGAGGTTTAAAATTTGTTTCCTTAATCTATAACAAAGGTTCATCATTGAAAATAATAAACCAAAACAAAAAAGAAAACATAATTGAATGGTGTTTCCTTCAGGTGTTCATTCAGTTTATTCGTTGGGTAATTTATGGGGATTTATGTATATCGGTCAAGTGAACATGTCTCAATCAGAAGAACATCGGGAAGATTGCCATATTTTTTACGATCCGCGAGAAGATGGTGGAGATATTCCGTTGTCATCTCTAAATTTAGAAAGAGCTGTGTGGTGGGTTGAGAGCGACTTGAGACCATGTCAGCGGGTGCAGATGGGGCACACCTTGCACGGGTCCCGCGGACGAGATGATTTTGGCGGTGCTGGAACGGCGCTGAGTTATCGCACTCCGGCGCCTCCAGTTGCCCATTACGACCCCTCGCCGCCTAACGGCCCGCAATTCATTTCGTAACTGGTGTTTCACGTTCAAATGTGATAGAAAATATGAACACCTTGTTCGTTATCTTTAACTGCTATGCCAATAGCGACAGATCACTTTCGATACTCTTGGGGCTGGGAATTTGATAGTCCATTATCGAAAGTGTTTGATTAGTGAGACGGATGGTGTTTATCAATCAAAGCCTTCGACAATGAACTGTGGCCGAAAGGAGTGTCGTATTCCTATGAGCCCGGAGGTTGATTTCAATCCGTCATTAGCTCTTGAACCTTGAATCAAGCAGTGCTGTACCCTACCACAGTATTGCGGAAACTGCCTGAACTTGAAGTCACTGCAGAACCATTTCATGTTTGTCCTCAACCAGTTTTGCTTCCCTACCTACCTACATCTCGTCTTGTCTCTCTCTCCACATACAAAAAATCTTATATTTGCATGCATGATGATTTGTATTTAGTTGGTTAATGTAAAGTGGAGTGGAAATTAATTAAGTGAGTGTGTATTGCAGAAAAAGAGCACCAACTCAACTTAAACAGTAGGTATTCATTGCTTTATTTATTCTGACTCGTAGGTGCTTACATAACTGTGTAAATGTCTAATATCCCTCCAACGTTGTAGCTACATTTTGGTTTTTCAATCATGATCCCTGTACTCATACAGGTGAATATTATGATTTTGCCTTTAAGGCACTCAACTGTCCTAACTGTGGTCTAGTTAGGATTGAAGATGTGCTTGTGGTCGATCATCCCTTCTCCTCGCGTTATGGTCGTATGAGATCTTGAAACATCCATCATTTTGTTCGAACCTGAAATTTTAGTATGTTTTTCGACTTTCCATTCAAAAATTGATTTTCGATTTCTTGATTTCCCTTATCACGTTTTAAACTGGAATAACCTTGTTGTAATTTTTACCGTATTGTACTATCCTGATAAACTCAATGAATTGGATATTTTTTTGGTTTATTCCAGAAAAATATTTTTTTCCCTCCCAAAAGAGTCCGTTATGTCGTACCACCAAAACCAAGTCCTATTTTCTACGGCTATTCAATTTTATGATGAAAATGGGTGTATGCAGTTAAAACGAACCGTTCTTGAGAAAGAATTTCTGAGCATGTGAAAATTATTATTCTGGAGATCAGATTTTATAAAAAGTATTCTACGATAGTCAGAAAGTTGAATTTAGTTACCCCATTTTCCTGTTTGATCCTCCCATTTACATACCAGTTGAGAACAAAACCATACCTCCATACCATACTATGCTTTTTTTGGTGTACTACTGTTTGATTATAATGGAAATAGGAATTTATGATATTTTTGCTTTCCTAGAAAGGAAATAATTTGTGAATGATTTCTTTCACACTAAGTATCTATCCGTCTCTCACCCCTAATGAGGCTTTAAGTTGACAGGAACAATTTGCGTTGGATGTATGAATACATCAGTGTAGAAAATGGTATAAAGCCTCGCATCAGTAGTTATTTATGCATCTATTAGTTAATGAAGTAGGTTGGACGTGTTATGTAAAGGTCATACCCTTTTTTCTGGCTCTTCAAAGTGTACTCGAAACTAGGAAAACAAATAAGTAGGTCGTTTCCGCGTGACGAGGGGCAGTTAGTTACTTAATAAGCACGTTCGTGGAGAAGCATTCGGTATCTTGTCAGGTGCATTATAACTTGTTTAGCCTGCCAAAATATAGCGGGTCTGTTAGCTACGTTGGTACTTCTATTCAATCGATTTATCGGGAAGTACGATTCGATGGGCTGCGAGACCTTGGGGTAAATTACTGTCCAAATTACTCACCTTGACACTGTGGAATACGGCAGTGCGCCGGAGAACGTAAAAGTCTAATTTAAATATAGGCCCTACGGACTTTGGTATTTTCTTGAATTACCGAAAACTAGTACGAAGATTGGCAATTTAAGAGTATAATACTTTGGGAAAATAAATCTTTCATTCCATTGTGGGATAATGCTAGTTTGATAAAAGTTGATTTTATGGTATATGAGTATTACTAATTTTGATGTATTTGGGTTTATTATCAAAGAGACAACAGCCTTATTATTGACAGATGCTATTCGTTTACGGGAATCATGAGTCTGAGTGAAAAATCTTTGACAGCAGAGCATTAGAAGGGTGTGGTGTTGAAGAACGGCGAATAACAATAATTGTATACAACAATAATATCATAATTATTATGATATTATCATTGTGCATTACAATTCTATTAATTTCAATTTACCTACTTGAATAGGAGAGGCCCATTATTGTAGATAAGAAACATTATGATAGGTCCTTAACAAATGAAACGCTTGGGGGAAAGTCGAGCCAGGTGCTTCTAGCTTTCAATTAACCACCGGGTTACTTGGATTCCTGGCCGTTGATGCTCCTCTTTTCAACCTGAGGCCGAACCCCATCCAGGTGCTAACTTTACCAGAGTAACGACTTCTCCCCCAAAAATATCGTGGTAATTATCTCCGCTGCCACAAATGCTCTATGCAGCAGTTGATCTGGGATATCACGTCACAACGTGCCTATGTCGAATGGAAAAGTTTGTGGAGACGCTCAAAGTTTGTCCTACAAAGATCCGAAAATCAGAGATTAATTTCTGGTTGTGTCAACTGTGAGAAAAGGAATGTTGAGTATAGCAATTGCAAATGTCCAACTAACAAAAGTAGATATGTTTCAGGAAATCAGTTTATTGATTGCATCCGATTTCAATATTGAAGTAGCAACATACCCTATGAATCACTTTTGACATTCTGAGTTATAATAGAACGACTTTCCGAGCCATTGTCCGAAATAGGGAACCAGGTTGTTGAGAAATAAAGGATTGTTTCCAATTTCAGAAGAAGGTTATCTGGTACCAAATAAAAGTTGAGAGAAGAAAATTATTTTCGCTCATTAACCATCCATCATAACTAAACATTTTAGACTTGGACCGTTGTCATAACTTTGCCTTATACTCAGAGAAAATGTGAAAGAACCGATCAGAGCGCAGATTTTCATCAATTTCCTCTCGTTTACTCTAGCTGCAATAAACTTGGTCGGTGGAGTGAAATGTCAACATGTAGATGAAAGAAAATGATACTAAACGTTGTATTCAGTTTAAACTGGAGCGATTGGGTCTACCTGCACTGAAATTGCCTTGAAACGAAAAGAAAAGTCGTTGCTGTGCGGCCGGAACGGAAAACTTCATTTTTCGGTCGAGTCAGTTTAAAATTGAGAAAGCTCACTTCTCGAGCTTTAGGTTCATGTTAATGAACATTTTGTATTACTCAGGTGTTAACTGTACCTTTCCATATTGTACTACATTCATAGAGTACCATTGTCAACTTGAATGGTGAATCGAAATGTGAAACTTTTCTTTCCACATTAAACAACAGTTATTGTTGGCGATTCAGAAAGTAGTGAGTGACTAACATCTAGAGCAACGATTTTCAAATTTCACGGACTTATCAGTTAAAAGGGACCGGTAAGTTATGGGAGGGCATCTTCCATCTCCTTCGAACTTAGGAGGAGACATCTCCATTGTTGGAGAGATCCTCTTTACCGTGACACAATATGAACATAGCATATCCTCTGATGTAAAGCCATATCACAAAGCTAATTAGATCATATTCGATCTACTACTTTGTTAGAAAATCGATTTAATATGGTTTCTCAGAAGATGACAGACGTTTGCCGCAGAACCCTTGACAATAATACGCTTAATACCTGTTCACGTACTCCTAAACTTGAATGTGTTAAATCTAATAATTCTGGAACTAATCGGATCACCGATTTCACCAGAATTGTTATTCCAACATTTGTTCAATGTTTCTTATTGATATGACCTTAATTCCCTTAAATTGGCGCAGATTGATGCGTTCACCTACAAAAAGAGCATGGATTGGTGTGAATAGTTGATGGGAATATCTGGGGATTTTTTATAATTTTTATAATTTTGAGAATATTGGAATTTTTTATAATGAGAAACGATTCATTTGGGTTGGACTTGGGATACCCAAGTAAATTGTGCTTTCTTCAAATACTTGAGGTGATCTAGTAATATTTTAAAGCAGTCGAGTGAACCAGCAATCAGGATGACTAGGTGTAGCTGCCCAAGACAAAAGTACTTCGAAAGTACCTACATACCAATTACAAGTGCGTTTACACGTACCTGAAATTCCACTTTCTAGTAAGTACCGGTACGTGTATTTGTTCTTGCGTGTTTTTACTACAAGTACTAATACTTGGATGATATCAGTACAATAAAAATACTTGTAAAATCTATGTGTACTTCAATTACAACCACTTTCACTGTCAAATTCAAAAGAGATGTGTGCTCATGACTCGCTCTAAATTTGTTTGCTTTTATCGTAATTCTGTCAGTACAGTAAAAATTGTTGTGAGACTCAAGTTTTTGCAAATTAGTGGAATATTCAAGAGAAACTTGGGCATATTAATATTTTATTTATACACTGCTAAAATGTTTTCGTGGGTAGTTGAATTGTGAAAAAAAAGTGGTTTTTAATTACGGTATCAATTGGTTTCAAACTTTTACATCAATATCCGAAATTCCATCCCATCATTCTCCATAGTATTGTGGGTTAAAAGAGAAACTGTACTTGTTGTACTCGGAGTACGAGTACTCACGGTACCTGGAGAAGTACAAGACATGATGTACTTGTACTTGAACCAATATTAGTAAGTACAATTATGATACTTGTGTACATGTTATTAGGACTTCAATTTCAAGTACTTGTACCTTCGACTTTTGAAGTATTGTACTTGTACTTTGTATTTCGTACTTGTAAGTACATTTTAACAACGCTACCGTACAGTAAACGGTTGAACTTAACGAGTTACTATATTTCTGCGGTCATTCCTTTTAATGTAACCGCATATCCAGACTTCGAGGAAGCTAAGTAGGAATTTTCACGGCAGGTGCCTATTTGTGTATTGGTTAGGCCTACGGACTCCTATATGAACGGAAAGTAATGAAAAATGTCGGGTATTAGGTACCTCCCATTCTCTGCAGAAGTTGGCAATTTTCAGATGCGGGAACCGTGGGGTTCGCCCCTCGCGTGACCACGGTCGGGACGAGCCAATTTCATTTTGTATCTTCACCGAAGGCGAGGGATAATGTCTGCCTTTTATCTCTTTACTGCGAATAAAAGGTTTTTCCATTTTGAAAAGTGTAGGGTTTCCCATTTCATTCCGACTATTGTAATAGTCTCGGTGGGAACGAAGCTTCGTGGGCTTAATAAAGTCGTGACATCGTCTCATCGGGACAGTAATGTCCCACCCCGGATCGAACTGCGCGTTGAATTTCACCACCTGTCATTAGCAATGTGTTAGAGTTTTCGAGCTAAGTGTACTCCATTTTGGTTTCATTGAGCTCAACGTTTGTTTAGGATTATCCCAAATCGATCAAAATTATCCGTGTAATTAAAAATTAATCGTTATCATCAATGATGAGGAAGGATCGTCCTTTGAAGAAATTTAATCTCTGAAACTATTTTTCAATTAATATTTCAAAATTTAATATGTTCATCTGTGACAGTGAACGAAGATTCTTGTCATCAATAGTGTAAAATATGATTTTAACGGATGATGAATCCTTTCTTTCTTTGCGACATTTCAAAGTAATATTGCTCTCTAAACTACTTTAGTGATTTGTACGAACATTTTCAATATTACGTTTCTTTATTGTAACCAAGTATGATTCAATTCTCACAGATGTCATTTTGAGTGATTTAGGATACATAATGGTGTTGGAAAACTCAAAAAATGTTTCGGTTATGTTCGAGTACCTATATTCATAAATTAGGTTATGTTTAGGTGAAGTTTAGATTAGCTTACAACTGATAGATCCTTTAATCATTTATAATTAGGCCTCTGAAATTGCGTTTAGCCGAAAAATAACTTGAATGTTATCATGAATAATTTTGTTCCCACTCCTTCAAATTCAGTGAATGTCTTTAATTGGTAATACAGCCATAATAATAGTATTTTTTTTAAATAGCGCTTGAAGATTACACTGCCGTGTAGGTGGCTGCGGTTAGAGATTACTTCGGCGAACAATTAGAAAGAATGATATTGTAAACTGCGGTTTTGAACCGTGGAAATATGAGGTAATGCTCATGCTGTGGAGAAGACTCGATCTTTTCTTACCTCTCCAGATTTTACAAAGCTTTAAAAACCTTCACTCGGAACAATAGAATGGATAAAGGAATGTGTAAAGGTTGTAAAAATATCATAGTCTTGAAAACCATACTGATTTCTTACAATGAGAAATCTTGTTAGTCGATCTGCAAACTGAAGAATTGAAACTCAGCGAATTATTTGCTAAAATGTATTCACAACCGCTTGCACTAACGCCTTCATTTGCCTTTCAAATTCAAACACGGAATCAGCATAATAGAGCTTGTTCTTCACGTTTTACTATCGAAACATGTCGAGAAAGAGACGTTCCAAGGATCGTTGGTCGTAAAATAAAAATAAATGCGAATTTGGGGTTTAGTGAGTCCGACCGGCGTTCGTGTTCTGTAACACCACGTTAAAGTTGAAATGTTTATCTTAACTTTTGACAGTGTGAATCCAATATTCCTGTCCAACCTGGATTTCGTTGCTGTGTTCTCCTGCTTCAGTTTATTTATTTAGTCGTTCGAATCGCGGGCTAGCCTCAGTTACATGCTACATAAAAACAAGTGCACACAGTATTTTTTCTTCATTTACCTCAATTTCAGGTTAATAGCAGCTTCGCAACCATTTATTCTACATTTTCTGAATGTTCACCCTGTTTCTACCCAGTTTTGCTCATTGAATTTTCAACTGCTTTCTTTATTCGTAAAATCTGACCGTATCCATCTTAATCATTCAACTTCAGACGGATCATTAATTCTCATATTTCTCTTGCCATTACTACTGGTGATGTTTACTTTTTCAACTCGTTAAGGACTTGGGGCTCGCTCTATTTGGTCCGATTGTTCCAACTCTTCCAGTTGCGTAACATTCTCTTTTGTTAGAGTTAACGGCGTTTTTCGGCATCATCAAACATTCTCATAAACTGCTGACCTCAGATAATATTTTTGCGCAATCTCTGTTGAATTGAAGACTGTTTCTTTGATGGAATGCGATATGGTCCAATTTTCTCCAGGCGCTATCCATCGTATGTTTTCCTTCTCAATCTTTGGAAGAACACTTTTTTCCTTTGCTGACATACTTATTAGGGTGAGAAATGACTGATGTCCAAAGTTTTCATTCACAATCATATCTCTAACTGGATTAGAATGTAGACCCTTTTCAAGAGTGTGCTATTGTACAGTTTAGTTATTACCTTGATTTTCAGTCAATAGGGCAAACAAAAAATAGGCGAACATACAATGCGAGTGAATTCCAGCATAGTTCTGGAAAAGTATCACGTTCATGTTGTCATTTACACATTTGGTATGGTTTCAATAATAAACGGTAACTTGGAAGTCAATAGTTCATCTTTGGTGCCTGTAAGATAAGAATAATGAACAATAATAATGTCAAGTTTTTGAAGGGCTTGACCTGCAATTTTGGCCTTGATAATCACTGGAATAGTTGGAATTGAAATATACTGCATGCTAAACCCCGGTTTGCATATACCGGTCTGGCCAGTTTATACTAACGAGTCTGCAATGGTAATTAGCATCTATATTTCCCGTGGAATTGTGGATAAACCTTCTTGCAGCTTTTTTCTTTTGAGAAAAGGGACAAACAAATACTGTCTGTGTGGACACTAATTTGTTGATAACAAATATTGTCACTTCCTATTCTCTCTCGGAGGTTTTCTACTCTGTTCGGTATCACGAGCCCAGAGGAATACACTAATGCCTGGGGCGGGCAGAGGGAGGATGAAATCGCTCTTAATCGAATTTGCAGCTCCAAGGGAATTTTCCAAGCATTAAAGTCGGCTAATGGGGAAATATAGACTTTCCGAGTTAGAACCCTCGAAGCGAGTCTGGTTGTGGATGAGACGGGGAGAGAAAAAAATCAAGAGAATTCTGGCAAGAGACGTTAGGGGGTTGGTTCGAATGAGAGGCAATTCTACCAGGATTTGCCCCAACCTTGATACGGTCCCTTCACCCTCCGCCACGCCTCATATGATCCACGTGTCTTTCATCAAAGTTCACCTTCCACCCCCCACGTGTATCTCTCTTTTTCAAAGGCCCCATCCCAGAATTTTTTTCCCCCAAAAGTTTTTTAATACGTCACATGCACCTTCTGCGCCTGATAATTTCTGGGATGCGTTTTTTGAGGACTTTTTGAAGTGGTCCACGTGCATCGCTGCCATTAATTCCCATCTAGACCCTAAGTTTCATAGAATAGTACTACCGAATGGTACATTCTGTAAACCCAATTTTTCTTGTGATAATAAGATGCAAAAATAATATATCTTGAGGTTTCTTTTGCTTTACTTTTGTTCCTAATTACCCTTAATCGTCATTTCAAAGAATGGTGAGCAGTATACCTTCTGGTGATGTTGGATATTCAATAATTTATTCAGTTTTGTTGACGCATAGGTAATTCTGAAGGGAGAGATGGAGCTAATTCTTAAGGGAGTGCTTATTCAATTATTGGCTGCTTTTTTCATTTCAAATAGACGACAGCATCAACTTTGTTATCAATTCTTTTCCCAACATCAACAGTAAAATTTACAGCGAAGGCTAAAGGAACATGGAGAATTGAGGTGGTATAATTACTACTTGAAGTGCGTAACAAAAGTACTAGAACTAGGGGTTCCTCGACACAAACATGAATGTAGATGAATTTTTTGGATTTCGTTACCAAAAACAACAGATGATTACGTTGAACACGAATTACAGAAACGTTATGCTGAATGTATTTGTAGAAAAACGATGAAACAATCAAGTATATAATTAAATGAATTATTCAATTATGAAAATGAAATTCGTAGTCATAAAATTAATTTAATTTAATTTCTTATCTCACAGGTTTCGTTCGTTAAGGTTTATACCATCCGCATGGTTTCCAATAATTGCCAATCCCTTTATTTGAGTGGGGGTTACGTATAGTAATCATGAGAGATTTGTTTCAATTAACTTGGGATCATCTGCAAATGTTTGCCTCCACGCAGGGGCGGTCAAGAGCCAAGATCTTACCCTGACTCAACCACCTTGACGGCTCTTGAGGCCTTCTCTAATTAACAACGAACGTATCCAATTAGTATGCTAGAACGTATACTAGATGTGAAAATGAAGTAACTGGAGGTTGGATTGTTTTTATATACATCAGTTTGTGTGTATATATATTATTGTTTCTGGGGGGAAAGTTCTCTAAAAGATCCCACCAGGATCCAACGACTGACAGCTTCTCCAGTTGAAAAAGAAACACACGTGGGTTCTAACGGGAAATCATGAATCAAAACACGTTTCATGATTGAAATGAACATTGTTATCCTGTCATACCTTCGTAACAAGCCATCCCATCTCCTTATCAACTTATTTCACTTCATCTTCTAACTTATGATGAAGAGGACAGAGATTGGACATATCAAAAACGTATTTTTTCTTTCTTTGGTTGGTTATTGTTCATAAAAAAACATGTTACCCTTTTTCAATGGGCTAAGCCAAGCAAGTTTATTCCATGTCGAAACGAACCCATTCAATTACTCATTCAATCCGTCTCGCTTGCGATTCATCGTAACAGCTGTTAGTTTCAATTAGTTTCCGTGACGAACTAATTGGATTTCCCGTTGAAATTCCGGGAGTGCCCGCCACCCTTTGAGGAAAAGCCACTTTTAAATCCCGCTTTTTTCGATGATGAGGTTAAGGCGTCGAAGCGTTACGCACCTTCGAATTCCATTAGCGCTGTTGGTTGGGGGGGGGGGGGGGGGGGTATTACGGTGTTGGGCAGAGCACTTGTTTTCCCTTCAGTTCCCTTTGCTACGAATTCTCTCGGTAAGATGCCTGGGATGGTTCTCGAGCTGAGAGGAAACAAGCGACTTGAGCCTCTCGGACAAGTGGACGGGGATCGCGTTTCAAAATCCAGATACGGACACTCAACGTTCCAGGGCAGCGGAATGCCAGTCTGCTGGACATGCCAGCGCCATGTCTCCTACCTCTTCATAAACAACCAACACTTTCCCACTATACACCCCCCTACTACCAACTCAATTAATCCCTTCAGTTTTATCGTTTGCCGAAAGGAGTTTGGAAAAGAAGTGTCAGCGTTGCAGCTTGATGAAATGAACGAATTTTCGTAATATTCCAAACAATTTGCTTGTTTAGAAATTATATAACATGACCAATCTGATCAATTTAATATACTCATAAAGTGTTGCAGTATAAACTCGCCCTTTCTTTTGAAGTCCTTATTTTTTTTTAATTCTTTTTTTGTTATTGTTTTTCTTTTTTCAAAGAAAATACGGATTTTATACAAAGAATACAAACAGTATAGAATGTGTATTGTAAACTACTTATTTTCACACTTATTGGACACGCTTGGAGACGCGCACACTTTAAATTTAAATAGAAATGTCAAAAATACTAGAAATTAAGTAAATCTGATATTTCGAAATGTATTCTTGATCACAGTTATAGAAAAATAGAAATCTTATGTGCGTTGGGAAAACGTGATTATTCAGGCCCCAAAACTGACTTCCTTGAAGAAAATGTTGACAGATTTTTATTGACAAGTTTTAGAGCTTTTACAACTAGCGAGCAACAGTCTAGTGTACTAACCTATATGTTTGGCAGAATGTGTTTCTATTGAATTGATCATTTTCGTTTTCTAAATTATGAGTATGGGTGTACAAAGCTGCGAAGAGGCGCCCTCAATCAATCACATTTCATCATTTAGTTAATTGTGAAGTTTTCAAGCTGCTCCGCGACTTAGAAAAACAGATGGGAATTGTTTCTAGAAATCCTTAAAATAGAATGTTTGCTAAATCGCGTTTTTCACTTGTTCATTTCCACCAACTTTTTCGACGTTTGAACGTGATGATTGTGGGAACGAAAGAATCAACAGCGGAACATTCAACCGTTTATCGCTTTTCTCATTAGGTGATCCTAACTTCACCATCGCGGTTCGGCGTGAACTTCCGAGGAAATCAAACATTGAATAAACGCTGGGTTCGTGCGAACGTATTTCCTCCCCTATCACTTATGGGGGGATCAAGTGGCGCACGCGACGTTGTGAAGTGTATATGAATTACAAGCCCCTTCGCTTTCTTCCATCCCGATAAGTTGCGAGCTATTTTTGATAAACCGCACTCGACAGGTTCCTGAGAACTATTTAAAGTCAAAATAAGTTGGCAAAGTTCCGTTTCCAATCTCCTGCATCACCGAACCGTCAACTCGTTTAATTTTAAATTAAATAGTTGTACATTTTTTTCTGCAATTCTGACAGGTGATATATTTTCCATTTTCAGGAATTAATTGAGTCTCCGAATTGAATTTCAAATGTCACGTACATATTCCATGTTCTCCAGAAAAGCTTTTCAATTATGGGAATAATCCATATTTATAATTTTCATTCGCATTTCATAAGAAAGTTTCAGAACTCATTTCAACGAAGAAAACAGAATTTAATGGAAACTTTGTTTGTTTTTACGAAATCATAAGTTTCGTTGTTGGATCGATTTAGTTTATTAAATCAGGATTTAGCTCATCTTCACTAACAAATGACAAATTATAAGAGATGATCTAACCGTAAGAAAACACGAATAATGCAGTACTTTAATACTTGTCATTACTATGATACTTCGATACTCATCAACAAATTTTAGGTTTTGATTAATATAAATTTTATTCATAGATATTCATATAATTGTATTACTACTTTTCTCTACTCTTCTCTATGGTACTCCATTTCTTTGTAGTATTATTTTAAATTTGTTCTTTCAGCCAATAGGATTTCAGTTCTTTTTCACCAATGCTGACCTGAGTCAATTTGAGTTTCTTGTTTTTAAACCATTCATTACGTGCTGAAAAGGATCATACACTGTAAATTATTCAAGAGGAATAATTCCTATCTTATCCTTATCTTATCTCATCTTATCCTATGATCTACGTCTTGAGACAGTTCAATTGTTGGTCTGTCCGAAACACTGGTATATGTTCCCATAACCTTGTATTGTGGATAATTTTTTGAAATTGTCAACCAATAACAGAGCTAACAACTTTTACTGCTCCTGACCGGTTGTATTCTCTATGCAGTTCCGCTACTGCAATTAAAAACTTGCGAACCTCCACTGTCCGTGTTCCCCACTAAAACAGACTAGGTAGAACGAAAATTTCGAAACCAACCAATTAGCTTCAATGTTGTACACCAACTTAAATTTAAATAATTCTGGTTTTGAAAGTTGAAATATAATTTCTCAAACAGATGATTCCTGTGATTATGTTACTTATCTCGGTTGATTGTCTTTTAGTATTTATTGAAATGACTCAATTTAAAGGGTATATGGCACAAAAGCATTTCCTAATTTAACATTTTCGAGTTAAGATGAAGCTCAGCCTTTGAGAAGAGCTTTTTTTGGGCCCGCTCTCGAAATAAATGAAGGATTCTATACGTCATCAGACAACTTTCTTTGAGGTTTCTTTTATTCAATTTGCCGGCTATTGTTGGTATAAAAGACGAAGCCGAAGGGGAAAAGAGGCCTTCGGGGTTTTGCTCTTCTTGCAAAGGGTGGAGTTGGAGGGATCACTATTATCCTAACTCGGTGAAGGACCAAGGGGTTATAATGGACCGGCCAGATGGGCAGATTATGTCCTGAGTTTGAGGGGGCCGCAAGTACATAGTGCGGTCACGCCCCGGCGCGTTTTCCTCTGACGAGGATTCGAGATTTCCCGCTTTCATGTGCACTTGCGGTCAGTCTCTCGAAACATTTTAATTAAGTGTTTCCACCCTCTTCCATCAATGTCAAGCCGGAAAATAGATAGGTCAGCCTGTAGTCCTAAATTAAGCGTATAATTTGGACATTAAGAGATAGCTGACCGTTCCAGCTCAATTTAAATGCATTTATAAAATAAGTTTTCATCGGTTTAGTTGGTAAATCGATCCTCCATTCGAACTGTCTGGGACGGCTAACATTTCTTCGGTTGGATGTAACAATCTATTGGAAAGCTCACCTTCCAAAGTTGCACTCCGTTCTGAAGCTGTTGAAGTTTGTAATGAACGTACCAGCTTTTGGCGTCAAAGATTTCTCCAAGTTCTTGCAGAAGAATATGGAGGGATATCTAGATTCGTTCACTTTTTTAACGGAACTCCAATGGCTTGAATTTGGCTTCGATCTGGGGAACAAACGATTTTTTGGAATCGATAACTTTTGAGTTGGAAACCTTCGGTTGGCTCCAAGAACTGATCCTTGTGGTTGTGGCTTTTGGTGGAAGCGTAACTAACGTGGGAGCACCAATTACTCGGATATCGCTACTGTTATGCGAAACAAAGGTTGTCAGCGCTTACTCACCTCGCGAAACCACAACGCTAACAGAACAGAAGACTTTGTTTTGCCGCATGATGGCTAGGCAGACCGCAAGTTCGAAATAGTCTGCGATTGAAGTAAAACACGTCTTTTTCGCTGCCTTCTCGCATAGCTTTGTTTGTGTGATTCATTCACTACATGGTGATGAATAGTTGCTCTACTTTCGGTGTGTCACTTTTTACTACACTGATTGGTTAATGAAGTATCATGTTTTTCATTCCATTCTTTCTACACGAAAAAAGTCTTTTATTCAGAAAATTCGTTGAAAAATTATGGGGTCGCGCGTCACCCAAAGCCACCAGCCGATAAAGACCCATTATCCAGCGAGGAGGCGCCAGGTAAACTGGTCCTGCCTGCATCTGTTTAATATAACCCGGCGTTTTTTCGAGTCCGCAATCATCACGTTTCATCTCCTCACAAGCGCTTCTCGGACTGTGTTTTTCTGAGTAAATAAGCCCCTAATCGGCCGGTTTGGTCTCCCAGCATAATTAACCGTTAGGACCCCCGGTTTTCCTGCTAAATGGATGGTTACCCACCTACTGATAAACGTCGCATTGAGAGGAAGATAATATTATACAAGAGCATGCCAGTAAGCACGTATCTGATGAGAACTATGCTTAGTTCTTTCAACAGCTTATCTTTGAGTTATTGTTTATGTACCGGAATCGAAATAATAGTATTCAATCTGTACGATACACATATTAGTTTCCTCTTTGAGCTGGAGCTGAAATATGTGTATAAGACGCTCTAAGCGTTTCTGGTGTATTTTTTGGGCTCAAGTTGTGGGCTGCTTCCAGACCATGCTGTTGGATCTTAAAAAGTGTATTCGAGAGGACACCCGAAACTCGTAAATTTCGAGAATCGCTGAAATTGGCTCAAAATCGGGGGTAACCAAATGATGGTTCAATTAGATTCCTCACACATTTCTTCTGATTGGCTGACTAATTTAATGAAATAAAAATAGTTAGAAGACAACCTTTCTGGGATTTCGAAGTTTGGGAGTTGGGAGGGCTATAACAAAAAGGTCGTAGGGCGTTGGAGGCCTCGAACTTTAAAAAAGGGCAAACGAACCTCTAAAAGGTCTCTTTTCACCATCGCATTGATTCGACCTACTCTCTCATTTAACTTTGATCGATTGCGAACGTAACTTTATCCTGAACTTGAACCAGTAAAACAGATAAACTCATGGGCAGTTAGGAATTCTTTATACAACTTACAACCGTTGCGGGTTGTCAGTGGTAAGGTGATATTTCTGCTTTGTTCCAACGCTTTTGCGTTCTATGGCTGAATTGAGAATTGGAAGGATATGTACTAAATCTTCACTTCGCAACAGCAAGTCTTTCTAGTTAAGAAAGAATCCCATTAGGTTTGCTATTCTAGAAAATGTAGATATGGTTAACGGTATAATCCACTGTCATTGATATGTTATATGGAATCACAATCTTGTGCTATAAACCGACATTTTTCTTCTCGAACTCGTTCATTTTAAACCATGATTCCCCTTTATTTTACATTATTTCGTCTTTTTCAGAAAAGTTCCTATTTACTCTCTTTGGTAAATTTGCACAATGAACTCGTATTTCGCTTAAAAGTTGACAAGGGTAGCATCCATACCACCAAGTTTGATATGATAGGAAGGGTGACGGAGTCATAACTTTTTACCTCCATTTATAACCTTTCAAGATTCAAATTCACTAAAACCTCATCTTCTTTTTCCAACGTTGGAACTCGGCCTGGAACTGTTGGATACATTACTTCAGGTAGAGTTCTTGAGAGATTCTGTCAGTTCTCGGCCCATATGCTACATTCTGTGTCTCTGCCGTTATTGGATGATCTTTTTCTGCAGGATGCCTTCAGCATAGACAGCTACAGAGGTCCTATGTTTCTCCCCTTGAAGCCGGGCCCGCTCCCCGGGTTATCTGGCATTCAAAGCCACTAAAACCTCACCTTCCATTTCTCACGTTGGAACTGTTCCTGGAACTGTTTAACACATTACTTCAGGCCGAGTCCTTGGGAGATTGTGTCAATACTGCCTAGGTACTCTGTTTCTGCTGTTCTTACATGTTCTTTTTCTGTAGAACGCCTTCAACATAGACAGCTACAGAGGTCCTATGTTTCTCCCTTTGAAGCATTTTGGGAATTCTCACCTGTGGCCTCATGTCCTGAGATGGCACTTTCAGATCATCCTGCAGCCGTGTTCTCTCGGTTTCCCACTCATCAAAGACGAAGAAAGTTTGAAACACATCGTCGTGTCCTTCTCGGTAGTTTGGACAAGTTCGGACATCTGCTTTCACCATTCTGTGTAATCACGCGTACAATTGCAGGTGCCCTGAGGGGAACTGTGTTAAGAAAAAAGATTCCTCGGGTATTCAAAGTTGATATATCAATTACTGAATTCGGGAGGCGCGAGAAGGAACGTTTTACTTCGCAATAGGTCGCGAGGTAGTTGCACTCTCTTGTTCCAAGCTGAGAACCGAAACAAAATTAAAGGAAATCAATCAGCTTTGTTTTAGCCTAAGTAGTTTCTTTGAACTTTTGAAATGATTTGGGAATCGAAGACGTACGACCTGCATATTGTATTCCACTTAACCTATTGATAAATATTCTGAATGTTTCTTCTTTAAAGTGCTCCATTTGTTAATTTGAATATACATTTACAATATACATGATTTTCCAATGAAAATACAGATGTTCTCTGTTTCACTTGTCAAGTAATAATTCAGCCGCGACAACTTACATTTATGCGTTACAACGTACTAGTGATTTATCTGTTTGGCGGAAGCGGTTGTAATTAAAACTGTCATCCATTATCATGATGTCAACTCGATATCGACGAGAGGTTATCATAAATATAATAAGATGTGGGCTTTGGGTTCGTAGATCATCAAGGGCACTGAGGTCGAGGTTTTGGAAGAGTAGGTTACATAGTGATTACTCAGGAAACATAAACAGTTCGAATGATGAATGTTGAGCATTTCATGGGTTCATTCTTCTATTTGTCATTGTGGCTTAAGGAATTACTAAGCGCAATTATTCCCAGTTGGACTAAAATTTAGTACAAAAGTGAAATCAATACAATGTTGACCTGAAATCTTAATGAGATTTAATATTGAATTTTTATTTCAATTGAGAGCAAGTAGAGCTCTCATGAAATTCAAAATTGATGTTCTGACTTCATTTACTTCTGGTGTAAGTTAACTTTTTCTTTTCCCAACTGTAAATCTTATTTCAAGATTCTTACTGTAGGGCCATGTTTTATCATTAGGAAAATAATGAAATATACGAACAACTATAACATGAAATATGAATGTCCCCTAAAACCTGCCGCTCACAATGTTAAACGTTAGTCTGTGATGGCTTCGGTGTTGATAGATCACAATAATACCAAGAAACTTCGAATTCCTTGACTTCTCGTCATATAAAAGAATGATTAACGCTTCTGTTTCTTAAATTCCTCTAGAACTTGATGATCCGTGACTCACGCCAACACGATTAGCGCCAATTTTCTTGTTACCTCTGACTTAATTTTCTCCGCTTGTTTCTACAGACCTCTTGATAGTTTGTAGTTTTACCGGTGGACAACTCAGTCCGGACGATTAATAATATAAATAAATGTAAGTTTTTTTCGTTATGTTATTAATGAACTGGTTTGAGATTGCATGATTAGATATGAACATCGCGAGGAAAGAAGGCTGCTCAATAATTTAATCCCAGTGCCGTTAGACTAACTTGAGTAGCTTCAAATTTTTACTGGAAGAAACTTCAACATTCATGGATCAAAAATTTACTCCTGCAGCCGATGACATCACCGTAGGATAGATAGCACGGGTTTTTTGAATTTTTTGAAAGTTTGAATATAAGTTAGTGGGAGTGATTTTATCAGGTTTCTGCGGAAAACAGTAACAAATTAATACTGTATTGTAAATGGAAATGGTGTCCCCTTTTCACTCTGTCTTTCCTTTTTGTACAGTTTCATTACGGGTGTTTATATCCTCGTTTCACGTTTCAAACCACCGATGTTCTATTAAAAAATTATTCACTTAGGTTTAATGAAATGTACCTACATATTGATAATGTATATTCAATTTTAGGTTCGAGTCCCATTGACTAACTGAGAGTTAATCATCCATGGTTTGATGATATTGTGTTCAATTGATTTCAATTATAAATGTCCCTCAGGCTGTTGGGATACCGTTTGACGGCGATCCCAATCAACCTTCCTCGTGATGGTCGATCCATTCCCTGAAAAGTTCGACTGCAGGTTGTGCAAATATTGGGAAATGGGTAACATATTTTTTATTGAGCTGTCCAATAATCAAGAAACCGTCACCTGGAGCGTTTCCAATTTAACTCACCTTTGAAAGTCGGTTCACTGCAACGTTAACCATTTAGGAGATGTTCGAATTTTATATCCAAGCAAGACGATCGAGGTATCCTCGGTGACACTCACTTTTTTTTCAACACACCATACAGCTGTGAAAAACCACAAAATTTTCAAAAGAAAAAAAGAAAAAACTCCGGAAAACTGAAAAAATGGCCGAACACTTTCGTCAAAACGTGAATTGCGGGTAAACTTTTACGAGATTAAATTTATCGTCGATTTATTTCGCTCTTTTTTTCTCTAGGGTTGAAACTGGGTAGTTTTTTGGTGTTGCGAGAGACGCAGAGTTGTGGGTTGTGGTCCGGCTGGCTCGTTTGACTGTTGGCGGCAGCGGTGCAGAAAACAGACTGAAATCCCGATCCTGAAGAGCGAGGGGAACTGGCCCTAACCTCTCTATTACCTCCCCTCCTTGACACCCCTCCTTACCTACCCCACGTGGTGTTTCCATGGTGACTTCAACCACCCCACCCCCCTCAACGGACTCCCCCTATAATACTCGGCTACTCCATGTGCTCACCTGGAAAATAATGCGATGAATATAAAGTAAACAAGTTTTTTTTTCTTGGAATTTATTTTTGAAAGAAAAGTTGATGGAGGAGGTTTCCATTCATTTTTCAAGGTTTGTTTTGAGCTAATTGACTCGGGGGGTCTTTCGCAAAGTTGAATATTCCTCTCTTAAAAACTTCAGAATACCTGGTGGTATAGCTGTATGAAGGTATGTATGGTGTTATAGCTTCCAAACCTACCAAGGTAACGGAAGAGTTTAGTCTGTTCATTTTAAAAAAGGAAAAAAGGTTTTGCTCAAACATTAATGTATCACATTATTCATTCTGATCGCTATCACACTTACAACTTCTACAAATTTGATCCAACTTGACGACATTACACAAATTGATGTCAATTAATGAGGGAAACTTATTAATCTAAAGTGAAGGAGTTTTCGAAAGTTTGCAGGGTTTTCTATCGGGCGTGTTAAAATGGAGAATCGATACAAAAAACTCGATTTTTTTAATCAATTCAAAGTTGAATCCAAAAGGTCGATATACCGAAAAATAGTCACACAAGATCGATTTACCGAAAAATCGTCACAATAGTATCGATTTCTTTAAAAAACCGATTATGAAAACGGATTTTTAGAAAGTTGTTATTTTTCTAATGAGATACTATTTTTTTAAATAATTATCGGAATGATAATGACATTAGCATGTTCAAGTTCAAGGTAGATAGGTTGTAAGGATGAGGAATCGGTACAAGTGTAGATTGATTGTTTTATCCAAAATCGAAACCTAAATCAATTTTTCTAAAAATAAACTCGATTTTTCATAAAATTGATCTGATTTGTTTTTTTTTTTTTTTCATTCTTTTGAAAAAATTCAAAGTGAATAAGGTGTCTTATTTCTAGAAAAAAACAACATTTTTTGTATCGGTAAAAAAATTTTTTAAAAAACATCAGGCCAAAAAATGAGAATTAATATCGAAATATTCCTCCTTTCTTCTTCTACGTTCTGACGCATCCATGGAAGAATTATTGAATGAAAGTTCCTACTTCCATGGATTCATCCATGTCCAAACCCATTCCCTGTACAGATGTTTCCAATTTCCTATTTTACGATGGAGAACCAAAAATAAATTTTCTTTTTGAGAAATCCGCTGATTTTTCAAAAAATCGTTATCAAAGAATCGATTCACATAAAAATCGACAAAAATAGTATCAACTCTAAAAATCAATTTTTTTCACCAGTAAAAATCGATTTAAAAAAAACGGTAAATCGTTTTCCACCCCTAATCTGTAGTCAATCATGTTGTTGCTTTAAATTTGTCTGAAATGTATTCCTACCCATCTGGGAAAGGTCTGACAAAGTATTTAGTTAGAAGTAGGTATTTAAAAAACCGTTCAAGATTGAAGGAGCACCGCGTATTGAAAGGAATTAACTTTTACCGCTCGTGCTCCCATCATTCTTCATTGAAAATATTCGGGATCCACTTCGTAACATCAGGAAACTCTAATGAACATTCCATTGGGGCTGCCATTTTATTTCATGTACTCTTGGATACAAAAATTGAACGCATGCTCGAGAAACCAAAATCAACTAAGTGCCTTAATTAGGTATAATTACGACTAACTGATCAGCTTTGTCCGAAACGACAGCCCATATGCGTATAAAAATTTGAGACAGCTTCAATAGGTTATTTCATGTATTTTATTTGATCCCATCAGATTCGGTAGCTTTCTGTTAATATATAGTTTAATGCAGATGGTGAGAACTTCGAAAAGTTATTCTAAATTTTGAAGTTAGAATAATATATTTAGCTATCAAGTCTAAGTGGCAAGTGAATACAATTTTTCATGGTTGTTACGTGGAAAACATCTTGCTGGTAACAAAAACATTGAATTTGTAGTTTCAAGAAATTGTGGTACGATTTGGAATCTAGTACTTTCCACAAAGGTGCAACATGAAGGGTATTAGATGTACAGAATTTGTCTGAACAGTGTTGTAAAAAAACTCTGAACATCGAAACGTCTTGAAAGAACCACCTCACTCCTGGGTCCGCCAGAATGATGGTCTAATTCGCACCTACCTTTCGGTCGACTACCTTTGCCATTTAATTATTTTTCTATTTATTGGTTTTTCGTCCGAACCATTTGGAACCAAAGGAGCGGTTTTTGGTCGAAAATGACAAATTCCAACGCATGAAAGTTGCCTGTTCCAAATGCAATTTAAAGTTGCCAACATACTTATGTTCGAATTTGTAATCTGCAGGAAATCGCAAGAATTCAACCAGTGGAGTCATGACGTCATTCTTAATGTTATTCCTTTTACACGTATTGATCATTTACTGAGGAAAAGTTTTTCAACTCAACCAGGTAACTCAATTTCCAGTTCAGAGGTACACAAGGCCAATATCTTGAATCTGGGAGCTGTATTTCCCGTCTAGTAGAGCCCAGAGATCTTTTTCTTTGATGTCTAATTTGGGTCCGGGTCATCCCCTATCGCTCCTGACTATTGGCTCTGGGGGATGGTTTCCCCAATCGTTCCTCCGTCTTCCCATGACAAAGTCTAGGCCATATTTTTTCACTTCGATGGAGCTAGTTTCTTCTCTATTTAACCTATGATGTGAAATATTGAACTGGTGTTGATGCATCTCCTTTTGGTTTACTATTCAATAATAAATAAAAATTTCTACTATTTTCTAAATTTTCTACTAAAATTTCTACTATTGTAATCGCTCTTGAAAAAAAAATGTTTAACCCCCCTCCCCTGAAAACTTCATGATTTACGTTTCAAAGGGTGCAGAATCCAAATCTGCAATAAAATGTTTTCCGTCCGTCCGCCGTACACCGTACGCACAATTTCTCCCAAACGGCTGGAGCAAAAAATCTGAAATTTTCAGGAAATATCAATATTGGTCCGACAACGCCCCAATTCTTTAGCTAGCTCTCTCACTTAATTTAAAGTGCCCTTTAAGGGTTGTCAACGTTTTGTAAAATCCCTAAAAACCTCAAAAAAAGTCAAGGCGGCCTAAATGTGGACTTTTTTTGAAGAACTTTCCATGAGGAATCGATGAGCCCTTCCCCAGGTCTGTAGCTCAAACCATTCCCGATGTATGGCCCGATGTATGGTAACATTTGCATCCACATTCACTACATCACTAGGTTACTGCAATCAAAACAAACACAAGAGTTTTTTTTTTTTTTTTTATCGCAGTAACCTAGTGATATAGTGAATGTGGATACTGGAGTGAACTCGTAAAAGGGTTTATACCCGATACACCGGTTGAAGCATTGTGATATGCATGCTCCGTCTTACGAAATTTAAAATTTTCCAATAGAATATTTTCCCATTGTAATCGCTCTTGAAAAAAACGCTGTAAATTCTTTCACTGGGGTTTATTATTCAATGATTCATGATTTGACTTTCTACTAAGCTTTGCTGTTTCAGAGGTGATTTATTGAATTTCAGGAGGTACACAAATATGATCAACTGATCAATCCGAATAGGTATTTTGGTTGAGAACCGATTTAAGTGCTCTATGCATATCTCTTGAAATTCAATAATCGCCCTATCCTGTGAAACACGCACACTCCAAAGCTGAGTAGAAATTCAAATCATGAACCATTGAATAATAAACCCCAGTGAAGGAATTTGCAGCGTTTTTAATTATTACTAGGTAAAATCCTTGTCATCGGAGTCAGCACTCGTTCATTTTTATTGGATTTAGAGCACGACAATTTGAGATTAACCCCATAAACTGCTGGGATTGATGCGTAACAATAACGGAGTAAATAGTTCTTAATTTTTCTGACGCAAAAAAGGTGAGCTATGTGAAATTTAAGATTTCTGTAATAGGATGCGTCAAAAATAAAGGTATCGGTTGTGATGAATCAACAATGGACCATATATATTGGGTGATTCAAAAACAGAAATTTTGTGCAACATATAAGCAGAAAATTTATTGTATTTTCTGTGGACCGTTTGACCTTCAAATAATGTGTTTGTCAAAATGACCATATCAAGTTTTATACCAATCTGAACAACTTTGATTCCATGTCTAGAAGTTAAAAGTACCTAGTTACAGCTTTATCGTCGAATCCTTGCAAAAACCCTAAGTTGAACTGTATTCCATCGATTTTGGTGGAAATTATTCCGTGCCGATGTGCACAGCGTTAGAAAGTTTCTGTGTCATTCCAAATCGGAAGCTCCTAATATAAAAAAGTATCAGGGATAGAGCTTCAACTGTGGAGTTGGCGCCTTCTCAAATATTTGAAGATAATCTTTATAGTGAGAAATTGGTGGGACAATCAACCAACGAAATTGTATTGGAAGTTGAAAGCGCTCGCCCGTTCAACTCGGCTGGCCTCGAAGTGATCTTCCGTAAATGAAGTTTTCCCCATCACCGTTATTCTGTAGCGTTCTTATATTGGATCAAAATTGATTCATTATTTAGACCTCCGTCGATCCACGAGTTGGTTTATCACAATTAAGATTGATGTAGTATTCAGAGCTTGATTGAGTTTTCTGTCGCCTCGTGTCGTTTCATTGGTACCAAGTTTAGCCGTAACTTGTCTGATTGTCTTGGTTTGAATGACTCCTAAGTTCTCCACCTTAGTTAAAGTCAAACCTGATTGGTAGATTGAGGGGAAGTCATGAACCGGTTCGCCATTCGTCAGGCTCAGTCGGGCAGGAGGGATGATGGCAAATTCCTGACCCCTTCAAACTGGAATCCGACCGCCCGCCAATGTAAGTCAAGTTCGAGAGGATGAGCTCATGGAATTTGAAAGGCAATACACGGGACCCTGTCTGGTATCCAGACTTTAATACCGCCCTGACCTATTCAATGGAAAACTGTTTGAAAGGCCTCGGTTAACAGTCAAATACTCGCGTGACATCAAAAGACTCGTCTTAAGAGATGTTAGCAAAGTCTATACACTACCGCATTTCTTTTAACATGGCAAACATGCACAGACACTGAAATATGTGTAGCAGTAGATTTTTCCTTACGTTTTTGATTTAGAGCTTACTGATCAATTCTATTCCTTTTCGGTATGTGTTCATGTCACTCCCATAGCTATTTTACAGTATAGTCCTATTTTAAATGTATTTTAAGGTTTATTCCTAAATGGTTTTCAAAGAATTTAATCACTGCCAGATCAATATCTAGTTGCAAGAGGGAATACGTTTCTTCATCTCGTTGAGATTACCAGATTTTTTCTCCTTGGTATTGCATACACCTCCACCCCACGATGAAATACTCAATACTGTAAGTTAGTATGAATGTATCATTATAGTAAAATATGCTTCAAGTTTTATTGTAGTGTTTGGTTTCAATCTTGTAATTTTCCCTTTACAATTCATTTATTCATTTCTCTTCATAAATAAAGAGAAACATTTATTACACCGGCCGAGGACCAGAAGTCTCTCCTTGCTCTCCTGTTGGTTCTTTCAAACGCCCGATTTCTTCAAGGAAATAACTTTTTCTTTATAGGGTTCCCCTTTGAAGCAAGGCTTTGTGAATAGAAGAACACCTATTAGAATTGATCCAGTTGTGAGACAACCCAAGCAGAGAGAAAAATAACTGAATAAGTACAAATGCAATTCAGCCAGTTTTAAGACTTTCTCTCTCTCTCTCTCTCTCTCTCTCTCTCTCTCTCTCTCTCTCTCTCTCTCTCTCTCTCTCTCTCTCTCTCTCTCTCTCTCTCTCTCTCTCTCTCTCTCTCTCTCTCTCTCTCTCTCTCTCTCTCTCTCTGTGTGTGTGTGTGTGTGTGTGTGTGTGTGTGTGTGTGTGTGTGTGTGTGAATTTGATTTTATTCGTACACAGAAACCTCGGAAAATTCAAATTTCACGACCTTAGACAAGAATTGGGTTGGGGTTATACAGAAAGAACCAATAAAAGAAAGCTTTATGCTTTCTTTAACTTTATTGAAAGAAAGAAAGCATTTCAACTATAAACAGATATTGAAACCTTCAATTGTCTCAAAGCTGCTGTCTACGGAAATCATTTCTAAAAGAAACGGTACGATTTGTAGCCCACAACCAAAATAGAGTGGTTGTACAATTTCCCCAAATGGACTTGTGTTTTTTTAGTTGAAACATTGCATCTGAAAATTGGTGAAAATCCGGTCGAGCGGAAGCAATATCATTGGAAAAGTGGAGTTCAAATACCTCTTTGAAACACAGCGATAGGAAATGCGGGGAGTCACGCTGTGACGACCGCAGAGATATTGGATGACTCCGAGACCAATTGCTCTTTTACCAGGAAGGTCTATTCGTCACTGCCAGCGATGAGCTTGTATTGTGCAGTTGAATGCTGCCAAACTCATCCGGCAACGAGGCGGCAATTTATGTTTCTGTACCGCCTTTCATCCTGTAAATTACCTCGTATGCCTCCTCTCATTCGTGATTTGGGATAGAATCATGACGATTTGGTGGTATTCGGTTATCCTCCTCTTTCAGGTAGTTAAATTCGCTGATAACTCCGTTGGCCGAAGAGCCGTTGGGTCGTTGAAAAATGCAGGGATTCTCCCTCTTTCCTCGTTCTGCTTTATTCATAGTGTAGACCCTCAACCTTGAGAGGAGAGCAGGAGTCGTTGGCGGGAGATCGCCCTTCAAGGGCACGTGAACTGAAAGATAAGCCGGGTGAATGTAACATTCCAACGGCAAAACACACTTAGCCCCTAGTCCCACTCAGAAGGGTTTTATGTTCATGTAATAGTTAACCCTCAAGTTTGGATATTTAACGCAGAAAAATCATCACGGGATTCACTGGATTTTCTCTTAATGCCCAAATAATGGAAAGGTCAATTGTTGTGTAATAGTTATAAGCCGTTAAGTATATATAGTTCTGAAGAATTTTACATTTTTCTTGAATGCAAGTTCATTTTCTAATATTGTGATGGATATGGTTAGTTTGCCCATGCCGATTTTTGAATCCGCCGCCTCGGAGATATACCAAACGCCATCTTGTCACCATCCTGTGAATGTTGCGGGCGTTATCCGCATTTAGCTGTTGGAAGGGGAAAATGTCCCCCTAGGTTCTAATATTGATCACGAAACCTAATTAATCTGGATCTATTTTAATATGAAATATCTACCAAAATCGTTGTGGAGCTAGTCAAATCCTGAATGCACTGTAAGAAAACCTTTGCAGAAGTCTTGTATTTTTCTTGAGCACTGTATTTCTGCACAAGTTAAGTTGAGTGTTCTTCAAAACATTAGGAATTGAAAATTGAATTACTGCAGCATTATTAGGAATTGAACATATTGGGGGAAAATATAAATGTAATCTGTACATCCCTTTCAAAATAGAATTATGATCCAAAATTCTTCAGTTTCCTCCGATATTAACGCGGGAGAAGTCCACGCTCAAAAGAAGGTACGTTATGTCTCTTTATCCCACTCTGAAAAATAAGAGATAATCCGGATGACTGTTAAACCCAATGATGATTTGCTGGATAACTACAAAATCGATCCCTAAAACCCTTAGGAATCGAAATTCTGAAGAACCAAAACTAATTGTATGGGCGCAGTTCACATTCCTTACTTAGTCGATAGCAAATGCTTAAGTGAAGCTCCGAGGCGCGGTGGTTACTTGCTCTAATCATAGTCACTAATTTAAGATATATTCAAGCAAGTGCGTGAAGAATAGAGACAGGTCCTCGGCTTCCTTAAGCAGTTCCTTAGTCACATTTCTTTGCTTTCTCAAGTAAAGAAAAATCTTTAATCAAGTCAGGACTATGAATTTTGCCCTATATTATCTTTATGGATACCTTGTGTCGAAGAATAAAAGAGTCTCAGTTATGCAGCATGACACTTTCATTATCCTACGACTTTTTATTTATTCATTATTTATTTATTATTTATAAATGTGTGGTTATAAATATTCAAAAGTTCTAACAGAACTAATGCAGTTACAATTCGTTCTCCAACCCTTTTTTAAACACAATTTCTCGCATTTTGAACAATTTCGTTGTGCAAGTACTTGCGCGAAAAAATAGCTCTACAAAAACTGTATTCTAAAACCAAATATTTCATTGAAAATATCAAAAAACAAAACTTTTTCGATCAATGAAGCACGTGTTTTTTAAATTTGTTAAAATTCTTAGCATTTTTTTGGGCACATAAACAGCTGCCCTCCGAACACATTCTATTTATTTGTCGCTAGAACGGTTCTTTAATCGTATGTTGATTGAAGGTAAAACAAAAAGTGTTGTGGTGGTCCAGAAAGTTAACGTGGAAAAATCGTTACAGAACAAACGAAACGACTTTCCATGGAAACGTTTTTCATTCTTTCAATTATAAGAAAATTTCATTGCAACAAAACTCTTTTTGACATTTCATGTCTTTGCTATGGCACACAACCAAATTGTCGTTATGTCACGTTACGTTACGTAACGAAATATGCTCAATGATTATTATGATTCGTAGAAGTGAGGTAGGTAGGTACCTATATGATTATAGCTGAAATTTGGATATATGATTATTATGATTTGGCTGGTAGCCTCCTTAGGACGTGAACAATAAGGTGCAGAGGGTTTTGATCAACTGAGTGGCTCCTGAAGCTAACTTCTTTCCTATCAACTGTGGAAAGCTGAAATTTGGCTGGTAGCCTCCTTAGGACATGAACAATAAGGTGTACAGGGTCTTGTTCAGCAGAGTGGCTACTGAAGCTAAAAATATGAGTTTAATTTTTGTTTTCTTTATATTGAAAAAATGTAATTCACAGAGGAAGACAAGATTGCTAGAAGATGGAAGGGAAGAAGGAGGTAGGGGAAAGACATGAAATGTCCTAATGCGTTGCAGACTTGTATGCAAGAATTTTAGAGTAGAAATTGTCTTACTCACGTACCCCAGCCAATACATATAATATATGTTTCATTAAATTTAGTTTCATTTACATTTAGTATTAAGTATAGAAACATTCTAGCCAATAATTCAGTAATACTGGTCTTAATTTTCTACATAATCTGTGAGGTCTCTTCCTCCTGACGCCTTGCTTACAATAATTGTAAATTGCAGATACGAGCAAAGCACAATTAATAAATTTGTTGTGGGATTTTGTTCGAAAAAAGCCAAAACATCGTAAACGCTGAGAAGGCTCGTGTTGGTCGAAGGAGTTTACCAAGTTCAAGCTGTCGTGTCTGGGTCGTGCTGGGACTGCGAATGTCCACCGTGCGTGCTCCTTTTATCTGTCCACCTTTGGCGAATCTGCAGTCTGCCCTTCGAAGTGATTCATTCGACTGCAGCTGTCGCTTTTCGCCCGTGCGTTCCACCAGCTCCACGCCTCATCTCACTCAGGTTCCCTTGCTCCGAGGGTTTCCCCGTGGCCTAACTACCATTCGGTTTTTACGACTTCACGGTCTCACGGAGCAAAATCGTCCGTCGAGGGCAATTTGGTTTTGGTTTTTCCTCGGCAAGGGGGAGGATTTCGAGATCGTTATCCGAAATTATCATCCGGGGAGTTGCACACACCGGAAACGGTCAGACCCCTTTTGTTTGTAAAACAGACACACGCCTCCCCTAAGTGAAATACGGTTTGGATTAAAATGAGCTTTCCTCATAAATCATCGTCTTATTCTGTACCTAATTATTCAGGATGCGGCAAAACGTGCTACTGAAACTGGAAACTCAGATTGTGAGATACCCGTACTATTCAATTCACCTACTCAATTATTTGGATGAAACAAAATACGATAGAATCGAAAATTGTTTATTAAAACATTCGCGTGTACAATTGTTATTACATCTTACTGAGCTGCCTTTGATCATATCTATAGACATCAACCCAATATCATCAGCCTCGTGTTGAGGATAGTCTGTTTTAGCGTACTTGGATGGGCGATTTGTACTCACGTCGATCATCCTTTGGATAACGGAAAAAGAGACCGAAATGGAATACTATGAACACACAAAACGAATTCCCTTGAACAAGTTGTTTCAGCGCAGAAACGTTTCTGATAGGTACCCACATCGTTATTTCATTTATTTATTTATTTACAAACGGCACATAGTGCCAATATTACAATTTAAATTAAATATGATCTGCTTCCATTAGTTTTGGATAATGAAAAAATAATATTTAAAAAAAAGTAGTTCAATAGTTCATTCTACGATTGTGTTCCGAAAATGAGATTTGCGCCTGATCACGAAGATAGATAATAAAAATCCGGTTTGAGATTCACATTCAGCTCCCTAAAAACATAAAGTAATATGGATAAACCTGGAAATATGATGCTAAATTTGTAATTTTTAAAATTGCTAAATATGATAAACAGGCGCAACGTTGACGTTCGAGGCAATCTGGAAGAACGACTTTCAAATTCAGAGACCTCTGATTCTGGCCCCTGTCCACTCATACTTAGTTACTCGACGAAACTTCTTTTGTGTCCTCTCGTGTAATCTAATGACTAGCCGTGGTTCCAAGAACGTGGAACAGTTTGTAGGCTGACATCATTCCAAATCAGGAGTCATCTTCACCGATATTGACTACTATGTAAAGATGATACAAAAGCAGTGATATTTGGAATATCTGAAGAAGTTGTTTTTTTTTCTCCGTATTTACCCGCTTTCAATCTCCGATGAGGGCTTACTTTGATCCTAAATGATTGACTTACCCAAAATGAAGAAGGCTTAGCCGTATTCTTATTGTTATCATTCTGTTTACGCCTATCAACTACTTCAATCATAATCCATGTATTTGTACGTCAACAATTTTATATTCCTATTACTGATTTTAATGGGTAATTGATTCTCGGCGATCCTCAAATTTGAAATCAATCAGATCGTTTAAGCACTGGAAATTTTGGTTTTTATGATTTTAAAGAACCATCCTCGGAAGTGAATAAATTTTTAGGGCACATCTGGGTTCTCGGAGTTTAAATACCCTAGTAAATTCGATACTTCAAGTACGTTCTTCTAGTACTTGAGAGAATCTACTAATATTTGACAGCAGTCGAAGAAACCAATACTAAGAATGACGAGGTATACATATACAAGAACTTCGAACGTGCAATTACATGAAGCTGCAATTTCGCTGTTTAGTTTGTGCATTACTAAGTACTTGCGATCGCAAGTACAAGTTGTTCTTGGATTTGTAGTTGTATCCAAATCACGCAAGTACATGTACATATATGCCTCGAGTTCAAATACTAGTACTTGGGTGATACAACTACAATAAATATACAAAAATCTATGTCTACTTCGATTAAAAGTACGTTCTCTTCCAAACTCAAAAGTGAGAAGTGCTTTTGACTCGATCTAAATTCGTGTTCTTGGTTTTATTACAATTCTGTTAGCGCAATAAAAATTATTTTGGGACCAACGTATTAGCAAACTAGTGGGATTTTCTAAAACGATTTTGTCCATTGAAAATTAATTAATACAATTTTGATATTTTACCGATGTATTCATTCAATGTTTTTGTTCATGAATATAAAAGTTAACTTTCGTATAAATTATTGGTTTATATCTAAAATATCAGTTGATTCCAAACCCTCCGCTACGTCAATTCCTCCCAAAATATAATATTCATCTGTATCAGTAAAATCATATTGAAGTCGTTCTTCACCTTTATACAATAGCCGCGTCTGTTTCCTACGAAAATGGGATCAAACGCGTTTCTGACTCCCACCGTCATTCTTCTCATCATTCTCCATAGTATTGTAGGTTATAAGAGAAAATGCACTTGAAGTACTAAGTGCAAGTTCTGATCTACTTCTATTTGCACGAAGATAGATAAGTAGTACTAGTTCACTTTTACTTAGAACTTCAATTACATCTACTTGTACTCGTAATAGTATTTTCGATTTTTCGAGTATTTTACCTGTCCTTTGTACAGGAAGCGTAGACGTTAACCATCACCCTTACCATCTCTAGATCGACTGAGCGTATTTTTGTCCGAAAGTTTCAACGAATCTATAAAGACTTGTCTCGAATATATTCATGAATGCATTCATTATGAAACTGTGATTGGAAAATTGTTAAAATACTTGAGGGTGACCAGCGCCTCTCGCGAAGATTGAGGAAACTTGGCCTTTCCCTTGTTTGTATCTGAACGGACATCAGTAAATTTGCATTGTGAAGATCAAATTTACATTAAATAGAAAATGATTCTCGGAAAAAACCGAGGAAATTATGAATTTCTTATGGGGTGTATCGCCTCTCGGTCGTTGTATCTTTTACAACAGCCGGGCATCCTAGCATAAAAACGAACTCCCCCGTCACTTCTCTCAAGTTCAACGTATAATATTAAGAGGCGGCACCGCGCTATCCCCACGTGACGCTTGAATTTATCTCCTCCAATTTAGGCAGCAATCGCTCTCAGAGCCGCTTGGGGAATATTAAATTCCGCTTCCGACAAAAAAGAAAAGGAAAGAGAGAAAATGAAGAAAATCTACGGGGGGTCACTGGGAAAGCGAGGTTGTTTGGGTAGGTGAGGGTGGGGGGGGGGGGTTGTACCTCCAAAAATAAGACCTTACGGATAAATTTGGTGCGACAAAGACGTTTTTATTCATATTTTATAGCCGGAGGTTAGCAGGAGGCGCCTGAAAGGTTTACCGTCCGAGGCTTCGAGGGTAGCGGTGGAATTTTATTTTCCTGACCCCACTTTCGCGATAAAACGGGACAATCCCCCCCTCCCGCTCCTCTGCACTAAATTACCTATTTTTCCTCTCGCTTTTTTTCCCGCCGTTGTTGTTTATAATCTCTTTTGATAAGTTTCCGGAGCGCTGTATTTTCGAGCGAAACAAAAGGGAATTCCGGGAGAGTTTGAAACAAGCGTGACCCGCAGGAGCACCTATTAAGGCTGAGTGGTCAAAGATGTACGTTATCCATCGCCCAGTAACAAGAAACCCTGCTACCAAGTTGTGTTAGTGAATGTACGCGTTTAATACGACATACTGTTTCATAATATTGATAATTTTCGAATGATAAAATTTAAAACGTCACTGACGATTTCATTAAAACAAAATATATCTTAAGAAATGTTTGTATGGTATGGACATCCATTTTTTTACTAAGGCAAATTCTTGTTTATAATGTGTGTTCATATCATACAAACTTTTCTCAAGCCATATCTTGGTTTAATGAAATCGTCAGTGACGTTATTGTTTATGACAGAAGAGTTTGATTTTGGAATGTAGGAGATTAATGTTATGCTTCGAAACGAATTTCCTTAGAAAACCATTTAAGATTGAGAAGTCCCACCTAGATAGAAAAGTTGACATTTTAAGTTGGTGCAATACTGTGGATTGAGCTATCGTCTGCTGCTCATACAGCTTATACTGCTGAATATTTTTAGTTCGATTAAGAACTTTTATCTTGTTTTGAAACATATTTCAGATCTTGCGTGCCGGTGAATGGCGGATTTCATAGTGATAAATGGTGGTCGTCACTATTTCAATTGGATTCGACTGTGCTAAGGTAGCATTACCTACATATGTTCAGTCCGGAGCACACCATTAAAAACGAAAAAACTGATGTAAGTGGAGAGGACGCCCAGGTTTACTCGACGCCGGCCCTTGGGATTTGGGAAATAGAAGATGATGGAGGAGGGATGAAAGGAAGTGCATCTTTAGAATGAGCACCAGTTTAAGTAAGAGCCCCTGATGACGCGGGTAATACTACGAAATGATCCTGACGAGATACCCAGATCGAGAAACTCCGTGGCACTTTTCCCGCACCACACTCCGCGCCATCACACGGTCACAGCCATAATCTTGATGGTAGTAGGCGCCACTCCTTTTAGCTCAGATACCGCTTGCCTCAGGTCGTTTCTCTCGTATTTACTTTTCTTAGCCCTCCAGGCCTGCTCCATCCACTTGCAACTTGGACATCCAGGATTGTGACAGACCCATACACACACACGAAACGAAAGTGGTTCAAAATGGTGTATAATGTAATGTGCGAATAGGAATGTTGCTTTTAGAGAGACAAAAAAAAATTGTTCATCTCCCGGAAGGCAGGTTAGCCTAAATGTGTCGGCTATTATTTCCCATCTTGATGCCCACATATCCACATCCACACATTGATGTATTGGCCCCTTTTAATTTCTGAAACCGCGATTTAAAAAAAAAATTGATGAAATTTGTGTGTCAAGAAACGGAGTTTCCAACTTTATTGAAATACCTTATTTTTGAAAAAAAAAATCTGTTCATTGTATATTTCTTAATCTAACAGCAATATTTTTCAAAATTCACTATTTTAAGGGGGAAATTGGAAATATTTGACAGAAGAGGGGGGAGGCGTTGTAATGAACTGATCTTTATGCGATTAGAGAAGTTAGGCAACGTCTGCTAAATACTTGGAAGGGTGACCACTAATGTAAGGTTCTCCCACCCAAGTAATTTTTATGCTCCTGTACGGCAAACCACTCTCTAGTGAAGGATGCCAGGAAGTGTGTTGCTTTATGCGAAACCCACTTAATTCTGATCCTCCCTTATAGTCCAGTAAAAAAGTGAATGGAGCTCGGAAAGCTTAGAGCGAGCAAAAAACCTAAATATTTTCAGTTGGTCCTAAATAAGAATAATCTGAGTTTTCACTATCACAGCAAGTCGCGGTAGTCAGACGTTAAGACCTAAGCAGCAACGGTTGTCTAGTTTACCTTTACTTTTCCATGTGGCTGAAGGAGGCATCGAAAGATGAAAAATGCCCCTTCTTCAAAGGTTTCAACTTCTTTTATTAAGAAAACATAAGAGAAATGTCCTGTGACGGATCTATATAGCCTCCCCTTCCTTATTTCTTGAAACTGCTGCCTTCAAGGGGTTACCTGAAGCTTTTTGTCTTCGAGGCATCCTCTGGATGTTGCAAGATCTCTCCCCTTAGAAGGGCCCTTCCATTTATCGCCTACTTCTGATCCTCGTAGAGGTGCTCGAATGTATAGAAGTAGTACTGGAGTATCTCATTTCGTTACTAGTACTTAGTATTAGTGGAAAGTAAAGTACTTAAGGAAGGTATCTTAACCAAGTGTCATGACGTCCCACTTCTAACTGTACAAGAAAAGGTTGTTAACTGTGATTCAAGCAATTTATTATATTATTGTCATTTTCAATTTTCGAGAAACAAAATGATTTACCTTTTAGAATCATTCTCTTCGGAATTTAACGCAAAGCATCCTACTCCTTCGTAGTCTCGGAAGCAAAATAATCAAGATGGAAAGTAAGTTACCGGATTTGATAAACCTGAAACCCGTGTGGTTTTCGTACGGACCGAGAAAGACATTCACATCTTTCAATACAAAGAAAGATTTTTAAGGAACAGTTATGTGTATACTACAGATTTGTAACTTCCTCATCTCCCATTCATACGGATCGCCAACTGTTTCTCTCTCATCTCAAATTACAGCTCTTCATCAAAAATTACATCCAATCTCAGGTGCCGATTTCCTTCCATATTCTTCTTCTAGGGTAAGAGCGTGATTGCTTATGTTTGAGCGTATTTTGTTCCTCTATAATCTATGATATTGTTTGAAATCGATACTGGTGATGTTACAAGTGCGTTGTTTGCCACTATTGTATGCGTTTCAAAGACAACGTGCAGAGTCACCTTGATCAGGTGAGGGAGCTTGGAACATAATTTTACCTTCATGGTTGAAGTTTCTAAGAAGAAGGGGCCCCAGTGGAGTGCAGAGCAACTACGTGGCTCCTATTGAATTTTCCAGTTTTCTGGACAGCTTCTAACGTGCAAACGCTTTTCTGTACATGCACCATTGCACAAATATAATTATTATTCCATACTAAATACTTTTTTTATGATCTTAGCTGTGAGGAAGCAAAAGTCTCGCATAAATTTGAAGGTATTGATTCTGAAGATATCAATATACCGATCATCACTACATATCAGTGAAACTATATTGTAGGCATGAGCCGTGCTATTTCTGTTCGAGTTTTCAAGTCACATCTACACATTTTATGAGGATTAGAATTTGATGAAAACACGAACGTCATTGTGTTCCTGTGATCCGTTCCCTGGATATTCCTCTTTCATTCCATCTCTGGATCGCTCCTTTGCCAATTTCAACTACCTTTCAACTGGCTTCCTCCGCTCCTGACATCCCGAGTACTTTGGGCTTCCCTCTTCAATTTGAAGGATATTACATTCCGGGAGACAACGGTGAAAAACGAGGTAGACAAGGAAGATGGCGCGGGAAGGTGGGTGGGTGGCAAATGCCACACTCGGTATATCTTGACCTCCTTAGACCCGCAAAATAGGAAACGATCGTGGCAGAGCGAATTGGTCCAATTGTCACTCACCTTGTTATCGACCTTGGTAGATTACCACCATTTTTTTGCGAATGTTAGACAGCAATTTATTTATTATACGTATAATGGCTCTGAACATGTGGAAAATCAAGGTCACAAAATTGGTTCCGTTTTTGCATGTGCAAAAACTTTGCTGAAAATAATGATAAACAGCTAAAATTCCTCAAAGTTTGTTGTTTATTCCAGGATATTATTTTTTAAAAACGTTGTGCGACTTGAATGAGAAATATGTCATCTTGATGCCAAAAACGTGGTGAAAAATCACTGAAAGGGAGAAAGTGGAAAATATAATATTGAAGAACTTTGTAGAAAATATGTGTTGGAGCACAACGAATGCCCTGTGTCCCTTAAGGTCCAACCCATCATGCGTAGATAACAAAGCCCTACAAAAAAAATGTTGTTTGGTTCCTAGGAGATGAGAGTTAGTGTAGGAAATTTTCAGTGTGCTGAATCAAAATTTGAACCCCGTTTTTCGTTTTCAGGTCTAGTTTTGGAGATATGACTCGTACACCTATTATCTAGCTACTTTTGTGTGTTAACAATAGTACTCTAAAAGTCCCAAATAATGTTCCACTTTTAACAACTTGTTCTATGTTTTATAGTGCGCGGAATCCGAATTTTGAATACCCGATTTTAGCTACCTTTCTCCATTTCACGAGAAACATAGGTAAAGATGACAAAGTACCCACACAAAAAATTCAAAAAACACTTTTTTATACATTTATAAAGTCAGTTTTTGAAAAAATAAATGAATGAAACTACGACGGATAGAAGATCTTGTAAGAATAGCTCTCTTTTATTTGTCAAATGTTGAAAAAGTGTCGGTTGTAACTGTTTCATTTGCTGGCAGTCTTTCATTGTCGTTCAAATGTCAATGTCATATATATAAATGTCATCAGGTACCTCCTACTAGTTAGTTCCGTCAAATTCATCAGTTGTACATGTACATGTTTAATATCTCCCAATTAATTTCATTAAATTAACATTTGGATCAAATAATCTACGTTTGTGTCCTCACCCGAATGAAAAAATACAACATAACAGAAGAAACAGATAATACTGATACTTTTTTGAGAGTTGACAAATAAAAGAGAGCCATTCTTACAAGATGGTGAATCCAATTTCGGTGTCAGATGTTTTCTATTGTTTTTGGGATTTCGTGGATGTACCTTGTTAACTTTACCTCGGTTTCCTGTAGAATAGAAAAAGATTGCTAAAATCCGGTTCCGAATTAAGATTCTACATCTCATAAAACATAGAAAAACTGGTTGAAATGTAGCTAGATAGTTGTATGAGCTATATCTCAAAAACTAGACCAGATAGCGAAAAGCGGGTTTCAGATTTTGGTTCAACACAGTGATAAAAGCAAACCCCAACCCTCATATCCTCTGAATCAAACAATGCCATTTTTCTTGTTGGCCTGTAACACATCCAAACATAAAATGGGAAAGTAATGATGTAGCCCAGGTCAAGGCGGTAGATGCCGAAGAAAAAACATGAATATGTGCCTCCTACGCCTTACCTGTCGCAGCTATACACAATATCCACTCCTGAGAAGCAATCATGTTGTGGTTTCAAGAGTATCGCTCCGAAGGTTCGACTTTTTTTTTAGACAACAAGCGTCAGCCGAAAGAAGTTGAAGGTCTTTATGCCTAACTGCCCTCTGGGGTTAGAGATTGTCCAATATTTCCTTTATTGCCCATGGTATCTGTGTTCGCCTCCCGCTACCTCTCATACTATTAACTGTGTGCTCATTATTTTCGTGGAAATATAGACAACGTTCTATTTTACTCCATTTTTATTGACTTACATCTCGTTTAGTCACCCACTTTACATCATTTTCTAAAACATTTATATTTTAATAGGTTTCAATGATTCACATTCTTATCAAAATGCATATTCAAACTTGTATTTATTTTTTCATTCTATACTCGAGGCTACCAGTGGTCCAAGTGTGATGAATTTCATTGGTGGCTGCTTACTAACTTATTATAACCTACATCTATCTATTATGTAGCTGAAATTGTGATGACTGGTTGTACCTATTGATATTACGTCAAGCCAACACGTTAGGCTTGTTTGCAATGTTCAGCGGACACTGATAGACGTACAGACCAACTATTTTCAAAAGTCGGTAAAAAGAAAAATCCAAATTTTTTATTTATCGTGAAATGACATGTTAGATAGCGTAGGTGGAATGATTGGGTATTAAGTAGGTAAAATTGTATAGTTCACTGCTAATTTGGATACATACTTAGCGTGATGTACCTGGGTAAAATTATGTCTTCCAATGGAAGTTGAATTCAGGTCTCTTCTGTGTCGGCCGGATTCAAGAAATGAATTACTCTATTCCTGACCTACCCTGACTTTTCTTTTATGGTATGCAGTGTGCGCGTTCAATCCACGAATAGTTTTCTCTAAAGCTCGTATGACGTTGCAGCCCGCTCTTAAATAGAAAAGAGAAAAACTGGAAAAAATAGTTGGAGTAAGTATGAGGTGTGGTAGGTAGTACGGTTGAGGTATTCTAGAAATGTGGTTGGGAGATATGGGACAACCCGGAGGACGATCAAGTAGAAAACACGAAGCCAAAGCTCCGCTGGGTCCCCTCCGCCCCTAGTTGGTATTGATTGTTGAGAGGGGGCGGCTCTAGTTCGGCGTCTCTGTGTCTAGCCCACGCCGCTGCCTCCTTTACATCTTCCTTGTGTGACGGCCTTGTCCCGTTGTAGGCTTCATTTTACTTTCCTTACCGCTCAAAAGGAAATAAGAAAGGATTGTGCATGCTTTTTGCAGTACCGCACAATATAGAGAACCGGCAGTATTAAGTCCCATAGCATATCTGGATGGAAGTGAATTATTCCTAACTAAGCAATTATTGCTCAATAATTTATTAGTGAATAATATAGGTGAATTATTAATAGTTGATTTTAGATTATCTTTTAGCTTCTGATCACTGGTACACAGCAAACTATAATATTATACCTTTTCAATCATATTCTCCTTTTAGGATACCTTTTGGATACATCCAAGCACATATGTACATATCTCATGAGAACGTTGGGCAATACCTGAGGGTAAAATAACAACTGCTTTATGTCGCATTCATAAAAGAATTTATTTAGTGTTGTGGAGCGAGAACAGTTGCTTGCACCATGTGGTCTCATTGAATTTACAATCGAAATAACTATTTACTGGTGAAACTATGCGTTTATTTATACAAACGCTGCAAATTCTCTCACTGGGGTTTATTATTCAATTGGCTTGCGTTCATGATTTGAATTTCTACTAAGCTTTGGAGTGTGCGTGTTTCACAAGTGATAGAGTGATTATTGAATTTCAGGAGGCACACAAATATGATCAACTGATCAATCCAAATAGGTATTATGGTTGAGAACAGATTTACGTCTCCTGAAATTCAATAATTGCTCCATCACCTGTGAATCACGCACACTCCAAAGCTTAGTAGAAATTCAAATCATGAACGCAAGCCAATTGAATAATACACCCCAGTGGAAGAATTTGCAGCGTTTTTTATGATTATCAGAATACTTCAACCCGTGTATCGGCTACAAAGCCTTTTAGGAGTTCACTCCAGTATCCACATTACTACATCACTACGTCACTAGGTTACTGATATCAACACAAAAACAATAATAAACCAAAATAACGCGAATGTTGTCACCATAAATCGGGCCATAGATCGGGAATGGTTTGACCTACAGACCTGGGGAGGGGCTCATTCGATTCCTCGTGGAGTGTTCTTCAAAAAGAGTACAAATTTAGGCCGCTTTGACTTTTTTTGGGGTTTTTAGGGATTTTACGAAACTTTGACAGCCCTTAAAGGGCACTTTAAATTAAGTGAGAGAGCTGGCTCAAGAATTGAAGTGTCGTCGGACCAACATGGATTTTTCCTGAAAATTTCAGATCTTTTGCTTCAGCCGTTTGGGAAAAATCGTACGTACGGCGTACGGCGGAAGGACGGAAAAATGTTTATTGCGGATTCGGATTCTACACCCTTTGAAACGTAAACCATGAAATTTTCAGGTGGGGGTTGACTTTTTTTTTTCAAGAGCGATTACAATGGTTTATTATTGAATAATTAACCAAAATTGACAGGATTTTTTTCGGTCATTTCCCATAATTTATAGAAGGCGTAAAACAGGGATCATTTATCAGTTTTTTATTCTTCGTGAAATCACTTTTAACTTCTTGTTTCGGCTTTCAGCGATTTCGTCCCAAGGTGTACCGCAATTCTTGTTTGGAATTTGCACAAGTGACCTGTGGTTTTAAACATGGACTTAAATACTCTCCTCTACTGCAAAGTATGTAGTGAATTTACTAACTTTTAGCCAAATATTCTATAGTTGATGCACTATGACCACAACAGGTGTCTTTGACCCTGATAATGTTGTCCTTTCGTGCCGAGCATTAAATTCTACAAAAATATATATTTTTTAATTCATTTTCTCAATAATTAATCTTTGTAATTCACACTAAAAACATATTTGTCGCCCCCTCCACTCAATACTACAAATGACATATGACATCTTTGTATCTACACAAAACTTACGAAATTGGCCTGATTTTTAAAAATTAATTAATTTTTATCAACCATAAACTATAGTTTTGTAAACGCATAGTTTCACCAATTGATTTTACATTGCGTTCCTGGACTCTTCGAAAAATGCCTAAAAACCAAATTTGTTCCGAGAAATCAACAAAACATACCAAAAAATGAGAAAATATACAGAATGTAGATGTTCGCCTAAAACTGATACTTCCTCCTAGTTCATGTATTCAAAAACCTATAACCCGTCATGCACACTCTTTTCCATATACTATGGGATGTATGGAACAGGACTATTGCCTAGTATTCCTTTCCTTCATTGCATTAGCAACTCATTAAAGCTACGTTCCGCCAACTATCCATAAACATGCTCACCTAATTAACCCATGTCCGTTTCGCATTTACTTAAACCCGGTTTTTATCAACCAAGGTGCCTGTTTGTATTTCTACAGCTTGTCACTAAGTGTTTCAGTATCCTTGATTTGGTTTTTGTAACTAATAGACCTATTTCCCCAGGAGGATTCGACCTTCCTTTAGACTCGTTTCTGGGACGACTAACTTGTTTTTAGCTTCTTGGATCTATCCATTAAGCAGGCAGTGAGAACCTCCATTCATTAGTTAGGATACATTCTACGTACGATAATTTAGTTCACCTAATTAACCACAATGCTCTCGCGATATTTTATGAAGTGAACATTTGCAATCAATTCTTCATTCATTTTTTCGTGTTTCATTTAGAGTCAGCCGAACAATTTCATACTAATTGTGGTTTTTAAAATTGTTTCTGGAGCTAAAACCTACAGTTAACGTTTGCTGACAAACAAACATGTCCTCTATTATCGAAATCGTCTTATCAAAAATGTGTACTTTGCTTATTAGATCTTCATGAACAATAATGGTTTATGACTGGCAATGTATCCACTAATCCTTGCAATGGGCATAACTGTATTAAGTGATGACCCAATTTCAATTAACTAAATGAGAATTGTGAAGGTCGGACACTGAACTATCTCCTCGAAGTACATCCGCATCTGATAATACCTTATCGTACGCCCAAACCCGACACCTTTGTACCAATTATAGTTAGTACAGTCATCCAGTTTCAGTTAAATTCATATGAATTTTACCGTTTTCGGCCTGAATGGTCTCCCACGATTTCATTACACCCGAACAACCACATATATCGGAATTTTACCCATGTCTACCATTTTTTCATGTTGTGTTATTTTTTCTTGCAGGTGAGTGAAGCGCTATTGAAGATTTTCCTTTATGGGACTTGTGTAAGTATTTGAGCATGTTGTAATCAGTTAAATTAGCTATGCCAATTTCATGTACCTACATATATATTTATCAATTAACTAAGGACGTACTGCCGATGCTTCCCTCCGAGACCTGATTTATGTATCTCAGACTGATCAATGTACGTACTTATGTGAAGATCGGTAGCGACAAGTCAGTCTCCATTCTATTATCAAATCTGAAGATGTTCACTTTTACCTAAGTTCCTACACCCAGCGAAGCATTTGTAATCTGTGATGTCTCCTGGAGTGTACAGTTTCCGTTTCTGCTGAAGGGGGTCCTAGATTCGTAGGCATTTCGTCTGAAACTACGAGCCTTCCAGAGTGATTCCTGACACCTTACTGAGTCAGGATTTTTACCAAGCGCTTTTTAAGATTATGTAGTAAGATTCAGGAAACGTGACACTACTCCTGTGTAGAACTTCTTATCAATCTCCTCCTCCTTTGTCTTACCCGTTCATGTAATCGCGCTCCAGCTCCTTTTTCCACCATTCCATTCAATATTGGGCGCCCCACTTCCACTGTTCACTGCTATCACATTCCTTGGCAGAGCTTATAAAAAGGCCCTTGTACCTCCAATTTGATTCATTCACGTTCACATTCAGGTACGGATGGTGCTATAGTCCACAAGAAAATCCGATTTCTAAATCTTACAACCCCGACAATTAACCCTGATCATTTCTGCAGACCCTCTATACTTGATCTTACAAGACGGATCCAGTAAATCACTTACTGCAGCTGTGATTGCAAAATATTGACTGGGTATTGTCCGGTCAAATGTTGACACTGTGGTTTGGATATTTCTATAGCTTTGGTGGATTTTTCCACTTCCAACTTCCAATAGGGGTTTTCATAGACTGAGTACATACCAAGAACGTAACTCTTTCCGGAGATGTTTAGAGAAGTCTGTCTTCACCCACGCGAGAAACCCAATTCTTTCATCTGAGTTGAAGAAATGACTTGAACTTAACGAAGTTCAAGATCGCAAATGAGCATTGTGGTAGTGTAGTCTCAATTTTCATCGTCAGATTTCATAAAAATACAACGATATTCTCATTTGGCAAGTTCGAAGTTCTCTTAACCTCATCGCAGTTCCCTTCTATAGTATCTGTTTTTTCCGCATGTTTTAAATTCTATGACATCCACCAGAGAACAGGCCTTAATAGTGAGTATTTGCAAAGGAAAAACGTTTGGGAGAAAATAACTATTGAAAAATCGAGTTGTAGATGCCCTCAACCACCTACGTATTTGGTTTTCATGAGTTAGCATGTGAGAACACTACATCATCACCCGTATGTTTTTCAGTAAAAACTTACAAGTTTTCTTAAACGAAAAATCGTTTCCTTTTCTAGTCGACTTTGGTAGAACTGCTTAGTATATTTTAGGTACAATTTTACATTCTGTTAACAGTAACGGATTTTAGCCCGAACTAACGTCCTCTACGCCGCACGACTAGGCACCTACGATGCTGCATCAATTCCTAAACAATCGCGTCCAGTTCGTTCTGTTCATCCAGCTGAAATATTAATTAAGTCCCCGCTGAGAGTGGAATGACTACGCGTCACAGAGCAGTATGTTTCGAACTTTACTATTGGCGGAGAGTAGGGTTTTGTTTCGTTTCGCAAGACACTTTTTAAGGACCTACCTACCATTAACTCACTGTTGACGGTCAGGTGGCCCGTACGTTTCCCGGGAGTGAGAAAGTACCAAATATCCGTAGCCATCTGTGTCCCGTCTCGTCGCCTACTTCCAACATCTTCCCACTCGATTTACCGCCTCTCCGCGCTCCTGAAGTCTCCCATCTTCTCGTAACTCCAAAGAGTCGTTTGACTAATGATCATTAATTCTCTGGACTGCAACTTCATTGCGTTTCTCCTCGTGCACGCGAACATCCCACTGCACATCCGCCCTTACAGTTGTCTGTCATTCATAAACCAAAAAGAGTGTTAAATATATTGTAGTGCTACTTCAAAATAATTACTATTCAAGACGTTGGTAGCAGAATGTTTATACGAAAATAGGGACAAAGTCATTCTTGTTTGGACTGTTCTAGAACAAATAATAAAAAATACAGTCTTCACCACAAGAACGTGTTAATTGTCTTTTACAATATGTACTACTGTACTTATAGCACTATCCGTTTTATAAGATGTTCTCAATGATGTTAGATAGATGTCATGTGGGAGCGTTTCTATCATTTTGTCTTTCACATCATCAGTTTACTATTTTAAATCAGGAAAACACATAGTTTTGGGTCCAATCCATTTAGTAGAGTAACATGCTGGGCCCATTAAAAGACTACAAAACTCAAAAGCAAAAACAATCCGCGTTATAGAGCGGAAGGGTTTGTTGTTATTGTTCATTAATGCCACTGGCAGGTTGTTAACCAACAAAGTCAAAATGTGAGTGTATCACCTAGCTTCATCTTATCCGAAAGATGAATCAGTGGAAATTTAAAATAAATCATTTCCGTGGATTCTGTGGCGTGTTTCTAGGTTGGAGAATGGTAAATTAAGATGGAGCTTGAATTAGTTAATTAATCAATCAGAAAATAATGCTTCATCATCATTTGCAGCATGCTCAAAAACCTACCTCCGGATGTGAAGCAATGGAATGCATTTGGTACAGTTTGCATAGCAGTGTAAGTCATGTACAGGTACTGAGGATTTGAGGTTCATGGAGATGTGGTCATCATGAAACCCCTATGAGATAATAACATCTTAATTTCCTAACCAAGTTCCGAATTTGAACGAGATCCGATGAACAGACCATGCTTGATGGACTTTACATCTGCTCATGCACTTATTGAAGTATCGATTTGTGAAAATTGAAAACCGTGTCAGTTTTTTCATTGAACTACCCACATTTTCTTGGAAATCTGAAGAAAATTGTAAAAAAGGGCAAGGACAAAGGAAAATAACCTCACTCGTGAAACTGTTTTTGAAATTTTCGGAATAGAACCCCAACTCAAAACGCTATATAGATTTGTTGTTCATCATTGTGAATTTTCTACTGTATTCTGGATGATCTTTATTGAGCATTTGCTGTCGTTAATGATAAACAAAGTGTGTTGTTATTCATTGACTCATAATTAAACTGCGAATGTAGTGAGTGTTGCCTTTAAACAAATTTCCTAACTTCCATTCACTTCTGTCGTTACTTCCACAATTCGTAACAAACTTCTTCTTTGAGCAATGAAATGAAAATAGAATTAACTGTCTGTTAGTTAGATTTATTAATTAGTCCACCCTCGTTAACATGAAAATCACTCCGTCTTTAATTTAATAATCTCGGACCTACAGCGAAAAATGAATCTCCTACTTCTTGAACTTCATTATTCAATCAAACGAAACAGAAAAATGGATTCTGAGAATACTCTTTCAAAGATCTAATTACCTGATTTTCCAATTAAAATACCTCGGAACTGTCAAACGCATTCATTTGTATAGCAATGATCTGAAACAAGTTTTAGCCGGTGTTCTACGAAACAATTTACCCTACGAAGTGAGAAAATTTATGAACACAATTAATTATTCAACGTTCTTAAAGAAGTTAACTAACGATGTATTAGTTCAGTAACTTGGCACACACTTGTTGGGCTCTGTCCTTGGACTCTGGAGATCCAGTCCCGCCATTTCCTGGATTTTTTTAAATGCTCTCTCCCTCTATGTGTTGCAAAGTTTTTGTGAGGCTTAAGCCAGTTTAGGTCCTTTGCTAATACTTTCCCCACTGTTGTAAGAATTAAATTAGTCCAAGCCTTATGTTATGATTACCTTCATTTAACTATGCACGTCGAGCCTACTATGACCTCATCTTGGGAAAAACGCTGCAAATTCTTTCACTGGGGTTTATTATTCAATTGGCTTGCGTTCATGATTTGAATTTATACTAAGCTTTGGAGTGTGCGTGTTTCACAGGATAGAGCGATTATTGAATTTCAGGAGGCACACAAATATGATCAACTGATCAATCCAAATAGGTATTTTGGTTGAGAACAGATTTACGTGCTCTATGCATATCTCCTGAAATTGAATTGCATATCTATTGAAATGGAAGCAAGAAATTTTTTATCTAAAAAACAACTGCGTATAATTTATCATGGTTTGGCATATTCAATTATTAAGTATGGTATCTTATTATGGGGGGTGCTTGCAAATCTTATGTAAGTAAAGTTCAATGCATGCATAACCAGTTGATCAGAATTATTCTTGGTAAATCTTCAAGCTACCCATCTGCGAAACATTATACATATTTCGAGGTTAAAACTGTTAAGCAATTTTTCTTGTTTCATTCATGCATCCACGTATATAAGACTGGGATTTGTGAGGAAGATGTATGTAATTTTCCGAGAACAAGGCACTATGCTGATTCTGGTGTCTCGTTGTCGAGGGTTCAGACAGAATTTTATAAAAGAAATGCGTATGTCGGTGCGCTGAAATTTTTGTACTATAACGATTTGAATTTGTCATCTTTTCATAATTTATCTAGTTTTAAGAAGAAGTTGAATGTGTTTATGAAAGTTTAATTTTTTTTTAATTTAGTGATATCCGTCAGTTTTTATGAGTGTTCTTTTTAATTTGTTCTAATTGGGCCTAAACTTCCACGACCGTGCCATAGATTGCGACTCCACGGGATAGCACAAGTTCTCAGGAACTTATTTTCTGGTGGGCGTCAGTTTATTTATTTTAATTTTAAGAGAGTCGTATTTTCGTTCATTTCCCGGGTTCTTCCCAATAACCAAAGTTTGTTTTAATTTCTACTTTATTATTTCTTCTACAAAATGTTTGTTAATTTGTATTTTGATGTCAATAAAAATTAAAAATTAAAATAAAATAAAAAAAATTTTTGGTGGGGCCCGGGCCCATCTCTTATGTAGCCGACGCCCACGTCAACGAAGAACGGTAAATCTCGACAGAAGCAGGTTAACCTACAAAGTGTAAACGAATCTTAACGCGATTGCGCGGCGAATAAGCGATTTGAAAGTCATACCACGCGGCACGAGGGTTTGCCGCGACAAACGAGGCGGTGCCGCGCTTTTACGTATGACAATTCCATAGAACAGCATAGTTTGATCGCTTATAGAACAGATCACGTTGGAGGCCCGCTTGCTCGCGTTCGTTTTTCACATATGACCCTGACGCGTCTGCGGGTGGCGACTACTTCATGTAGGGACATACACGCAGTGTATTACACAGTCGCGCCGCGCTGTGGGAGAGTTTTCTCGCAAGAGGCGCGGCACGGCTGGCGGCCAGCGGCCCTGTACAGATGGGCCAGCATTTCTGTGCGCGCCGCCAGCACTGGTCGGGTATGGGCGAGGGGGTTGGCGGGGCTACTCAGCGTGACTCACTCACCCCCGACCCGAAGAGAACAGCAGGCTTATGTTTTTGAACAGGCTAGTAGCGAACAGTCCGCGCGCACAGAAGTTTTGGCCCATCTGTACCTAGGTCTCAGCTTCAGTTTCGATCATGTTTTATTTGTTCAAAATAATGGTATTACTTTTTGGTTTATCATTCAATAATAAACCATTGTAATCGCTCTTGAAAAAAAAAAAATTCTAACCCCCACTGAAAATTTCATGGTTTACGTTTCAAAGGGTGGAGAATCCGAATCTGCAATTAAAAACGCTGCAAATTCTTTCACTGGGGTTTATTATTCAATTGGCTTACGTTCATGATTTGAATTTATACTAAGCGTTGGAGTGTGCGTGTTTCACAGGATAGAGCGATTATTGAATTTCAGGAGATATGCATAGAGCACGTAAATCTGTTCTCAACCAAAATACCTATTTGGATTGATCAGTTGATCATATTTGTGTGCCTCCTGAAATTCAATAATCGCTCTATCACCTGTGAAACACGCACACTCCGAAGCTTAGTACAGATTCAAATCATGAACGCAAGCCAATTGAATAATAAACCGAGTGAAAGGCTACTTATTTACCCCAGTAATAATTTGAATAATAATCCCCAGTAATAATATTTACCTATATATTCATTTCATACATATCAGAATGCTTCAACCCGTGTATCGGCCATAAACTACAAGTATCCACATCGGCTATTACTCCAGTAACCACATTCACTACAACTCGACGCTATCGGCATCACTAGCTTACAAACAAACAATAATAAACCAAAAAACGCAAATGTTGTCACCATAAATCGGGCCATACATCGAGAATGGTTTGACCTACGGACGTGGGGAAGGGCTCATTCGATTTCTCATGGTATGTTCTTCAAATAGGTACAAATTTAGGCCGCTTCGACTTGTTTTGAGGTTTTTAGGGATTTTAAAAAACTTTGACAGCCCTTAAAGGGCACTTCAAATTGAGTGAGAGAGCTGGCTCAAGAATTGTGGAGTCGTTGGACCAAGATGGATTTTTCCTGAAAATTTCAGATCTTTTGCTCCAGCCGTTTGGGAGATATCGTGCGTACGGCGTACGGCGGACGGACGGAAAAATTGTTATTGCAGATTCGGATTCTACACCCTTTGAAACGTAAACCATGAAATTTTCAGGGGGGTTAGAATTTTTTTTTCCAGAGCGATTACAATGGTTTATTATTGAATAATAAACCAAAACGCAAATGTTGGCACCGTAAATCGGGCCATACGTCGGGAATGGTTTGACCTACGGACCTGGGGAACGGCTCATTCGATTCCTAATGGTATGTTCTTCAATTAGGTACAAATTTGGGCCGCTTCGACATTAAAGGGCCACTAATCAAAGTTTAAAATTTATTAGACAGATTAATTTTTAATCCAAAAACAAATCCATTATCATAAATCTCTCTCTCTCTCTCTCTCTCTCTCTCTCTCTCTCTCTCTCTCTCTCTCTCTCTCTCTCTCTCTCTCTCTCTCTCTCTCTCTCTCTCTCTCTCTCTCTCTCTCTCTCTCTCCACATTCTCTCAACTCGACGCTACTGGCATTCAATAATAAACCATAGTAATACAAAAAACCATAATAAACTAAAACGGTTGGCACGGAAAAATTACATCGGGAATTCTACACCCTTTGGAAGGTAAAACATGATTCCTAATTTGCTCAGGGGGGTACAAATTTTTTTCCCTAGAGCGATTACAATGGTTTATTATTGAATAATAAACCAAAATCAAAATTTCACATTGTGTGCAAAACACTACCATTTGATTTATTTTCAAAATAACGTTGGATGCCCATGTAACTATGTTCTATAGTAGGCTGGAGAACTGGCTGAAGATTACTGAGCTTGCTCTAGGAACTATAATGTTTAAATTCCTCAAATTTAATAATTCTATCTATTTGAGTCAGAACATAGTCAAAAGGACTGTTATCCACAGTATTCCCACAATCATGTTCAAAACACCTTCACGCAAAACATTTTTTTTTGTATGGGTTCTATTACAAATGATTGAGCTTTAAATCAGTTGTCCGTCCATGTTTTCAACTAATCAAAGTTGGTAACTTTCAACAACAAAATGAAAGACAATTTATTAGCCATGTACCCTTTCTTATTAGTCCTGATTAATTTTTGATCCAATAACAAATTCATTTCATATTTCTTTTTTCTCCTTTATCTACATATACAAAATACTTGTTTACTTCATTACTTTAACTGTTAACCTGATTCCCAATAGTGCAATTATCTCATGTTTTCTTTAGTGATTGAAAGAGAGGTTATTATGGCCCTAGAAATGTACAAATTTGTCAATAAACAAAGTCTCTCTCTCTCTCTCTCTCTCTCTCTCTCTCTCTCTCTCTCTCTCTCTCTCTCTCTCTCTCTCTCTCTCTCTCTCTGTTAATTTTGCCCACGTGTCTGAGGACCAGAGTTGATAACTAGTTGTACTATGGTTGTTGAGGGTCTCGCAGGATGTAGAGCGGAAATCGGATGGCGCCGGAAACGGTCGGCGAGCGGAGAGGTCAGTCAGGAGCCTGAGCTGGCTGCGAAAGGGAAAGCGTTCACACCGAACGACCTGTCGACTCAGACTCTTCCAAGCTGAAATCTGTGACATCAATGAGCTCCATTCATATATATTTTACCACGATATTTCTATTCAGTTGTACATATGAATAGATTCTACAATTCACAAAACCACACTTCCGCAAGAGTCCAAGGATCTTGAATGAATACTCATGAACTTAAATACTGGTATCATTTGTGTAAAAACCTAATGAACTCGTTGTATTACGAACAAATGGCATTTGTCTGATCGTTCAGTAGCCGCAAGAAATCAGTGAAGGGAGGGACGATAAAGTAATAATGCCCATCTAAGTCAAGTTGAAACGCGAGTCAGCTGCGTCACTTTGGAGTCCATCCGGCCTCAATGTCTAGGTAGCAACTTTCACTGAAATCAACTGTGACTATCGGTGCCTGAGTGACTTTGTGAACTGTTATAAAAGAAACTGAGGTAAAACAGGAGGATTTTTAGTGTGCCTTCCACGTGGATTCTGCTATAATTGGAACCGATCATATTATTCTCAGTCATTCAACTCAACATCGTCACAAAAAAATGGCTGCAAGGACGTACAAAGTGGTGCTACATACCCCAAGAGTTTCATCACATGTTATCTACAATGTCTCATGGCGTGTCTGTTAAAGGGTAACTTCTGATAGCATATTCCCAAAGGTTAACGTTGAGCTAGAGAGTAGAGATGGAAGAAATCCATTTACTTTCTTTGGGTGCTCTTGGAAGAAATTTAGTCTTTTCTATGTATCTTCTACCTACAGAAGAAATTTTCTGTATAACTATAGTGGACAGGAAGATACTGGCAGATGGCTTGGCTGCAACTTCCTCTCAACTGTACGATCTGCATGAGACTCAAAACAGTGAGGCTTTCTTTCGTTTAGTAGACGAAATGGAGGTTCCTGGATATAAGTAAAGAGTGCCATAGGGGATGGAAGAGTGGCTTACCTTTCGGCGTTCGCCTGCCTCGTATTTTTGTATATCGTATGGCACCTAGGTGAGATCGGCTCTTCCAGCTGAGACCATTGGTATATCGTGTGGTATGACAATCAGCCCTGTGTGAGGAAGTCCCCATGAGGCACAGCATGTTTCTATTGGGAAGTAGAGGACTGCCAATGCTCTCTACCACCATGCAATGCTAGCTTTGCCGAAATTTTCTGTTCTTTGCTCTTCTACCCACAACTGCATGCAAGATTAGACCGCCTCCCCAGTTCTTTGATAGATGGTTAGTATTTGGGGCAATGATCAACTCTGTGAATATTATCTGACGAGCCAACCTGATCAATATATTGAGGGCACCAATATTTTTCTTTTTGCCAGATAACGAACCAGAACGGCTCAATCAACTCCAGCAACTTCGCATCTGTTTTAATCCAGTTGGCCAAACGAGGTGCATCCGATGGCCACAAGATGCGCTCGTGGGTGCACGAGGGTCCTTCAGGGTGTAAACAGTGTGAACGATCACTTCCTTATTAGAGGCCTCTCAGCGGACTCAAGCTGATCATATCAGGCGCGGTATCGTCCTCGTCCTATCATGTCGTCCCTTTCAAGTAATTGGCGGCGCAAATGAGTTGCAATTGAGGGGGACCAACCACGGCTGACATAGTGACCCTATTCCGGACGGTACAATTTTAGCCGTTTCAACCCCATTTTTATTAAAGCTGTGTTCTACAGCGTAAAAACGGGATATTTAAAGCACTTGAACAATACATAGTGGTTTATCATTACTAAGTCATTATCAATTTAGTAGGTAAACATTAAAAGTTACGTTAGTGTCCTTCATGTGGATACTATTAGTTTATCTTAGACGTCTATCGTACAAGAAAAAAGTTTGTTCTTCCTATCTAAGCGTCTAAGTTCCCAATAGTCGGCTGAACTGCTCTAGCAATTTCGCCGGAATTGGTCGTAAAATGGTCAGCAAGTTCCGTCACATAGGCTGGGTCAGAACCATAAAGATCCTTCTACGATAAGAACTTTTAAGAACAAAATTATCTGGTGAGTCGAAGTTTCTGGATTTCCGAATGGGACACCTTTTATAAATAGTTGAGATTTAAGAAATAGTTTGAGTCTATATGATTGAACATTGAGCAACATTTATCATATTCATTAAACTATTTTAAATATATATTTCTCTCGCGTGCAGGCTTTAGCTGTAAGTGTTATTAATTCCCATCCAGCCGTGTATTATCTCCACAGTTACGGACTTCATCGCTGATTTATTATCGTAATTATTTTCTTGTAAATCCACATTCCAAGGTATGCTCTCATTTTATATGATCTCAACAAAGTTATATATAAAATACGGATCAGTTCAGAACTTACTCAATATATTTTTACCGACGATTACAAAGAACGCTTCAAACATCGGAAACTTTTCATTATTACTCAAATGTTTTGGCCGCGATATATTATACCAATTGAACATTCTTCCTCGTTATAACTAAACATTATCATTGAGCTCATGTGCCAAATTTCCCGAAATGAAGCGGAAATTGACCAGTAGCAATGATTCAATCATGAATCAATTACAGGGCTAAATTTTAAACTTCCATATAGAGGACTAGTAACCGTGGTCTTTGGATAACAGTCTGCACTTATCGGATAGTATTGGTTCAGTACCATCGCATAACTTGTCTGGGTATACTGGGTATATTCTTTCGGCCTAACCTCCAGCAATATTTTAACGTGTATGGACTTTTGAAGTGGGATAATATGAAGATGTTGGAAGATGATGTTTTGAAAAGTTAACCTCAATACGAGACTACGAGTCTCGTTATTTAATAGCCACACCTTGTATATATAATTTACATGCAGCTCGCAGAAGTTTTTTGAGAAAGCAACAGATATAGGTTTTTTAGGCCTCAGACTGAACCTATTTCAAGTTAAAACCCTTCTTTAATAATTTGTTACCTTTATTGATTTTGTGTTTTGATTAAGTTTACCGCATGAATTCTTTCTCATTCTGCTTAATATCTATGGCTGAACGATACACTTTGAGCTTACATCAACCGAAAAGTAATTGTTGCAACCCGCCATACCGTTGAATAACTTTAGCTAATACTAATTAAGTTTTAATGTTAGAATGGCACTAATCGATGTATGATCGGATGATTGATTTTTTAAATATTTATTATGTTTCAAATTTTTTTATATTTTTGCAAAAATGCGAGTAAGCTCTTCCACACCCACTCTGCAGATGTTTTTTCTTTCCGTATTCTTGAGTCTTCCTTTTCTTTTTTTTTTTTTAATTGAATTATTGATTTGGTCAGTATTCAAGGGCACGTCTACATGTGTCGATTTAACGAGAATCGGAGATAAATAAGGCAAACGCTTCGAATAAATGCTCGCCCACTCGCGATGAGCATCCTCCGGTCTATAATTATGAGGAACGAAATGATGCATTAGTCACCGCTGAGATATTGAAAGCTTTCCAAGGATGATCGACGTATTGAAATGGTAACAAAGAGCGCGTGCTGACACAAATGGCTAGAGATGAAACCTCTTTCGAAATTCCACCGACGTACCGACAGGAGAATAGTTTTTGTTGCGTCATGACCAATCCCTCCACATCCTCGCCAAATCGTTGCCAACACTGTGATTCTCGTTTTCCCGTGGCGCACTATTTAGAAGTAATCCGTGAATAACAATGTGATAGAATGTAATTTTAAAAGGACTAAAAAGTCCGTGGGGGCTTCTAGCTTTCTCGTATCCTTAACATGAATGTATAGATGTTTTAAATACTTACCTTGGGTACTCTTAGAAAATAAACCCACAGAATAACTGTAACTCCCTCAGAATTTCTTCAAGAGAGAATCACACCTGTCACGCTTGTTACATGGATATTATTTTCTCCAATGTGCAGCAGCTGCTTACGTTACGACCGTGATGAACCTTATAATGAGTAGTCAAGTTATAATTTCCCAACTTTCCTCTGGATAGATCACAGAAAATGTCGCCTGATGAATTTTCCGTTTGCGCATACGCATGATACTATTGATTTGGTAGTGTATAAATTGATAGGTTACCATCCACAGCTCAACTCGCAATTTACAGAAAATGTCATTAAAATTTAATAAAAACTTGAAATTTAAAGTCATAATTTAATCATCATTTAAAGATCATTTAATGATATTTTTATTTTCCTTAATTGACCAAAACAATCGATTAGGTTAGTTAGATTTTTACCCTCAGATTGGGATGATTTGTCACCCGATCACTAAAGGAGGTTTCAATCCCCTATTTCTACATTTTTCAACCTGACCTCGAAAATCAATCCCCGTAAAAATCTGAAAACAGGCTCCTAAAATGAAAAGACGGACGCGAAATAATTAAATTTCGGTCATTATTCCGTAAAATTTAGTCAAATCAAGAAACGAATAGCGTCACGTGAATTAGTTTAAGAAAACCATGAAAATTCATGTGCCACACTTTAGAGTTACCTATTTGACAATTTTAGGTTGCGCAACTTTGCGTACTCGCAGAACCGGTTGTGCGCAACCAAAAAATTGATTGAGGAATCAAATTTTCATGAAATTTTGAATAGAATCCGAATCGGCAATAAAAAATTGAGGTTCCTGTTTAAAATAGGAAAGTTTGTGCTAATTGGTATTTGAGATCCTTGTAAAAAAATACGAAGATTCAAATAAAAATGTTTTGTTTACTCCCATTTGGACGATATTAGGAGGGGGGGGGGGAAACTCGTGGGACACCCTGTAGAGTGAGGGTTCAATGACTGGCGATTTGAGTTGAGGTTTGAATCAATGTTCAAGAGAGGAAGTGAAGTCGAGTTGCGGTGAACATAACCGGCTGAAGAGCTGAGCTTGGACCTGAATCAGTGCAAGTGCTACTTGATACGTGAGTTATGTGGACCTTAGCTCTCCCGTTCATTTCTATGTAAAATAAAACCCCCTTCGCTCTACTGGACGTCCCATTTGTTCCTTTAGGCTCGGACCCTACTCCCGAAACCCTTGGTCAGGAGTGTGGGCTGGGCTGGAAAGTTATGTAGCCTATAAGTTGTCGGCCAGCAAACAGCCTTCGTTTTCGCCTGTTGGCTCGTTATTTTGGTCCTACTATGACTTATTGGCGTATTTATTTCATTTTTTGACATTCCAAATTGTTTGGTTTCCTTAGTGATTCAAAATGTTGACTGTCTAGAATAGTTGACTAAATCTTTTGAGCACTAAATCCTCCGATATCGGGAAACACGGGAAAGAAGTGCTCTCCAACTGTAGAGAATAAAATATATTCTCATCAGTTAAATTCCAGCTTCTACTTGATCCTGCTGTCCACCCATCCATGGGACGTCCAGTTCTAAGTGTTTTGATATTATTTTCAAAATGTGTCGGAATAATAATTTTTTTTTTTTTTTTTCATTTTCGTAAGTAGGCTATACGTTAATGTGTTATTATTTGATTTCACTTGCTTCGACAATTTGTAGCGAACTACAAATTCAATATGTTTCGTTATCAGCAAGATGTTTTCTTCGTAACGATCATTATTATTCACTTGCTTTCCTAGATTTCCTAGCGATATACATTTTGTTCAAAGTTACCATCAACTTATCAATAATTCTCACCACTGCGATAAACTCTAAATTCAGTAGGTTATGGGCCCAGCACGCTTCCACTGCGATAAGCTCTAAATTTAATAGTTTTGGTGTCCATTCAAAACCACGTGTACTCTAAGGCTCGTAAACGAAATTATTTTTTAGAAACTTCACTCATAAACGATTCTGTGACACTCAATCCACATGATGGGAGTTTTATAAAATGTAACTCACAAAGTACTTGTGGAGAGGTTGAAGATCTACAGACAAACTCTCACCACGAAACGTGTTCAAAGAACTGAAGACACAAGACATAGCTTATTATTTCAAGACAAAGCTGATAAATCCTCATCAAAAGTCCTGGTGCAGATATCTACGATATAAAACAAAATTTAAAAAAATAAAACTCATCAAGTGGCCCTTGTGTTTGTAGTTTGTTTCGCTTTATTGATGTAGCAATTTCTACAGTTACCATTTAAACATTTGTTGACTTTCAATATGTTTTCCTACTTCATTTACTTTCAACTGAAGTTACTACTTTAGTTTTAACTTCATGTTTCTACTTTCATTTAATTTTAACGTTCGTCTGAATAATTAATTCGCATTTTTTATCCATTATTTGACTTGTTGGCATTTTTTCTCTAAATAATTAGTCAAGTTTTGTACTGTTAATCAATACAAACACAAACAGTCAACCATATAAAGGCTGATAACGATAAATATGTTATGAACAACGTGTATGAATGTATAATTCAACGTTTCAATTTCAAGTTAAAATACCTCTGTTGTTCCAGAGATGATTATCAGAGAAGAAGGTGGTTCCACATTCGCTGTGATTCAGCAGGGCGTGTAATAATTGAATCCCGAGGGTCAAAAGTTCCTAACTGACGCAATAAATTTAGAATGATAATAAACGCGTTACATAAATGGACATTAGATTCTCGAGAGTTGATAATAATGTTGAAACAATTTCACTTCGCAAGGTCTAGTGGCTAACCTACAGCTGTGGGCGGTGTATGGAGGGCACTGCGATGGCCTAATTCTCCAACTAGAACAATATCGCACGGTTTTATATCAGGTATCAAAATGTCATTGGAGAGTACCGAGGAAGGCGATCGGCTGGAACACAAAGGTGCCGCAGTGATTTTAATCTTCCCGGTCACGTCTGGAGCCCGCATTTCACGGAATGTGATGCAATGCTGGGCGTTTGAAGGCATTTTCAAGCCGTACAATGTTTCATTCCTTTGGCACGGGTGCCGCTGATAAATATTTGAACACTCGCTCGATTTTGATGTGTGATAAGGGGTTTCAGTATGCTGTAGGATTAATTGTAAAAGTTATATGTATATTGTTTCTCCTGGCCAAGTGAACTACGTAACATCTTCGTAACGTTACTCTTCTCACGACGCGGTCTCGCCTCTCTTAGACGTTCGTGCATTTTTCCCAATGCACCATGTTCTGGGCATCTGAGTGGCTTGTCTATTTACGAAAATCAAAGTCACTCAGAGGGAGCTAGGAGTTTTCCTCGTTATTAACATGGATGTGTAAAAATGCAACGATTTCGCTTCATTTTACAACGATTTCGACTCACAACCAATAAATTGCAAGGCCACTGGTTGGAAAGCTCACAATTTCCTACACTTGGGCTCATCTCTCTCCTGATAGCGGCTCTGCGAAGAGCAGAGCTATGTGCGTGACATTACTGTTACAATTGTCCACTTAAGTACATACGATTGCAATCGGCAAGTTAAACATCGAATGACGCACATTGGACGATTCCAATCATGCCTCAACATAAGGAAGCATATTTTGACCACCCTCAACGCATTTGCGATTACCGCCCGATAAACCCAGGTAAGTGTGATTAGGTAGCTCGGACCTATGCTGTCGCCAACACAAAGTGAAAATCGTGGAAGAGGAGTGTTTTGACTTACGACTAACTTCCATTCCTTTCCGATCCGTGCTGGAAGTTATCGACATCTTGGGGTTGACTTCATGGGTATTGCTACCATTATCGTAAACTGTGTGGACCTTTGTATGGCACTCGTTCTGGTTACCAACGCTCCTCCGCCTTCCCGCGATCTTACTGCCAATTCCATCCTAGATCCCGGATCACTACCGATTTTCAGCTATATGTTGACCTAACGTCTATCAAACATAATTTTCTGATTTCCAATTCGACCAATTTTGTGTTCAGTCATCACCAATGTAGTATTGTAATAAATACAGTAAGTGCAATACGATACAAGCGCAACTGTTGAAAATCAAAAATCTAATATGCTTGCGTGAGGAAAGAAATCTACGGAGAAAACTGCGTCACTTCCAACATGGCAGCAGTTTTTTCCCTACATTGCTCCACTAACACAAAAATTAAAACTTTCAACTCTCTCCATTGCGCAAATGTCCAAGAGAACAAATCGCATGAGTACCGCATAGTCCACGTGATTCAAACTTTTTCCACAATGGTTTCAACCCTTTTTGCGATGAGTTTAAATTTTTGGTTTTTTACTTTCAACTGTAAGCCTTTTTAATCGCATAGCAAACTTTTTTTTATAGACCCCCTCCCTCTCAAAATTTTATCATTTTACGTTCTAAGGTGCGTAGATTCCTAATCTGCAATGTCCGTCTGCCGTAAAGAAGGTGAGAAAATACCAATGCTTGAAATTCCTCAATTTTCTGGGGCTTTGATGTGATTATCGTTATTCCTACAGAATTATTTTCTCTCATTACGTGTTCTCGAATTGCTAGCTCTATATTCAAGGTCATTCGAATTGTTCGTATCGAAGCTCTAATTGGATCCGTGCAAACTCGCAAGTTCCCCTCGCTTCTGATGGGATCCCTCCGATCAGCTTCATGTTTTCAACTACTTATCCAAGTTGTTTTCCAATTGATACAGTTCAACCTTCACCTCTAACGAAGGTTGGAAGGCAGTTGCGTGTGGCCTACAATTGATTCTGAATCGATTCGTATCACTTCTCCTTCATTCCTCTTTCCATTCCAGGGAAGTGTACATTCGTGTGCAGTACTCATATTCGTGTGAAGTACTCATCAATTTCTTTATTTTTATTTTTATGGTTATTTTAGTAATCATTGTCATTTCGCACTGGTTGCCAACATTTCCGCACTGCTTCTCTTATTAAAATATAGATACAATTTTTTACCACAATAGCAAAAATATCCACTTCAATTGAAATGAAATTGAAAGTAACGCATCTAATTCATAGAAAAATAAATGAAATAATCTCTACATGGTTACGTTTCAAGAAGTATAAATGACAAATGGTTAATAAAAGGGAATTAAAGTGTAAAAAAATCAATCTGCTCGTCACATTTCCCAGAAATGACTGGTATAAAATTTACAAAAGATTTCGAATTTCTCATCTACAAATCCTTCGAAACATTCTGTGATACAGGGATTCTGTTATTTGTTTAATTATTTTGATAATGTTGTTGCCCAGTCTAGCAGAATGTCTTAACGAGCGGAGTTTTTATAATCTATTTTTGCACTTCGTGAATGTTGAAGGAGTTCACAATTAAAGTGAGGCCCCCAACTCATCTATATAATATTCTTCCCACACATTTTGTGATAACAAAATGTACACATTTCAGGATTATAAACAGTTTTGTAGATTTTATGGATTTCTAGCACATTTTAATGAAATTAAAGAAAAATTTTAACAAAATGTTGTGCAAAAAATTGCTCTAGTGACCAAAAAAGATTAAAATATTAAAACGTGTCCACTCCATTCTCGTTCCTTTCTTTTGTTCATTGCCGCAAAAAGTTATTATCTAACTCTGTGTCAATCTTGGGCAATTCCACAAAGATTATTGGTTCGATAGTGCTTGATTAAGGCGGTAAAATCAGAGACAATAATTGGGGCAAAAGGCATTATTTTGCCCATGAAGGCAGTATGGGGGAAAGGGGTTGTCAGAACAGTGAATCATCGAGGATCAGTGGATGATAACCATGTTCTGCTGCCATGTAACATGGGATTTGATGGAATGATTTAGTTGCCCCTTCAGAGGCTGAGACGATTAATACCAGAAACACCCGGAGAATACCCCTCACGCTAGAAGACGTCATAGTTATGTTCCAGGGCAGTGGTCTCAAGAAACCGTTATAGGGAACTATCCGCATCCATTTCAAACTCTGCCTTGAAATCATTGATATCACTGGGGTTCACCTAGAATAGTCCACTTTGAACAATTTTACTGATTTAATGGAAGGTTCTTTGGAATTTGAGCAATTCAATGTTACCAAAAAGAACTGTCTAACAAGGTTTTCCTTCCTTTTAAAATGTTTGATTTTATAAATGAAAGAACAATTATTCTATCGTTATTCTAAGGAAATATATCGTCTAACAGGTACGTGACAGATGCATATCATAACTATACATAAATGTGTGTATATTTATGTATACCTACCTAATATAAAAAGGTGTTGAACTCCAAATATTATCAAAATGCCTCAAAAAGAATTATCATGAGGAACGATAATAGACGAAAATATTGGATAAATGAAGAAAAAATTAAAACGACAACAGTTTTTATGAAATATGGTTGGTAAGAAAGACAGATTCGACAATTCCAATAATCTCTCAATATAAGGAGCTAGATTCTATCCGGTCCAGGGAATTAGAATTTTTTCTCAATCATCATTATCTGGGATCATAATTCATTCGCCCTCTCGACAATTTATGTGAGGAGAAGTTCAGTTCGATTTCTATAGGGCAGACAAAAAGCTGATTTACGCCAGTCCTTCCAATGACATGATTTATCCAACCAATTCCGAATAAAGTCCGAAGAACCTGTTTCAGTATTACCCTTTTGCCGTGCTACAAAGATTTACGATCCATCGGGTATTGATCATTCTAATTTTACTGATGTATAAAAGATGGCTGATAACACTTGAGATAATCAATGTTCTTGTCGAACATCAATGTGTTGAAGATGTGTTGATGGATTAGGCGGAAACAGGTTATACAGTTGATATGGACTTATAATTTTCGTATCTTTAAGTTTGTCCCTCGGATTTGTTCAACAAGTTTCTATTGTACTTCCGTGCATAGTATTTGTGGGAGCTTGAGGTCAAATTTTACCTCCGAACCTACTTATTCAATCATTTTCAATTTTCAACGTCAATTTTGATCTGAACTAAATTACATTTAGAATTTGGATGTGAAGTAAATAGTGATTTTCCGGTACGTACACATATCTCAGAAACCATTAATATTAGGGAAATCAAATTTTGACCTGTTTTCGGGAAAAATGTTCTTCTGCAAAGATTTTTTGAAAATAAATCTGGTTGCTTTCACTCTTCTGAAATTGTTTGATTAACTGTAGGTCATATCTGGTGTAGATTCTTAAACTACCCACCAGCATTGGATAACCCTGTGTTTGTGTTAGAGATTTTCGCACTTGACTTGTTCAAATGAATGAATGCATGAATGGCGCTGGGGTCCGGAATCTCAGGTGTGGGAGCGGGTAATTGAATTATTTTCGTTCCAAACCGCCGTGACGTGGGTGTTTAATTGTTCGGATGAATTCTTGCGACCTGCCCTTCCCGCTTGGCACCTTTCGGACGTCGCCCGCCCGCGACACTCAACGAAGTACAAGAAAACGCACTCACAGAGCTATAATGTTGTGGCTTTTGAGACATCGGTTTATATCAACAGCTAATGGTATTCGCTTACTCGCTCCGTTTGAACTGCCGCAAGTTCTTAGGACCTTAAGGTTACCTATTCAGTTCAGTGTTTAAAACGTTCCTGCACTCCACACAAAAATGTGCACCACACACTTGTTAATGAGACTGGAAAGAATCGATCATGTGTTGCTAAGGTTGGAAACCAGTCCTGCTAATGGTGTATTCATTCACTAGATTGCAAAATTTGCAATCCACATTTAATGTAACAATTCTAAAAGGAAATAATGTTGGTAGACAGTGCCCTACATTAATAAAACTTGCTTTGCTTACTCATTATCATAGACCATTGGGATTTTTAAAACTCAGGTTTAGTTTGATTCAAATTCTCTACATTATCGGAATGTCTCACTAGTTAACATCTCCGTAAGGGTTACCCTTATACATTTTATTCGTGTTCTGACGAAATCCCGCTAATATATCAGGGGAAAATCTATATCGAGCTTTATTACAAATAACAAATACAGGAATTTGAAGAAGAGGATCCAAGGGAGAAACCCCATTGATAATAAGTTATAATGATAATTTTTTGGGTGTTTACTTATTCTCCGCGAACGAATTGAGAACCAATTAAGTTATTATATAAGAAAGTTGCCTTGCAACTGACTACGTACTCGTATCCGAGGAATCTTATTATTGATGACTTATTAATCACCGTGTTTCTATTATGTATTCTATTTCCTTGAATAATATAGAAAATATATACTAGGTAATAATCTTTGTGTATGATGGAAATCCTTTTTGTGTGAAGTTGTTAATTTCGAGGGAACAGGCCCTTCAGCAAAGTTTGCATCACATGTATTATTCAATTTTTGTTTGTTGGTACGGTATTATTCAACTCAAAAACCGCTTGACCGTTTTAAAAATTTCGTTCACCATTTGAAGTAACGTCTGTACTGAGTAACATAGCCCATATCATTATTATTATCATTTTTATTTTTTTCAAAATTGGAGATCCCTACCTAAAACGAAACAATTTAAGCCAAGATATCGAAATGTTGGGGATAAAAGCCCCTATTTCGCATGTGCTTCGGAAACTATTGACGATATTTCAAAGTTACGAATGACATTCACGATTGTTCGCCATAAACTCCTCCGATGTATATATTCAATTGTTATAGTTGACCCTGTATTATTCCTTGTTTAAATTATCAAGTTCAATTACGAGTGAAATCAAATAATGGTGTTATTCCCATCATGGAACGTGTTACTCTTCAAATTATTCGTATCAGACTTTTCGTTTATCAGTTATGGGGGAAATAAACGTTGCTTACGTATTTATAAACTGATTTATGTATTTAGGTTGAACAATAGTTTTTAAATTTTAAAATCAATGATGAAATTTCAATTCTCACAGGCTTTTGGGTAATCATAAGCTGAAGAAGTATCACCGATCAGCTGCGTGTGCTCTTGGGTCAATTTCTTTCCGGTTAACATACTAAAAATTTATTTGGACCTGTAGGTCTTTAATTTTTGCTGTTTTGTTGTTTGCTTTCATAGAAATCGTAGAATCATAGAAATATTGAAAGGAAAAAGAGAGAATGAATAACAGGGAATAAGCTGGACTTCTGTGTGATAATGATGAGTACGAACTCCTCACCTGTTTTACTACCATAACCCCAGCTACCGGGTAAACCAGGTACTTCAAAGATATGAACTCTGTGATGGAATTCTGTCTACTCAAATTACAGTTGGACGTGTAATATGAGGCACAACAGAATATTGCTCTTCGTCTTACATGATGGTATCGTCATTGGGAATCATCGTTTTGTCTTTGTGAGCCCATTCAAGCTTGAACAAAAGGGAAGGAAAATAAATCCCGGTTATAATCTCACGAAATGATCTTTTATAAGAGAGTATATCAAAAGAATGGGGATCTGGGCAGGAGGCGAAGCGGCGGAAGAGATTCGCTTGGAAAAGCGTTATAATAAAGTGAAAGAAGGTTCAAGTGGTTGGTGGTTGTCTCGTCGTTGAAAGAGGAAGACAATGAACTGTGGGAAAAAAAGAGGAAACTTGTCCTCATATAGGACCAAATAAAACATCGCTTCATGAAGACGAAAGTGTGAACTTCAAAATATTTACCGATTTCAACGAAGTCGTTCATCTTGAATGGTTTAAGGGAAGTATTTTCCAGATCTGTTACATTTGATATCCCTTTCCAACCGAATCAAAATTACCCAAAGCAAATAAGATGTAATTTTCAGAACTGCGTATTTTCAACGATCTTCAAAAAACTATATTGTTCATCTGTCAAATTCAATGAATAGGAATCAAGGCAGGACCATGCCGAAATCCGAACATGTCCTCGCATGCATCTAATGCACCGAAACTTCATGATTCATAATTTAATGATGTAGCATGTCAATTTGATAAGAAGGTACTGTGGCTACGAGAAAACTAGATTATTTTTTCCGACGAATAGTTTATGAGTTTTATTAATGAAACTTAATATTTGACGAGAGACTATTCGCTTTCTTAGCGCATATATTGTTAAAACCAAACTGTTCAAATTAAAGTGATGTAGAAAACCTCAAGTGTTACTCATCTATACGAAGTAATAGTTTGATTGTGATTACAAAAATGCGTCAAGCCAAAATTAATTTTTAATATCTGCTCATTCAGAGTAGTAGATCACGTAAGTAACCCCTTCAGAACTCATAAACTTGGTTGTCCGTAGCCTCTGATGAGAAAGGCCAAGCAAGAAACTCCTTGAAAGAAAAATTTCTTGGTACTGAATTCTTTGCAATCGTTTCTGTGTAACTTCAAGTTTAACCTAGTTTTATTGAACTGTGTGCAATACCTTCCTACACTGCTGCTAGCTGTTCCCTCTGACCGTTACTGCTGATGATACAACTACTTTCCTGTTTAAAACAGAAAACGTCGTCTGCCTGGCGCTGATGGATGATCTACCTGAACATTGAATCACTCCCCCCATAGACAGCTGTCTGTAACATCTGTTGCCTCACAATAGGCTTGTGCCCTTTTCCTAATCCGACCCCACGTGAGGGCGTTTTCTTTTAACATGGGGGAAGTAATGCTTTTCTTTCGTACACTGTCTACTAAATTGCTTCAAGGGATCTCGGAAAAACGAATCGTGTTTAGGGAACAATGAAAACGTGTTGAGAGGATGTAGTTTACCGATATCTATTTCATTTTTATCAAAGTAGAAATCATTCGATCGGCATCAGGGCCCGTTTTCATTATAACACGCAACTATGGTACAGATATGACTCACTTTGTTCCCACAAGCAAGCAGCAACTTCCACCATTCTACCAATTCAGAAAGAAAGTAAAAGACGTCAACCCAAGCGAAACTTGGGCAGCTATGCGGAAGGGAAACATATTTCTAATCCACTCTGTTCCCTCTGTTCGTTAAGAAACCCCCATTACAGGAATGAACAACCAATACAAATCACGATGATTAATAAATTAATCTAATTAAATTCATTGCACTACCGTTTCTCCAATTTATTGAGAGAGCGTTTCGTTCAATCCATTTCGAAGAAATCTTCTTGGTTAATGAAATCCATGAAAGTAAGATGGTGCCAGGTCGAGATGTAATTCGCCAAGAAAAGGAAGATTTCCAGTCGTATGTTAGTGTACGGAATACCTAGATTGAGAATGTGTATTATTTGAACCACAACTTCCATATTTCGAATTTGAAATCAGCTACACTTTTGAATGATGGATATGTTGACTGTGCTTTTATTTGTGCGTTGGATTTGAACAATTTGTTCTTCTTCTACAATCAGAAATTAGGTTTTCAGAGTAACGATTTGTGTGAAATTAATGTCTTTTTGGTTGTTTACTATCCAAAAAAGGAACAAGAATTTTATAAATAGCCGCAACAAATGATTTACTTATTACCATGACGCGATTGTAGGCGTTTTAATGAAACTTGGGTACTAATATTTTATGCGAAGAAAATATGACTTTATAATGATTTTCAATCATGTGGTATGGATTTGCAAAAAACCAAATCAACTAAGTAAGTGAGATATCGAACAAAATTGTATGGTGCCTGGGGTGTTCGCAATGTGCTTTTAGCGTAGGTTTTTAGCCTACGTATTTGTGTACGATGCGTTTCTCCAATTGTGAGCCCAACGCTTATTCTGCTCCACACAAACCACAAAGAGCGTTAGTGGTCACCCACCGATTGCCTGAGGTCGAATTACGGCTGCTGTTGACATGCCTTTTATAATAAAGTGGTTATTGAGCGGAAGCCGGCGATCATGCCATTCATACTCGGACCCCCTTGGCCTTTTTGAAGCGGGCAGACTGACAACTAGACCAACTAGATCTATCTGGGGCGAGGACAGAGATGGATTCACAATGACAAATAAATAAAAATAGAACATCCTTATCCCATTGCAGTTGAGGTATTCGGTGAACCAAACATTGCACATCGTGTTCAAACTAAAGACGTTCTAGTTGTTTTGGTTTTATTATTGATGTCGAACCCATTTTAACTTCTTTGTAAAACAATAACGCCACCAAAAATTTGAAAAGCGAATAAAAAAGGCTGAAGTAGAGAATAGGTAACGCGTACCTTTTATCAGGCTCATTTGAACATGTATCTATGTGTTCTTTCATCGATATATATGATATCGAAACCAGTGATATATTTGTAGCGTAGTGCACAGCGTTAACACATTCTGATCGACTTGTCCAACTGATCGATACTTTACTAGAAGGATTGATTTAGGATATTTTTTTGTTTTTGAGATGCGAGCGAAGCGAGCATCCAGACCAGCAAACTAGACAGAACACATTCGAACACACATCGACAACAAGCGTGGTCCTATATCGATAGGAGACATCTGGTTTTTCAATATGACGACGGTCCGATAAGTGATGTGTTTCGACTATTCTCGACTTTTACCATAAAAAATTTTACACGTTTAAAACTGCACAATCCCTGATCATGTAATCGAAATCGGATAAAAACTGTAAAAGTCATAGTTGTTATGTAGATCATATGGTTTGCACGTAAGGGGTAATTCTAACTCCAAACTACTCTCTAAATCTGTGCAATATCATAAAAATTGGCCTTGTGAAAATATTTCTTTATTACTGTCACAATATGTAGGTAATTTTTAGTGTAACTATGCCAATATATTGCAAATATTTCTTAAGTTATGTCTATTCTAACGTTCTAGGTTTAGTAGTTCTTCTTCTTGATTATTAATTGAACTCGAATTATGGATGTATAAAAATACTTATCTATTCTGGAAATGTATATACTTCTAACATCGAATATTCAATGTGAACGTGTGGCATCCTTCATCAACCGTAGAATACTAACGATTATACAAACAGGTTGTTGCTACGTCATCATTTCATAGTCTGAAGTTCTCTACATTTGAAATAGGTTCCTTTTTATCCTTGTCTCTTATCCCATTCCTTGCAAATCTGTACAGAAAGACGACGTAGAATTATTCATCCAATTACCGAGAAGTTTGTTGGAGTGAGTGCCATCCAACCGCGTAGAAATCCATACCCACAGCAGACTTACGTTCTACTTGCGTCTACCGCTTCAAACTCAGAAAAACATTTTCTACGTTATTTTACGATTTCATAACTACTAAGAGAGGCTTTGGAGGGAAACTCCAACTTTTTACATGAATCCAAGAAGGAGTGGTTGAGTTTTCGAATTGAAATCAAGTATAAGATCGTAGAGAGGGTTTTCCAAGCCGGGGAACTCATGGGAGAAGGCAGGCTCATCAAAGGAACTAGCAGTGAAGGGAGTGAGGTGCGGGGGATCTTGAGATGTTTAAATAAATTTCTGCGTAGCTTAACCCTCACCGCTCTTGCACAGGGGTCTTTGATCAGGCTGACAAGTGGGGAGCATATTCATCTCCCCGCATCGCTTTTCCTCAGTTTTCTTCCTTTTCAGTCAATCTGCGTCGTGTAGAGTTGAATAGATGAAAATTCGATGACAATTCAAAGGAAGACCGTGATGAATATGCAGGAGTCCATAAACCAGATGAGTAGTGGTTTGTTCGTCTTTGTCTGTTTTCTGTCTGCAGATCCTGGTAATAAGCTTAATTGCTACCTATAGATATAATCGAATTTTAATGAGATTTGCAGGGAATGTGGGGGTTGAACTGTTAAAGATCGAATATAAATTTCACAGCTCAGAAATCAATATTTCACTCTGCTCCTGCACAGAAACTTCTAATTATTCAAATTATCTTGTAATTTTTTATTGGTTATGCAATTTTAATGGTCTACACATTCATTTTATTCATTCATTCATGTTATTCTCCTTTTGTTGCAACAAAGAACACCTAAATAAAGTTGTGGTTATAAAATATATTAGTTACCAATCTAAATTAGAGTTTCAACTTCAAAATTTTCAAATACGAGTCTATTTGATGTATTATACGATTTCATTGATGAGTCTATAGATGTTGGTTTTTGTCGTTTAATGTTTTAATCTTACTTCTATCCAATTTTCCAAATATCTTCATATCAAATATATTGATATTTGGCGAAACTTTGGGAAATTTCCTCTAAAAAGCCTTAAATATCAAGGGAATGGATGGAAGAGTTAATGAAAATGTACAAATTTAAAAGTCGTTACCTAATGCAGTATAGCCGTGTGTTCATTCATTCACGTTGGATTATGATCGCAAAAAAAAAAAAAAATTGTATTCGAGCTAATACTACTTATTTATATAACTGTATCTATGCTTTAAGTACCGAGAGTTAAATACGAGTGTATTCTCAAAATAATTTTCATACGGGCTGTTCGAGAATGTTATTTCTCTTGGCAGGTACATCGATCGGTGGCGGAGATGACCAGTGATTGCCATTCATCTCGCCATCCGTACACAATTTCCTTATTTGACGAGCCAATCCTCCGTTACCATTTCATTTCTGCCTGCTGTATCGCCTTCGTATATCTTTTAGTCCGTGTTCCCTTAATTTTGGTTTTTACCAAAGAGTGAGCCCAGTTCTATAAAATTTGTGACATTTCTCCCCGTAAAATTAAAAACCTCAACCTTTCCACATATCATAATATGTAACGTGTTACACTTGACTGGACTTCCAGAACGAACAATTCGCGTTTTCGATACAAAAAAGGATTGATTGAAGGATTGCAAAAACTTTTCTCGCTCTAAAAATCGCTGCTTTAGAAATGGTATACCTAGCGATGGGAAGGGGAGTTGGATAGATTCAATTGTTATACCTGAAATAAAATACCATCCTACACTTCATTTGTCTTCAAATATATGAGAAAAGTTACAAAAATCATTTTCAAAAATAACTCTTGAAAAGATTTTGACGACGATTATGCCAGCTGATACGATCGTCGCAATTTACAAGAGAATGTTTACTATGTTCAGACACGTTCTTGTTCTTCTCCATGTGTACATCAAAGGAAAAAGAAGGGGGATTTATTTTGGAGAAATGTACGGGTGATGGTTATTGTGACGTTTGATATTGTATGGGAACGTACACAAAACAAATTTACTAATATTTCTAGATTCATTTTATCGAAAATTGAAATAAATCATTCAATTTTTTTATTTTGAAACACTGTTTAGTTTGCTATTTTGATACCTAATGAAGGAAATAATTGTTTGTTTAATATCATTCATGCCAAATTATTTACCGAGCTATTGCAAAAAGAGCTCAAGCAGCGAATAGATAATGTTTAAAAGTAATTTAGGTCCTAGATTATAAGTAATTTGTGGCGCTCAGAATCGAATGACAACATGATTTTTGGATTTTACGCACTTTCATTTTGGTTGAAACAAGTAAACGATGAGTGATTCATTTTTTCGGGATTCTGGACCAGTATGCGCGACAGAGTTGTTCCACCCGGTCCAAAATGATTAAAATACATCATCTTTAACATTTACTATCACATATCAGAACTAACTGATAAGTGATTGAGTTCCAGCTTTTCAACCGAATTGTTAGCTTTTCGTATATATTTAATGAAATTGGATATATCAACACAAATGTATACCTCCTACTTAGTTTTGATTGCAAATCTTACAAATCTTGGTTAATCCTTATTCCAACAGTAATGCTGATTTAACTTTTCTTTAATTGAGTCAACTTCGAGTGAATTCCTACAAACGATATCATTGCTAGAGAACGATATCTCTTAAGAAAAAAACATGAAACGCGGTTGTAGTTGTATTTTGGTAAAGGCGACACCAACAAAAAAAGTTGATTGAGAGAGAAGGGGGGCCGAAAATGCGAAAGCAATTTACTGGATGCATTTCCAATTAAGCTTTCTTGTCAAAAGAGCGGCTCCCCCAGTACTTCAGATGCGTCCTCCATTCCAGCTACCACTTTGAAGGCTGTAGAGATTACCGGTTGGCGGGCAGACTAATCATGCAATCAGCTCGTGTGCGATCGATATAACCTCCTCCACTTTACGTTTCGTCGTGCAAGGGATGGAAGAAAAACAAACCCTTCTTCGAGTGCCCTTGGTCGAAAGCCAGTAAGCACCTCAGGATTAGAACGGGCTTCTGGAGTAAATTACAACACGATTAACTGGGTAGGCCTTCTTTCGGAAGGGTGTGAGTCGGTGGTTTAATGCCTCAAGTTTGGCAGAGCATTTGGGTGGTGTAAAGTGATTACAGTACTCCCTTCCTCGTACAGGTCAAGTCCTACAAAATTTACGACCCCTTTACCTTTAGGGTTCGTCATCGTTGAGTTGTAACGATCCACCCGAAAGCAAATATGCGTTAAGAAACTCTGAATGATTTTCATGAATGTTTTGTGATTTCCTCAAAAAGAGAAGTGTAATACTATATTTCATAGCAGTTTTTATTCAAATTAAGTTTATTTCCGTTTCGATGATGAATACATTTTTTAACTTTCGTCTCGATACCAGTACTTTTGTTGATAGTTGTTTCTGAACACGATAAAATTCTCTCATTTTAAAAACTGCTTTGAAATTATCAACATCTTTATCTAACTCCTAAAAACTTGAAATATATTTTAATGGTCCTATGATACTTGGGAAAAGATTACTAACTGCAATCCGGTACTGACGTAAGAAAATGATGGTCCAAAGTTCTCTAATACGTGTGTAGAACAATCCATAAAGTTCATAAAATTTACATATAATCAATGAGCATTTGAAATACGATTTTTGTGATGTTAAAAATTTGTTCGATGAAGAAGCAATCGCACTTGAGGTTCATTGTACCAGGGGATTTATAAATATAGTAACATATTACTTTTTAAATAGAAGAGATTTATGTAAATGCGTGTTAACTATTGCTGGGGTAAGGTACCTACTTCCCTTCAATCAGTTCATTCCATTTTGTTCCAGGATGATGTTTATGATGACTATGAGCAATAGTTTTCTATGATTATTCAAAGTTGTATGGACTGGTGATGGCCAAGGTAGGAAGGGAAGAACAATTTCTCATTAAAACATTAAAGGAAATTGTGTTTCTTGTCAAACCAATGTTTATTTAAAAACTACTACGTGACTAACGCTCATTGAAGTATGACATATCGACTAATATTATATCTACTTTCCCCCTCCTTAAATTACTTACCCTTATTAATCGGTAAAACTCCAATTCCAACTTCTTTCTATTGGATTTCACATTCAGCTTGATTAACCCACCGATCTGATACAATTTAGATCTTGAAATATTCTGTAATCTATTTCTTAGATCGGGGTCTATGGTGAACTCCAACTGCTAACAGTTTACGGAATGTACCTTGAAGTACACTTCGCACTACTTTATACACTTCTTTACACTCAGCACCAATAATCCTGTACTGCTGCATAAGAAATACGAAAAACCTTAGTTTAATGGTGTACAGACTGACTGAATTAGCTAAGTAAAACTTTGTTAACAATCGACATCAGTAACCGACCAAGAAGCCTACCAAATTGGTTTACCCGTTTGTTCAATATTTCTTGCCTTAAAATTCAAGATAAGTAAATTCATATGATCTAGCATTTATTCGGTGTACCCAGATAAATTCAGAGTTATCGCAGGATGCTGAAGAAATCACCAACTTATTCATTCTAAGAACTTCACGAGAAATACTTGTTTCCTCGCAGAATTTCGTTGACCCGAAAGTTTCTAATGTGATCAAATTTACACGTGTCGCTCCCGAAGTGGCAGAGGAAGAGGGAAACATTTTCAAGAGCCGAGCAGCTGCGCTCTAATGAGACAGTATCCAATTATCAATACAAAAGGGGTGAGGGCGGAAGGACTGGATTAACTCTTTGCTGTAAATTACGCAGTAAAGGGGAATGCGATGTTCTCCCAAGAGGAAAGTGAGTGCGTTGTTTAAGCTGAAAATCCGATAGATTCGTTGTATAACACGGTTGCGGTGGTGTTCCAGCACCTACCGGCATACCGAATTGGTGATAAGGTGTACACCGTCACCATCATTGCCATTCGTCCTCACCTAATTGATTTTGAGTCAGAGTTTGAACTCGAGTGCCTTCATGAAATCCCTCAAGTTAATGCATCCTATTAAATGTGGAGGACCTGCGTGTTCCGCATTGGTGACAGGCTTTGGCGTATCATTTCCAATTTCGATATTGAACCTTTGAAATCGATCCTGTCATCCTTTCACTATGTAAACAATAGTAGATCTGTGGCTTTCCTCCATTGATCCAGTTGGGGAGCAAGCATTGGAAGCTTGAGAATCCTTGTTTTAGAGTACCCGAAACTACTGGAAAATTATTGAAAATCATGGACGAATAGACGAAGTAAATTTACTTGTTATCTTTCAATTATAATCCTTATAATTTTGTGCGGTTAAATACTCACTTATCATACAGTCATCTTTTCACTATATGAACAATTGTAGATCTGTGGCTTTCCAACATTGATCCAGTTTGGGAGCAAGCAGTGGACGATTGAGAATCTTTGTTTTACAGTACAGTCGGAGAGACCGGGGTTGGTTGGCACAGTTTTTGAATTTTGATTTTCCCAATTTTTTGTATGATACTTGAAGACATTTTGTTGGAAGCATCAGTTACCGTGACGTTTTGACCATGTATTCCCCTAGAAACCATTAATTAAAAACTTCACTGAAGGGGCCATTCAGCCATTTTTCTTAAGGCTTCCCATCACACACACTATGGGGTTAGTTGTCATAGGCCGGGGTAAGTTGGCATATCACAGGTATTTTTTCAAAAAATTGACTTTATTCAGTAGAATAACCGTTGTAAATATTCAAAAAATCAACGCCAATAAAAAAATTCTCTCCTCGAAAATAATAATAAATAAAATTAGTAGTTCGTGGTTTCGTGTTGACTAAATAGGTTGGCACATCGCTGACTTCAATGGGTGGAATTACATCAGATCTGGAATCTTCTAAATTTTAACGATTGAAGGAATGTTGAATAATGTTTTTGGAATGTTGAATAGTAATTCATGGTTTCATGTTGACTATATAGGTTGGCTACATTTTGAATCCGCTTCATTTAGCTACAACACGGTAATCAGGTATTCATGTTTATTGATTATGATGAGTAATAATAAATAAGTAATTTGCTTTGTACATTATATTAGCTCCTTCGATTAGTATTGTTTTAAGTTGAAAAAGTCGTCAACTGAACTGATTTGAACTTTCACATTCGATTCATTTTTGAAAGATTAATCAAAAATGAGTCGGTTGTTGCAATGATTATATGTTTTTTATGTGGGTATTATTAAAGTACACAACGATGGTAAACTCGAGGAACAATATTATATCAACCAACAAGCGATACAATATTATATCAAATAGCGAGCTTTGTGGTTAAAGTTGCGGTTTGCAAATGACGTACCCTTGGTCCAGAATCGGACCCACGACGGTCACAGGCAAGTGACATTTCGTGAGATCTCGTAACGTGATTGGATGCGTCCGTCTCACATGTAAACTAAGGACACTAGTCAACATTGTAAATCACGTCAACGCTCACACATACAACAGGGTAAGAGTTTTTTTTTCGTTTGAATGAAACAAGAAACATAGGAAAATGAAAATTCAACTTTTTTATTCTCACAATTCGGCCACTGTAAAAAATGGCTTAACTTATCCACAGATGGCACAACTGAAAATGAGAAGGGAAAAGAAAACACAAACCCACGCTTCAGTTGATCGCAAATGTATAAAAACCACTTAAACATGAAAACAATGTTCTATTGCAGTTATATCAGCTGATTTAATCTTGACAATTTACTTGGAAATGTTTACTGTGGCCAGTTCACAGTAAAATTCGTGTTGACTTTTGAATGAATTTTTTTTCTGTCATAGTTCCAGCCCTTATGGATAGCGATCAATTGAACGTGAAGGGTGAGAGTGGGCTCATTCCGTTCATTGAAGGGATGCTTATATCAATCTCTCAATAACGAACATGAATACATCGGTGTGGTTTCAAATGTATTCGATATTCGGATGTAATATTTCAGCCCTTTAATTTCACCTTTCAGGATTGCCGAAAGTTACGCCATGAACTTAGTCCCAACTAACACAATAATGCGATTTTTGACTTGAATTTCGTTAATATTCATTCCATAGTTTCAGAAAAAAGCCTCAAGGCTGGACTTTTTTTGATCTTCGGATGCTGCACACCGTTGTAAATAAATTTCGATGGTGATAAAATCTTTTGTTGGTCAATTACGACAAAAAAAGAAAAGGTTCATTATTAACATTATTGAAGAAAAAACAGAATGTTATTCAAAACAGGTGGAGTCAACGAATTTAAATAGGCAGTTATCTAATAGAGAAATAGTAAAACTATTTGTGATAGAAATAGTTTTGAATAACACTCGACACTGTATTTACAATTATGGGCTATGCTTTGTTTTAGTAAAATGTATTCATTCACAATAATAAACCATTTGTTTTGACCGAAAAACGATAAATGTTAACCCCCATTCGAAATTTGATGTTTTACGTTTTTACATACGTAGATTTCAAAAATCAAATGAAAACCATATTACCGCCGGCCGAACTTTTTCTCCGAAACAACTGGTCCAAAATGTACGACATTTGGCTTAAAAATCATCCATCCGGGACGTGCCAGTAATCTCGATGTCATATTTAATCAACCCTAAGGGATGATTTTCAAGGGTTGGAATACTTTGCAAAAAATAAATCCCAAACACTTTTGGTGTATGAGGGTGGTTTTAAATAAAAATTAGTTTCGTGAATTGAATGATACCACTTGGGTTGCTATGGTCACCCATTTGCTCCCCATTTGAAAGCGTTGCTTTTTGGTGTCAGCCGCACGGGGCTGGGCGAGTATGCGATTCACAACGCTGTAACATTAAGGCGGTTGGTCGAACAAGGATCGCGAGAACATTCTTTCTGCCTATACTATGTGCCTAGGTTAATTATAAGACAAATTTAGGGAATCAATTCTCTTCCCAACGATATCCTCAAACGTGATTTTACTTCGTAATTTAGGAGAGTTATGGCCGTTTTAGTGACCTAAGGTCAAAAACACTGGAAAATCTCAGAAGCGAAATAACTCGAAAGCGAAACCTCCAATTTAAAAAAAACTGTAACAGGCACTCCTGTGTGGCAAATGAACTGTAGAATCGATTCCCTGAGTTTGTTCTATATTTAACCTAGACACCCTGTTTAGGCAGAAGGATTGTTTTCGCGATTCATGTTCGTCCTACTACTTGAATGTTACAGCGTTGTGTATAGCATACTCCTGCAGCCTCCGTGCGGCTGTCACCAATCGCAACGCTAACGAAAGGAGACCAAATACAAGATCATAGCGACCCAAGTGGGGCGAAAACGGAGCCTCTAATGAAAACGCTGCAAATTCTTTCACTGTGCTTTATTATTCAATTGGCTTGCATTCATGATTTGAATTTCTACTAAGCTTTGGAGTGTGCATGTTTCACAGGTGATAGAGCGATTATTGAATTTCAGGAGATATGCATAGAGCATGTAAATCTGTTCTCAACCAAAATACCTATTTGGATTGTTCAGTTGATCATATTTGTGTGCCTCCTGAAATTCAATAATCACTCTATCACCTGTGAAACACGCACATTCCAAAGCTTAGTAGAAATTCAAATCATTAACGCAAGCCAATTGAATAATAAACCCCAATGAAAGAATTTGCAGCGTTTCATGCATATCAGAATGCTTCAACCCGTGTATCGGCTACAAAGCCTTTTAGGAGTTCACTCCAGTATCCACATTACTACATCACTACATCACTAGGTTACTGCGATGAAAACATAAACAATAATAAACCAAAAAATGCAAATGTTGACACCATATATCGGGAATGGTTTGAGCTACGAACCTGGGGAAGGGCCCATTCGATTCCTCATGGAAAGTTCTTCAAAAAAAAGTCCAAATTTAGGCCGCCTAGACTTTTTTTGAGGTTTTTAGGGATTTTACAAAACTTTGACAACCCTTAAAGGGCACTTTAAATTAAGTGAGAGTGCTGGCTAAAGAATTGGGGCGTTGTCGGACCAATATTGATTTTTCCTGAAAATTTCAGATATTTTGCTCCAGCCGTTTGGGAGAAATCGTGCGTACAGCGGACGACGTAAGGCGGACGGACGGAAAATTTTTTATTGCAGATTCGGATTCCAAGTACACCCTTTGAAACGTAAACCATGACAGTTTCAGGGGGGGTTAGACTTTTTTTTCAAGAGCGATTACAATGGTTTATTATTGAATAATAAACCAAAAAACTGTAAGAGGGACTTTTTGCTGCAAATTAGTTGCCTGTGATACGAGTAAGATGGCTTCCTAATACAGGAATAATAAACCTTTGTATAGTAATTTCCGCCGTTTTTATTCATTACTATGCGTTTCTTTTCCAATCGGTATTCTTTTGCTCAAAAAAATAACATCACTTTTCCTGCAACTGTTTCTCAAAGAATGGAAATCAAGCCTCCGTGGCTCGTGGTATTGAGCCATCTGTCTGGAATATGATTACCAGATTGCCTCATTATCTCCACCCTGTAGATAGGAACGAGGGCTGCTAATACGGAGAAGAGACGCTGCAGCATGTCCATTGCAGTTTTGACATCGTCTGTTAACGCCATGGAGGGAGTAGGCACCTATTATTCTACACACCCTCCAGTTTTCTGCCTCATAACAATAGAAGTTCTCGATAAAATGTACCCGCGCTATCCCCCTTTCGCCAGTTCCCAGTGTAACTGCGTTGGTTCGCTGAAATCTGGGTCGCTTCACTTCCATTTTGTGTTGTTGACTCTGCAGATATTCTTAAAACATATTTATCTTCTCCAATTCGAAATGGTACATAAGATTTATCATTTCTGTGTAGTTAAGTTTTATGGTCAATGTTGCACCTTTTCAAATTTTTGTTTTTATTAGGTCTAAAAACTGTTACCAACAGAGTTTCAATAGCTTAGAACCATCTATCAATTTATGTTTGGTGTGACTATTTTGTTATTATGTCATTTTTTCACTTCCGAAGAAGGAATTCTTTTGATTCATGAAAGGAGATGGAAAGAATCACTTTCCTCCCAATGAAATATGTCCGAAATAGGATATTAAAAAATCGGAACGTATGCAAAAAATGTAAGAATCCATAATCTTCGTTGAATAGCATCTTATTACTTAGAACAAGTTCAAGATTCAAGATTCAAAATTTGTTTATTTGGAGAAAAAACAAAGATTTGCACCAAAGAATATTCATAAAAAATTCAATGAACAAATCTCTGCAATAATAAAAAAGAAAGCAAAAATTATCACTCACAAAAAAAATTTATCATCTCATTATTTCATTTCCCTTACAATTTATAATTAACAGTCTCTTTAAAAACAAGTGCTTGCATTTAAAAAGAATTTAACAAATAAAATTCGCTAATTCAGGAAAAGTTACTCAAACAATGATATTGCATATGAACTTTTCAAATTCCAACAATGGTTGGAACAACAGTCCACAATAAAGTACTACTCCAATATGGGCCGGCGGCTGTCCCTTAGGGGGCTGCACCAAAAAGAGCAGAACAATTCTGAGAAGCATAATAAATGACCCATGGTATATTCGAACAAATGATCTACATCGCGATCTCAAGGTTGAGATGGTCGACGAGATTATAAGAAAAAGAGCTGTGACGAAAATCGGCTTCACAATCACATCAACGTCGAAGCCATTTCACTCCTGGACAACAGCGATGAGGTGCGACGACTAAAGAGGACCGAACCCCTAGTTACAAATCGCTAGTAGTAGTGAACTTTCTCGTGGAGGTAGGTAGTGATCTATGAACCACCAAAAGTGAATTAAATGAACGTTACTAGATGTATTATGTTATTTACAGTTGGAAAAATGAAAAATATTTTTTTTTTTGAAATTAATTTTAAAAGTTTGTTACCTGAGTTATTGAGTTGAGATTTAGAATTTTCGAGAATTACCAATCAATGATTAAACATTGTAATTTATTTACAAATAGCTACGCTCGATTGGTTAACTTTGTGTGAATTCAAATAAATTCCTTTCTTGTATACTGCCAAATGCATTCCCACGCACGTTGGACGTTTGTATTCGACTTTGAAAAGTTCGAATGGTTAGTTGAAAAAATACGACCTTAACTATCCGAGACTAACCAAGAAAAATCTATTTGATTTCCAGGTAGTCAAAGCCGTTTAAAGGGAATCAAACGAAGATTTTAAATTGCTTTTTCGCAGCCTGTTTCGAATCTCACAGAAGAGTCGGTACTAGTAGATAGCCCGGCGATTGAATGAATTGCTCCCGGCATTATTTGTTCAGCGAGATGGGTTTCCTCTGTTTTTGAACGGCTTTTACAAACATCCTCTTCACGTTGGTCGACAAACTCTCTTGTTCGCCTATGGCTATTCATTTTGGTCCCGGCATGTCAACAATACGGCCATTCCGAATTAAGTTGAAATCATAACATACTTTATCGGTTTGACGGATAGATCTTACCTTTGAATCTATTATCGGTTGGACAGCATTTTGGGATACTTGGTTGGAAGTATCTTTCACAAGGGTGGTACGGTGTGATGTGAACTTGTCGTGTAAGATGTCGAAAGCTAATGTCCTTTAACAAGCATAGCGAAATGGATGGAATATGTAGTTACTATTGATTACTACTAATATTATTGATGTATGTTCGAAGGTGAAGGGACCTCAAATAAGGTGTCATTATACATTCCATTTGTTGGTATGGGTCTATTAGAGTATAATAGCGGCTCAAAGGGGTCAATGAGAAGGTAATGACGTCAAGAGAGTAATTGGTACTGACTGTGACATTGATGGGACTGACGTTAGATCTGGGCTGACATTATCAGGATTGAGTAGAAAGGGCTTTGAAGTATATTTACGATTAATCAAGTCATGTATGCTCGCGCGTGTCAGCTTAACAATATTGCGCTACGCTTTTCTTCGAAAATGAATAACCGAATTACATGTTGCTGTACCTATGGGCTCGGAAGAGTCCATCGCTTAACGGAGAGCCGTAAATAGTGATTTCTAAAAGGAACTGAGGTATTTTAAAAATCAATAAAAATCATTTCACCAAAATTTCGAAATAACACCAAAGGAACATTGTTGTGAATCAACCCTAAAAGGTATTTATTGATCAATCAATATTTCAGGGTGATGATATTGAAAAATTGATGAATTGATATGGATAAAACTTTCGAAATAAAAGAGTGATTTTTTGGCTGTTAAAGATGCCATTTTTTGCTATCAATTAATGAATGAAGCTACTCGAGTTGCTGTAACTTACATTTGTCTCACCTTCTATCTCTCCGTATATACTGTTAAGTTTTGCACTTTTGCTATAATGCCTATCAAACACAGTTTTTCTGTTGTGTATATGACCGATTTTTCTCAAACCTGGAGGTTAGTAAGGAAAAAGCTATTAGATCGCTCCATATATTCATCCTGGTCGTATGGTATTCTTATGATTTCTAAGGGTGCGCGGGTGTTCAAACAACAAAGAATCTTCTAGACTTACATTATGCTATCCATCTTAATTTCCCATTTCCGTCGACTATATAATTCCGTTATTGAATCTTTTGAGACGTTTTCAACATTATGGTGATTTAAATATTCATTCTTCTACGAATAGTATTAAGCTAATGTACCACACAGAATTCGGTTGACATTTTTTTGTTATCTGTACTATGCATTCCCCACACCCACACCATCTCTCATCCAAGACATTGGTATTTTTACTCAACTCGTTCTTCTTATTCCGCGTTTAATTGCAAGTAACGAATCAAAGCAGTATAATTTGGTGCTTTTGAAGTTTATTAGGCAGTTTCTGATGTAGTAGTTGTCAATTACAATCTAGAGAGTTAACATTTTCTTTCGATCCGCAAAATATAATATTCTTCCTGTCTGTTGACCTCTGCAGCTTACATTTCTGCCTCTTATTTTTATATTCCAAGATAAATTTAATAAGCTTCATTATTTCATTAGCTCTATGATAACCATCTGAACTCATCAGTTATCCTCTCTTAGTTAGCTCCTTACTCATTAAATTCAAACGGCGAGAAGGCTGCGCGGGGCGAAATAAACCATTTAATTAAACCTTTCCGTTGAAGGGAATGAGAAATGAAGGAATGGCGGACAATGCGGTTTCAAACCGCGAGCCTCGCAAAGCCCCAGCGTAACAGAACTTTTCTTTAATTATAAGGGAGGGCGGAGCTTGGGGGCATATCGCGAGAGAATTGGGTTGAAAACAGGGAGGATTAATAATGTAAACAATGGCTGTTTCTATCTCTTGCCTCCCGGATTAACTAGGTACATACCTTACTACAGAGAACTCCATATCTATCACCTCACGCTTCATCAGTAAAATACCTACTACGGTTCACCTTGCGAAAGGCAGAATTCCAGAAATATGTTGCGAGTAGGCCTGAAACAAATGTTGCGTAATACTGGAGTGCACTGTGATGATATAACTGAATATATACATATAGTGTACAGTTGTATATAAATCGTATTGTTTGTTTCGTGTTTTGTGTTTTCTGTGTTGGAGTGACATAGACAGGTTGTATAGTCTAAATGCCCTGAACATTAAATAGCCTGCACATTGCTGATCTTCAATCAAACTTATCAAATTTTGTATCGAACAGTTGCAGTGGTTCCGAATTTTTACAAAATCAAATTCTCGAAACTGTGCATTATTAAAGCCCAAATGGGAGTATCGTTAAACGATTCCTGTACTTCTTCATTTTTGCATGTGTCAGTTGGTAAATTTTTATAAACCTACTCATATACGTTCGCATGTTTGTGTTCTACGATATCTGAACTTATTGAGTATTGAAGGAATTTGACATTTCCTTAGGTGTTTAGCGTCGTTACTTTCCCTAAATTGACTGAAACCATACTTACTAATGGCAGTACGGACCTGTGTGAAGAGAATTGGAAGAACAAGAAGATGATTAGGTGATAGGATGGTGGAACATTCCTGCAATTTCACTTCCATTATGTTAATAGTTAATTGTTTGGGGGAACAATAGGACTTTTGCTATGATTGTGAACTTGATGAAAACATTGGACAAAACGCGCATTCAAAACAACTAAATGTTTTTTAAGACCGGGAGTTTTCTGTTTGCGTTGTTATTGTTTCATGGGAGCAATAAACAGAATTAGTAGCAATCTCCCAAAAAACTGTTAGTAATCATCAATGTGGCTGGTTGTTCGACAAGAATTCAGCTATCTCGCACGTAGAATGTCGTCGGAGGGAAATTACATGAAATGCTGTTGGGTTTTGTGCAATATACAGCGAGAGGTACCTACATAATCACCTGCTACTTTTCTCGATGCAAATGCGCTTCACCCGAGATCCTCATTCCGAGCATTTGAAGTCGGGAATTGCTCGGGCAACATAAAAGACCCCGTGCAGACAATGGTGGCGACCTCTGTCATCTCGGTAATCGCCGTTGGCAGCCATTACGTCACTTTGTCGATTTCTTCTGCAGGTCGCGAAGTTTCCAGTTCACTCATCTCTTTAGAGCAGAATGTCTTCACAATCTAATCTCTCGTTCGAGGACTCGGCAAAGAATATTGTTGATCATGGAACTGAATATTATCAAAACACGAATTCGCAATTTGAATCGATAAGTAGCTTTGTAATTGATGTGCGTATTCTTACCCACCAATGAAGTGTAGCTTGAAAATGCGCTTCAAAACTTATCATGTGGCTTCATTTATCTATGTGACCGATTAACCAGTACTCAGGAAAAGTCATTCTCAATCGTACATTCTCTTTTCAGAATAAAATAATATGAACTGATATCAAATCAGTGTGGGAAGTTCACATGAAAAAAGATTCCAGCATGCGCACCATGATCGTTTTAGCGAATTTTTCTTGAATAAATATCGTATCACATTTGTGTGTCTCATAATCATTAAAACAATAAGATTTTCTGTTGTAATCCTCCGGCCACGTAAGGAATACATAATTTTTATCTATTTTCATTGTAATTTCATGGGAAATCTTCATAACAAGATACCACTAATCCAGCAGCTTCGGATTGTTTAGAACCAAAACGCTGGAAATTATTACACCCAAGATACCTTCTGCGTAAGTCATTCGTGTACGTTTATCCTACTAGTCTGTGGAGCATTATCAACCTCGAAGCCTCTCACCTCCGTACCTGTATTGTATTATAGATGACGTAAATAGAGCTGTATTTATATATTATTTCAGCAAGGTAGATCAATTAAGGTGAGAGAGCTTTTCAGCTGATCAGTGTTTCCGAACGTTGAAATTGACTTCTAGTTTTCCCAAAGATGAATATAATTGAATATAATTCCTTAAACACCAAACTTTACCCGGTCCCTTTTACGAAATAAAAGCTTATAAATAAATAAACTGCAATGGCTCAATATGCCGTATACGGACACGAATAGGACAACTGAAATTTATCTAGATGAAGTAATTAACCTTCCTACCCCTCACCTGTCCACAAATGTATGGAAAAATTATTGTTCTGATTTTTTAAAATTTCGCCCTTTAATTTCACGGTCTAGACTGGGACGGTTGCCGGAAATTCAGTCCCAACTAGACCCACACATATGATTTTGGGCCCACGTTTCATCAAGTTCAGTCCAACAGTTTCGTATGGAAGCTCTGGATGGCTAAGAGACGGATTCGATTTTTGGATTCTACTCATCTTGAAAAGTAACCATAATGGGACAGTAAAACAAGGACTTACCGGTTATTTTCGCATGGAACTTCAGGCTCACTTTCATTCAGGCAATGCAACAACGAGGTAGTATTGGCAGTCAATGATAGTGGTACAACTACCTTCTGTAGCTGTATAGTTTTCTTCCTCGGTGGTATAGTTGGTATAGTAGTATAGTAGAAAAACAAGTACCGCCTTTTAGTGGGGCGTTTCCTGAGTCGTCCATGGCCATGCAGAAACAGTATCCTACTCAAAAAACTAAAGTGTATGGTACCAATATAGATATTAGAGATTAGAGCAGATTTTCTGCTACAGCGAGTTGTCATTACTTATTCCTATACCAGATAACTGACCGTAAAAAAATATGCTGAGTTTATATGAGAGGAAGGGGGTTGGGGATGGTTCATACCCAGAAACAGTGTCTACTCTACCAACTTACCGTATTCACATAATTTTTAATCACTTTTATATTACGAATATTCGAGAAATGTATTTTTGGATTGTTTAGCTAATGACAAAATATGATTAGGGACGTCCAGAGATGGTTGGGAATGAGTGAATCAAATCGATAAATGTGCACAGTATCTTATTTGCAATTGCTTTGTTTATCGGTTACATAACGGATTGTGATACGCGTGATACGCGGATTATGCGTTGGTTTTTGAGTTCATATGTCACAGCGATGACATGGAAATGTAAATGATATCGATAATACGTCGTAATTCAAATATAATCTAGTTGGGCTGAGCAGGGTATGGTTGCCTCGAGGGGGACAGCGTTCAGATTGGGTTAGGCTCAGGAGTATGAAGCAGGCTAAGTAGTCCAATCTGATAAGACGCTAACCTCAGTTTTAGCCAAGAAGGGAGAACTGAGAAAAACACAACTCTAACCTGAACTTTTCATCGAAGAGCCTGAAGAAAATACAATTTACGAGATTCCGCCGTTTGACAAGGTATGAATTGAAATTATGGAAAGACCCGATTAGAGGCTTTGAAATACTCATTTATTCCTTGGTTCTATTGTACTGGGTAATGAATACAAATTTCGAAATTATTTTACAAATATGATGAAGCGAGATGTAAATTCTGATGTTTCGCTGATGGGCTTGAATATAGAAAAAGGGAAAATGTGTAATCAAGCACATTAGGGATATTTCTTCTTCAACTTTTACACACTTTATATGTGTATATTTCTATCTGTAGAAAACAGAAGCATTCTTCTCACCTTTGGGACATGCATTTTTTCTATTTTCTGTACATTTCAAAGTGCAACTTGCAACGTAAGCACTTCGGTTTGGTGGTTGTCCGCTCTCTGTGTGTGTCCTTGCAACACGCTTAGTTTCTACGGTGTCCGTCTGATGTTGATGACCTTTTCAAAAAGAATGGGCGTTACGCTGTATGTACCTTCTCTGTTTCATTATTAACAAAATTAAAAATTTATAATTTCGTTATTCTTTCATATTAATAATGCAATGCATGCATAAACATAAAATCCATCGTGCAGGATCTCGCTCAAATTCGGAGGGTTTTCTGGGAAAAGACGGTAGAATCACAACCAAAGATTGTTGAGCAGGTTTATGCTGCATATAAAGCTAAATTCCTATAGTAATCTAACGTACATAACTATTATGTATTATATTAGCTGAATCGATCGTTCCAGTTTATGAGATACTCGTATATATTATACTGTTTACCCTTGTTCACATTCAGATTCCTAATATCGTTGTCTTTCCTCACAGAGAGTTTGAGCTCCTAGGGAGAGCAAACGGATGAACGTATTGGTGTATTCGATGAATCGAAGTGATTTTTGTCATCATCAAACAGAAGAACATTGATGTTTTTCTGTTTGATGATGACAAAAATCACTTCGATGAATCGAATCCACCAACATTAATTAGTGAATCAAATACACCAACACTAATAACACTAATTAGTGTTAATTCTCAAGTTTTTAAAATATTCCTTCCCATTAGGATTGCTCGAAAGTGATGCCGGCTTCGGTATCATCCTCGTCCCAAATGATTTTGGAACTAAATTTTTTTAAACTTAGGTTCTGAAGTTTTGAAGAAAAGCTCATGATCACAGATGGATGTTCCAAGAGCGAATCAGTTTCAGGAGAATTGTGATTGAATAAGATGTCAGTAAATTTATTCGATACTAAAAATCAACGACAACGACTAGCCATCCCTTGACATCAGGTTGATAATTAATAAGAATTGAAATGTTTCCAGTAACGGAAGACTATCCCAAGATTTATTCGCATAAGGGCAATATCGGATTATGCGGTAGAGCCGCGAGTGGAATAAGAATTTATGTGACATCATCTAAAAGTCAAGCCAGCTACGGATTTGCATTGAATGCTGCCGTGAAGAATCAGGTGGAGGTCGCCTTGATGGAGAGAGTTGCCCTGGTAGTTTCTTACGTAAATTCATTAATGATCAAGAATGATTGAAATGCAATGCGCTGCATTCATATTCATCAAGTTGGAACTTTTTATCGTGCGTTCGGCGATTCAAATCGATTCTTGCCTCCTCGTTAGGGAATGTTTTCTAGAGAGTCGATAAGCGATAAGCTAGGTATCCGAATTCCATCATTCAAACTGGCATGTATCATATGTATATTATTTCAAGCATTGTCGTTCTAAGCTTATTACTTTTGAGTTATTACAACATTGCAGTCTTTTAACGTCTCCTGCAGACAATCTTTTGAGTCCTTAAGAAGACTGTTGAACATTCTATTTGAATGCTTTCCCCTTCTCGTTGAGAAGGTGAATTGGTTCTAATTAGAAACAAAAGAACGACACATATACTGTTTACGTGCAAAAGGAACTGCAAAGGCAAAGATTTTTGCAAAGTCATGTCGTCAATGACATAAGGACATGAACCATCTGCAAATGAAAAGTCACTTCTGTAACATCAACATCAACTTCGCCGAGAAACAGGCACCTCAAACGATGCTATTTCGCCAATTATGGATCCATCCCTGACGGGTATGGAAGCAACTAGAAGGATTCTCGTGTCCAGAACTGTGTAGATCACTGTGACTTTGATGGAAAAGTACTCAGTCCTCAATTGTTCATGAGTCTCCAGCGTCATCTAACCTGATTAGCTATCGCTCTATGATTATCCCAAAAACTCCATTATCACAAAAAACTGTTGATGATCGAACTAAATGGGTATCAGTTATTTCAAGAGAATACAAATTTGTGGTCGGCTTTTAATCGACATTTACAAGAACTTAGATATTGCAGTAGTTGACTGCAGATCACCATTCTCGTAAAACATGGATCAACGAACGTGAGAGCGTAACCAACAACTGAAAGTTGACACAAAGCGTTTTGAAGCAAAAATCTATACAAATAACCGATATAATTTTAAAAACTTGTACCTACTTGGTTTCGATAAGATACAGAGTAATGGATTTATTTTAAATTCTTAGTTCTAACTGTGCTATTATGATTTAAGGTTTAATACGGTGGATTACAGACCTCGCAATGATGGATAAAAACATTGACCTACTAATATTTTGTCAATTTAGACATCCTGTGTTCCTGAGTGGTTGAAGACGATACATGGACCTCTCTCTTCAGCAGGGGATCTTGGGATCAATTCCCTAGCTGGTAACGCGAAATTTGCCGGGTTTTGGTGGCTTACGCATATTTGTAGATTTATTTAATGGAGCTTCCAAATTGGAAAAATTTAGATACCTCTTAAGGGTATACAAAATTTCGTTGTCGATTTTGGTGTTAGTCTTCACTTCTCTCTCTGCCTATTTACTGCTCCCGGTACAATTTTGGAGTTATCGATTTGGTATTTGGTAGGTAGACTTCTCACACTCCCAGAAAACGCTGTATAGTTGTTGGTGCCGATCCGACACGATGTGGCAGCCAAATGGAATGCCTAAAAAAGACGTTTAGTATGGGGTTTGGCCGTTTTTTGGCGCATTTTTTCAATCTTAGATGGCTGTGAGTGAGAACCGTTTAAAAATGCAATCTCAACTCTGCCTATATCAACAGTTACAGACTACACTAGTCGTCCGATCTGAAAATGCGTGATGACTGATTTTTGGCGTTTTTTCGCTAAATTGATTGGATTTTATCATAACTGCCGAAAGCATTGGCTGAGTATCAATTTTTAGGTTGCAAAGGTTCACTTATTTCTTTTAAATACACACATCTACACCCCCTTTCTTATCATCACTTGTTTGATTCTTGCAACATCAGATGAAAATAATAGATCCACTATTTTGAGGAACCTGGTTGACGGTCTCTCTAATTTATCCTCCTACGGTATATCTAATAATCGAATGATCGAATGTGAACAACATTCGAACCCGAGTCATTATTATGGGAAAGTTCCGTCTTTGATTTCAATAGACCAATCAGGCCCTGATGACAATTCCAAGACCAGGCCTGTCATCCGAACATTGAAGATGAGACGAGGGCCGGAAACTTATTGAAGAGGAAGGTGAACGACAGGGGAAGAAAGGGCTACCCTGATAAAGAAGACCACGGACAACTAGTCAGAGCGAAGCTGCCAGCGGTCATTCATTAAGTCTGATTGTCCGAACTCGGGGGCTGCCTCATCAATTGAGCCAATCAGCTTCAGGGAAGCGCAACGGGATCAGCGGCTGCTTTGTCTCCTGGTAATTAGTACGAGAAGAGTTCACCACGAGGAACAACCTTCGGATGAGAAATCGGGTCCTTGGCCGTTCCTAGAAGGATAAAAGGCGGGATTCGAACTAATCAGGTCTGGCTTTAATTTTCGAACTGTCCCTTTTCGTGTTACGAGAGATTGTACAGCTTTTTCAATTTACCATTTAGAAATCATTAGCAGAAGTTATTACCTAATGGATTTGTTAATCCGTGTTAGCAGCGGAAATATATAATAAAAGATGGCTGGTTAAGGAGCAAAGTTTTCAATTTGATACAAATATTTCTTCTATTCCAATCACAATAAACGTTCTAAGTCTGCCTGGTCTTTGTTTGTAAGTAGTGAAGTACCTAGTCACACTGGCTTCGCAATGGTTGCGGCCCATCCGTGTAATTCGGTTTCCGTTCTGTTTCATCTGTAACTTTATAATCAATTTTCTGCAAAACCTTCAGTTACTGCTTCTGAGTCTACCTGTTGGTAGCGGAAGCTTTCTTTTTACTTTCAGAAGATGAAAATGGTTTTTTCGCCAAAATCAAAATCTCTTCTAGTATTTAACGTTTTAGACCATTCTGAACAACTTTCGTTTCGTGTCTGCTTGTCGTCTGTTTGTCGTGTGTTGAATATGAATTTCATTGCTCACAATTCAATACAGCAGTCTGCTGATGCTAAAAAGTAAAATCCGCTCGGCATAATTTCCTCGGGGTCCAGTGGTCCGATCTCGCTTAAATTTGGGGAGTGGTCAGGGGTTGGGGTGGTCAGCTTTAATAATCATATATTAATTTCAACTCGATTATCATTACCTAATAGCTGCTGAGAATTCGATAATATGAAATACTTCTAGTAGACACTTATTTCTACAGTTTTCTCCGATGTGCTGGAATGTGCGAGATTTGGTTAGGTCCTCCATGAGTTTGATTTCTCCCTAATCAATAAAATCAAATCAATTCGGTCTGATTTTGTTCACATTCGTATTATAGTTGGAGGAAGGCGGTTTCACCTGCTCGCTATAGAATAGCCCCGCGACAGAACTTCACTGCAGGTTGACTCACCCACTTGAAGGCTTTGATGGCCGTGGTAACTGTCCATTGACATTTTTTCCCGCTAATTCTTACAACAAGATAAATTCCTACATATTTTGCGATTATTTAAAAATTTTGATGTTTTATACATTCCTGTTTCCACTATGAGGAAACCCTATGCCTATACCTACGTGGTTTTCATCTTTAATGATGATTCATCGACGATGACGTATCGTTTTGGAAATGTTTACTGAATCCATCCATTTCGCTGTCAAGTTACAATCAGAAACTGACATGTTGTTAAACATCATGCTGAGTTATGGATCCAGAAAATTCGCTTTAAAAGTAATTGGATTGATCGTTAGTTTGTGAATACTTTTTTTTCTAAATTCAAATGGATTGGTACTTCGTTATTGCTTGTGTCTTCTGCTTCATCAGATTGACAGAAATTTGAATGTTTGATGACACACCAAACCCTAAATCATGCAATTCTGATCATAAGTATCATAAGTATACTGACTATGATTACGTACATATATTTCGGTTATGTCCGTGACTATTCTTGAATCGAAGGAAATAACTGATAACTCTGTGATAATAAACTTACGGATAATGCTTTAGATGTAACGTTCCATATGTACCTGTAATGTATTACCGGGATTTCCATGTGGATTCCTCCATTTGCTCGTAATCCATTCAAAATCTCCACTTTACCGGATCAACCCGCCCTGTTTGTCACGAGCTATGTCATTCGCTGTATACGTCTTTCGAGCCGAGTAATGGAACTAACCTGTTAAGTCTAGCGATGGTTAAGCCGCGGTTACCCATATTAATCGGGAGCAAGGCGATGTTGATAGACGGCACGAGTTACCGGTCGATCTCCGTTATCGACCATCGGCCTTGCTCGGATGACTGTCATTAGCCATTCCCTCCGACAACCTTATTTAGATGACAAATTCAGTGGGCTTTTCATGTTGCCCTTTCACCATAAAATTATAATCTCAATGATAACAATGTTATTCAACTGGAAAGTGTACTCAGCGGTAAAGAGCGTTTTTCACGTATGCTTATTATTTTTTTATTCGAAAGATGAGATTTAAATTGAGATGATACGTATTTTTTTCGTAAGTCATGTCTTGTTGATTTTCAATTCAATGCAGAACTTCTGCACTACCCACACTTCGGTATGATCCTCGGGCGGTTGAAGTAATTCGACTAGCATCCGTGCAAGCAACCTTAATGGAACTGATAAATGAACGCTTTAGGTTGAGCATCAGGAGTTGACCTAGCGAAGAACATTACTATTCTGATAATCAATTAGTATATTTCCGAATGTGGACAATCAAGCTTCATAATATTTCCTGTTTATTCCCATCCAATTTCTTCGCGTAATTACACAAGTTGAAAGCAGTATCGTTCAGCGTTTATTTCGAATTGATTTGGGTTACGTGTAAACGTCACATAAGGGAAAATATTTCAACATCGCAGGGACCTCCTAATTTACCCAAATGCGAGAAAAGTGATTCCAAAAAATTGCTCTTGAATCCGCAACGCCCTAAAGTCATGGACACGATAAAAATCCAAGTTGATGATCAGCTCAAAAACCGTCAAATCACGAGCTTTTTTGTGGAGGAAGGTATTCAGGATAAATAAGTTAATATTCTTGATTTTTTCCAAAACTATTTCGATTTTTCCATCGGTTATGAACATAACAGAAGAATCAAAGAGAACAAAGCAGTTGAATTCAGAACCATGGCTCACTCTCATATTTTTTTTAGCTGATTCTTACACATATATCTGCTTTCCGCGTACCAAGACAAATACGATGAACACACAGTAAAAATTAAAATCACACAGATTCAAATTGTATTGTGTTTCAATTGTGACTCAGCTAGGGCTAGTTAGTCTTTAGGAATAATCAAATTGATACATACAGATTGGAAAATTGGTCAATCAGCGAATTTCTGATGAAATCCTTGGGTACTTTTGTATGATTAATTTCCTATAATTTGCTTTCAATACAAATTGTTGTTTACAAAAAAGTATAGGTATGTTGGACATATTACTCATTTTAATGTCATCTGGGATCATTATCTCTTTAAAAGGTAAAGGTCTTGAAATGCAAGTTGCTTTTTGTGCACCTTATTAGCTAAACAGAAGTTTCCCATAATTCAGTGGACGTAAAATCATAAAACCTTCATTTACCGAAGCGTTCTCAAGAACAGACCTGATCGTATTTCACTTTATTGGAGTCGGCGTGTTAGTGCTACCCTCCCTTCAACACCCACCGGTCTTGCGGGTAATTGCCTACCCATGCAACCCTCTTCATTGTGAATTAGTTTATAAAACATCTCACAGATATGAACCGCTCTGTTTCTTTATGCGTTATTGCATTTTACCATGGTCCTTTGTTGAAAGACGGCTTTCATCCTCCATGGATATTAAACTTTCAACGGCAATTTCTGTAAATTAAAATTGAAAGTTGGACAAATTCTTTGTCTACCAGGGGAGCCCTGAGGCCCCAACGAAATTCCCCAGTTGATTCATTTCTGAAAATAGAGCTTAAATTAATCACCTTCATCTTCAACAGAAAATGTGGAACGAAAAAATGAAAAATATTGGAAAACTTCAAAGAAAAACATCGCTTTCGGTGATTAGGAAGAATGGAGAGCTTTCCTTCTTACAGGTCTGTAAGAATCAATAGAAACCGTAGACCTCCACTATTTAATTTTGAAATATTTTCGGGATAATAGGGAGAAATGTCTAAAGCATGTTTTGCGGATAAAATAAAGAAATTAATTTAAAGAATCGTAAAATTAATATTATAGAAAGCTTTTCCCAGCATTTACGCCGAAAATTGCAACACTCGTTCATGATGCCTAACTCTGGATATTGCGTATTCGACGCAAAAATGCCAAATTGTGCGTCTAAAAATGATCGATCTGGCGAAATATTGAAATACACGCATACACTTGCTGAAATATCATGGTTTCACGCTAATCGATGTTTTGACATGTTTTGGCACATAAACAAAAAATCGTCACAAAAATGTTTTTAGATTTATTTATTTATTTTTTAATTTTATCATTACAAACAATTGATTGCAATAGTATTACATTTTAGTTGCGCAAGGTAAATAAATAACGACAAAACATGTAAGGCTGTGTGAGGTACGTACCCTGCGGTACTCCTCACTTAAACATTTGACTTGAAGTTGTCCACGAAAATTGTCTCACCTATGCGTTACGGTCGCCCTAGATACACAAACATAAACAAAAAAGTCGTTTTTGCGTTCAGTATAACTATTTAAAATAAATATCTTTCTTGGTTACAAAAATATCTTTCTTGGTTACAATTTGAGCTTCCTTGTCCCATTGTCCGAGTTTTGCGAGTCGGTGGGTCATTGTGCATTGTAAGCATACACCCTCATGAAAATGTCTCGATGTGTTGCGGACTCGTACGCCAGCGTTTTTGTTTCAATCTCTTTTGATCTTGAACCACATTTATTTTGATGATTCGATGAAGATCGTCCGCTCCATGGAAGGAATTCGATCATGTCAAAATTCAGTCCCGTCAGGTCGTTGTACGCTCCAAATTCTTTAACAGGCCGTTGAATGCGCGTGTCCTCTCCGTACTTCATACCATTTTTTTTTTTTTTCAAAACTAAGTAGCATTAATATATTAAGCTCTCATATAATTTCTGTTTCATTAAAAAGTTCACTTTAAAGACACTCTTCAATGGAATAAGAGCTCTTCATTGTTTAAATAAGTTTCAAAACGGAGCAAACTGACTCGTCTACAATGAAAACGGTACGGCTGAAAATGAAAGTACGTATCTAACAACATAATGTGACTACTACCGAAATACATGTTTCTCCACCCGTTAACAAAAACAGTGGCAAGCCATTTTTCAGGGGGAGGGGCTACATTAGCATTCAAAGAAAATGTAATATATGTATACTGTACCCCCAAATCCTGTACCTACCGCTGCTATAAATATATTTAGTAAATTTATGTACGTAGGAATGGGAAAATATGATGGTCATCATGCATAGTGCTGAAAAATTCTGTTCACCCCGAACAAGCCGGGGTCAATTGAGAATTGGTGTTTTTGATTTCAGATGTAGTTTCATCCCAGTTTTAGGGTTAATGTATCAAATGATCAAAACAAGCTGTAAGAAAGACCCGCTGAACCTGGATACCCCTTTAGAAATCACCTTTCACAACCGTTCCGGAACGATAATTACTTTTTCTTCCTAACTATCTTCCCGAGAAATTTAAATACAATGTCGCCCTCCCGACTTTGTGAGACGGGCGTTAATGAAGAAGTTCTCTCGCCCGGCTATCTGCCGCTTTCAGCCCCGGGCCCCTTCGATAAATTAGTCTCCAACTTGGTTTTGAGTTTCACTCGTAGTTTTCTTACTTTAGAGACAACGAGCAGTATCAGTTGAACTCATACCAATCTACATCACTTCAGTTCCCGCACTGGATAACTTTCGTATTGATTTAGGGGTGGACGTCCTTGTCACTTATTGAAACTGTTCTTCGGTCCTAACGTGAAAGCTGATATGTACACTGTACCTACATTGTACAGGTCACCAGATATGATACGTTGATGGAAATTTTGTTCTTCCTACACCGATAGGTGAGAATCATTAATTATGAAATTTTGTATTATGCATTGAAACCAAAACAAAATCTGCCGTGTTGCGTGACACATAGCTTCCTTGTATCCTTTAGATGGCTGCGTAGATCTTTGAAATGTTTTAATTGTTATGATTCTGTTCTAAAAGGGCGTTAGAAAATCATGTTTGATCAATTTTACGTGTGTGCATGCTTTGAATGAAGTGTTATTTACAAGTGAAATGAAATTCTTGCTCAAAAATGCAATCAGTGTTGGATAGAAACTGTAGAAGTTGAGCTTGCTACGACGATTTTCAATCACACGACACACAGACAGACATGAAAAAAAGTTGTTTAAACTATTCTAGGGCGATAAGTTTTTGATTTCGGCGAGATAAAATTGTCCATCCCCAGAAAGTGAACACAATGCTTCTGCTACTTAGATGTTGACTGGGAAACAAAAATTCATAAACTGTCATGTGGTGTGACTGGAATGTGAATGAGGATCAGATTTCGCCTCAAATCCGAACTCACCGAACCTGTACGCACATAAAATTTATGTAGTACTATTTAATAGTATTTGTTGTACAATTCAGATGTTTATTTTACTAGGCTGAAGGATTGATATACATATTTTTAATTTAAAAATTATTCTTGAACTCAACTGCTTCGTTATGGACGGTTGATCTTAGCCTCTTCTCAATATCGGTCCTCGAGACACCTAAACATTACTCAAGCCTGTCGAGGAGGGATGACTCAGAGCCAGCCTCCTGGGAACTGCGGTCATCCAAGTGACGTCATCTCGGCGATTGCCTCCCCCATTTGCCAAAGTGAAGCCCTTGAAACACGCCTACACATTTGGATTACGAGGGCTTGGCTCATTTGCACGTTGTTTACTCGTCTGCGTAGAACCAACAGTAGAGTGCATTAGAGGTAGGGAGTACCGTCTTCGATTCGTTCCATACTCGGCAGTTCAAGTGAAGCCCGTCAAAGGAAAACATGCTGAAAACTATTACGCAATGTATCTTATCTGTATTAGATAGCCCTTCAACGTAGATTACTGGACTCTGAACAATTATTAAACAGAATGAATGTAACTACAACTACTTTACATTAAATAAGTACCACATTATAAGTACCAGATTGACTAGACCAACGGAGTTCACAGAAGATTTTTACGCTATGCGGCCTACAATATTCGTATTGTTTTGATTTTGATACCTTGCAGGGATAGTTGGGGTTTTTTATCCTGATCATCAACAAAGTGTAACGGTTATCACCTTTTTCTTCAAGCTCGTGTTGGGGCTGTTAAACTCAGATGCACTGCTTTCGAAGATCGATTTTTCTTGTCCTATACCTCGGCCAAGATCAGAGTACGCATTTTGAACTCTTTTCTCATTCAAAACTTGTACCATCGCCCACACTTCAGATTGCCCAGCTTGGTGGATCAGTTTACTATAAGCACCCTGATCTTGAAATTTTCTTCATCAGTCAAAAATAAACTGTTTTGTGTGAAGTTTTCCTAATCAAATTGTTCTGTTTTTAGTCTATGATCCTGTCACACTTATCATGTCATGGACTTGGTTTTCTGCTGCATATTAAATGTATAATTCTGTACTAACTATTGCGCTGGTTATATGTCCGTATCCTGAACCTGGTACATATGAAGGATTGTTGGGTTTACTAACCCCACTGAAAGTTCTTGGATGACGTCTATGACCCCATAACTATCAGCCTACCTCACAGTTTCACTAATAATAAAACACATGAAGGGATCCAAATACTTTCTACCACAAAATCCGGTTAATTCTCACAAATTCGGTACGTTCATTAAATCTAAAATTAGTGTGTAAAAATATAATTCAAATCAATATATTATGTTGGTACCGTTATTTCGCAGAATGGCTTTCTGCTGGATTGGACATTTTAGTGCTGATAGGTAGCAAGCAACTTTACAAGGTGCACAGTTTTTAAATTGAACAGATTCAAAATTTTGTTGTTTTGTCGAGTTCCAGATGTAAGGGTTGGGGCCAGAGAATATGCGAAGTGGATGTGTTCACCTACTCAAAGCAAGGAGGTTGTTTTTCAAGGGAGCATTTCATTAAGTCGGCAAAAGAACGTTTTTCATTCGGGTGCCCCATTCAAGGAAACCGTTCTAGAAGGTTCTCCAGTTACACGTCATCATCAGAGTGAAAACTAATCTACTAAGTCTACTTTTACTCCCTGCCACTCGGACTCAGTTACCCTCTTTTCCCAACCACAAACATTTTTCTTAAAGCATTCCCCCTTCATTGTAGATTGATGGTTAGAATTCTTCCACGTTGCCTTCCTCAATTTTCTGGGAGAGAAGATTTGAGTGGTCTATGTTGAGATGAAACTAGATCCGCCATCAATCAGTAGCCGGGTGGAAAGGAGCTTTTTTCTGTAAACACAAATGCAGCAAACATTAATATTTTGTCCTGGCACTTATATTCAGGTCTGTAGTTACATCTACAAAAATCATGCATGTTTTCATGTATGTTTTAGTGTAACAGGACATGGTAAAATTGAATAAAATTGTGATTTAGTGTAGTAGCATATGTCTAATAGTGTGTGCGGTCTGATCTTGTTAATACTTGCATCTTTATATCTTAATGGCAAACTTTTTCACATTGTCAGGTACATTGTCGAAAAATATTCCAATTACAGTTGGTAATATAATTCAATTAACCGTATGCACGGTGTGCTACGAGTGCACCAGGTGTGAAATTTTCGTGACACTTTTGGCCAATTAGTTCATGGCTGGAGCATGTTACAATGTGATCGATTTTAATGCCAACTGATCAAGCTATGACATTGTACAATTAATAATCTCTGATTTGCTAAAATTCGTAAGTCGGAAAGAATTGACAAACGATTCATAGGGCCTCATCATTTCTTGAAAAAAATCATACTTTAGTCTTAAGAATGGTGATTGATGAATCAGCTTTTAGTGAAGTGCACGAACATTCACGTTATATTTGTTTAAAGGCACAACTAACTTGGATAGAAATAGATGAGTCCTAATCAAATTATAACCGCTAAATCCTGTTCTATGTCGTGATGGCTCTAAAATATGTATTCCGTCTGTCTCTCATCAAAACATTATGCGATATTGTCAAGTTTCGTGAGAAACGCCAGGTTTTAGTTGATAGATGGATTAGAATATGTAAAGCTCCTTTCCCAGAGGATTTCTGATGTCTGTTAGGAATGGAGTATAACAGTACATAAACTGGTTTCCATATGTCAGTGTCTCCCTTCCGAAGGTGAGTGAAGGTTATTAAGTTCAGCAGAAGAACAAAATTATTACTCGCTTTTTGTAATATTAATTAAATAAAAAATTCAGTTTTTTGTGATCCTGAAAGTCTTGACAGTTTTCAAAAAAGAGTTATTTATTGCTTAGATCTTCGTTTTTTCGTGATTTGTGCTGATGAGTTTTCCTGAAAAAGGCCCTGAAGTTCAGATGATGTAACCCGCCCCCCCCCCCCCCCTTGTAATTTTACCACTGAAGTTGGATTGATTCAGTATTAACCTGTAGATTGTTTGAACTCGATATACATCATTCAACTAAGCCAACCAGTAATATAGTTTATCGCATACCACTAAATGGTGCAAGTGGTTTTTGAGTCAAAATTAAACATCAATTGTACGACGATTTGATCATTTTAGGAGAACAAAATTTTTAGTCAGAATCAAAACAGATTGTCCCGTTAAATGAGAATCACACAATTTGCGTCACCAAAGTATCATTACAATAAACGCTTTGGTCGTAGCGCCGGACACAAGTTCAATGCAGATTGACTCACCCCTTGAAGGCATTAACGTATATGGGGACTTGTCGCATGACATTGTGAATCCTTGTAACGGGCATAACTTCTACATATTTTAAGATTAGGATTATTTTTTAAATCATTTAACTCGTTTCAGTGATCTAAGCAGCTGTGACGTAACAGCTGAAGTTCAATGCTCGATTCGTCAGAATTTTTTCTCATCAATCATTCAAAAATGTTCATGCAGCGACTGGAAATCTTTGCGCGAAAATCTCGAGACGAACTGTAGAATGAACCTGTTCCAACGAACACTCCGCGTGAAAGATAAATTCTGCATTTGTCTGCCAGCTGTCAGAAATTGGCTCACTCCTCAACGCAGATGATGAAAGATAGCCGGCTCAGAAATTCTGGGGGTTCTCGCCTGATTAATGGCTCGGAGGGGTTTGACCCTCTGGGGCGTAGAGCTGCCCGCGAGCCGCGATCGTGTGTACGTGCAGTGAAATATGACGATTGCATAATATGGGACGTCGGAGTATGAACCCAGAATTGGCCAGATCATCAGAAAATGTCGTAAGTATAGAGCGGAATGCACTTAATACATTTATACAACTAATCAGCTTACGCGTTGAGGCAATCATCGGATCAAGCTTATCGGAGCTTTTGTTGTTATGTACCGCACTATACGATAAGCTAATGTTCATCAATGAACAACTCCCCATGTTTTCACAACTTCCACATTAGACAGTTACTACCATATCTTTCCGTTTTTTTTTTTTTTTTTTTTTTTTTTTTTTTTTTTTTTTTTTATTTTTTCAGTATGTGTTCAGTAGATTCTATTACCATGTAGTTTATACCGAGCAAAACTTGCGCGTTATGTATTTGTTGGAAAGTGGATGTGTTTTCAATACTATTTCTAACATCTATGTTACCGACAGTATTAATGAATTAGCAATAATTTATCCTGCCGAAATTTCCTCAAAATTTTTTGTATGTTTATTTTAACCCATTGTATTGATTCATTGATTTCAGTCACTGGGATAGCCCTGAAAGGGTTCATTCAGTAAATTGGGGAACAAAAATTCGACCTGGGTAAAAACTTTAATTCCTTGGTTAATGGAAAAACCTAGAAAACCTTAGCACCTTGTTTACTAGAATTGGTCTAGAACTCTCCATATTCTTAGCTTCCGACTCTTCTTACTCAGAGATTACGTCACTGAACTATAATTGCAATAAACGCCGGACACGAATTCAATGCAGATCGACTTAAAGGCGTAAGATGTATGTGGGAACATGTCGCATGACATTGGGGATTCCTTGTGACGAGCATTATTTCTACATATTTCAAGACAAGGATTATTTTAACATCATTACAGCTGATAAACTCATTTCAGTGATCTACACAACAGTTGAAGTGCTATGCCCTTCGGAAGAATTTTTTCATATAGTGGCACCAAGGCACATTGTACAATGAAGTGAAGTTCTCCTCCAATATTCTATAGATCATTATCCAAACAAAAATTCATTGTTGAAAATAGTTTGGGGCATTGTTTTCTTTTCTTAGAGCTTTCGTAATATATTGATTAAACCAATAAATTGCGACGAAGTACTTCTACTTTCACTTCAATTAGCTCTCAAAACTTCCCAAACCCCAACAATAATCTTTCCAGGCGCTTTCACGATTCTCTTAGCGCGGAGGTAGTCGCACGTTGGGTCTCTCTTGTTTTCGAAGATTTATTCAAGGCAAGAGAAAACTACCCTGGGAGAATGTCATTCAAACTTTACGTAGGAAAGTGCGTTCTGTGATAGCGCCCCAACAGATGTGTTCCGAGGGATGGGAAAGATTTGCCTTCGCTCCTTTCCCTTGTTCTTTGGTGAAATCGTTGATGTGAAAAAACAACACTGCCAGATTCGGTGCGTTCATTCTTTATTTTAACTAGTGAACTCGCTCTAGAAAAGATTCTCAACAACATTAAGCACAACAATCTTTTCGAAATTCAAACATGCATTTTTTCTCTTTCACCAAAAAGCCTGATTATCATAGTTTTCAAGCGATCAAAATGTCGCTTCTTAGCTTTGAAGTCGACTGCTATGAATACGACATCAGCCAGTTATGAAAACGGAACTTCGTCCAAAACTCTTTGGAAGTAAGTGACCATGTTTGCAAACTTCCGACAATCAAATATGATGAACATTATACAATGGGTGAATTATCTTATTGGTCTACCTATACTAATATTATAGAGGTAAAGTTTGTGAGATTGTAAGGGGGGTCTGGATCTACTGAACCGATTTTGAATATTCTTTCACCAATAGAACGTTGGTATTAGAATAATGCATATGAAACTCAAAAAATTAAAATACTTTTGCGATGTAATTTGGAGAAAAAATTATCCAACAACATTTTTTCTGAAAAAAAAAATCTTTTATCAATAGAAAGCCGGAGTATTGGTTAGGGTCTTGTGCTGTATATCAGCTTTGAACATTAATTTTTTCTTAGCAGTCGAATAGTCTAAGTAAGTCGGACAGAAAACTGTCAACTGTCTTAAAAACTCTGCCTTAACAATGAGATTTGGATTGTTGAATTCTAAAGAATAATTGTAGAGCCCGATAATGCCTACAAAAAAGTCAGCGACAGCCTGTCTCATTTTTATGTTCAAGTCATTAGGGACGAAGTTCTTTTAAATTGAAAAAAATAGTTATAATCGGTGTTACGATTATTGGTAATATTATCAACAATTCTGAACTCTTATCAAAACAAGTACACCTATCGTCTCAAGTGCTCGAGAAATCATTCATAGCAGTCAGTACTAACAGACCATACACATATTTAAATTACAAGTAAAGAAGTTTGAGCTTGCCCTACGAAGTGGGCATGGGACAGTTAGTATGATTTTAATTCGAAATGATGCCATTCTCAATTTTGATACCCTTTTAGCCAACGTAGTCAAGGTATAGATGTAGTATGTATAGACGGAAAGTTTAAACGAGAAAACCAAGTAGTACCGTCCTGAAGCAGCTTTGCAATTCACAGTCGTGTTGATGATGTAGCTGCACATCAATCCCCAACTCAATCCTTGAGTTTTAAATTCTCCGATTCGTTTTCACCTTTATATTGTGTCATGCTCTCTGTTGCGAAGAAGTTACAACCTCCTTCCAAGTTTTCCGGGGGCCTGTTCGGCTCCCACCGGGAGCTTCACCTGCTGATGGACCCAATTTTCGGAATAAACCGCATTATCTCGCTTTTACGTCACATTTCCCACCGCCTCGACTTCCTTCTTCTGACGACAAGGACTCGTCGCCTCTCAAGTTTCCGAATGATTTCCACGACAGTGACGGCGCCTTGTACGCTTCGCTCGATGTTCCATCTTATTTCATTCACTTGACAAGCCACTCTTGCAAAGATGTCAATTTAAGATGCGGAATCTCGCTTCGAGGTCGAACAACTACAGAAATGAGAAAAAGGAGATGTTTCATTTTAAAATACCTTCTTCTCCGATGTTGTACCTCAATAACACACTTTCATTGCTTATATGGTTCGCTTATAAGAACGAGTCATCCGGAAATATTGTCAGGTGATGTAGAGTATTTTTGCTGATGCGTATTATCAAAAAACTTCTGAATCGACAGCTTCGTTGTCACCTAATGCAATCACAAATAATACATGTACGAGTAGTTACATATGTAATCACATATTATGTTATTCCTTCAACTGGAGTGTGTCAATTAAAAAGTTGAGCAACCATTCAATTAAGAAAATGTTGGGAAACAAAAGTTTGCTGTTCATGTATTTGCACAGATCCATACGTAATTATTAAACGAAAACTACAGTACATTGTCTACATATAACTACTCAATAGACACATATACATTGTACACATTGTACACATATACTACACCATAGACCGAACAAAATTTTCCAGAAGGAAGGTGAAGTAGTTAGTACATTTTAAATGAAAATAATTGATATGATCATATTGATATGATTCGAACGTTGATGTTTGTGAGTCAATTCTCACAATGTTGACGATTACAAACTTGTGGAATGTGATTCGCTCATTTCGCATACCAGATGAAATATTTTTACGGATGATTAAAATGAAAGGATTTGTGATGGTATTTTGTATGTTCATAACACTGTTCCCCGATATACGTACAGACATTGAGTTTGGATGTTCATTATTTCCGGAAGATAAAATGTGATAAATACCATCCCAATTCAAGTGACCCAATATATTGGCCATACGAAACCGTTGTTTGATTTTCCACGCTTGATAAACCATTCGTCTGATCCAATTAATCCCTTTCAAATTTATCGATTGTTGAGGAAAGGGAAGTCGAATTCCGAATCGAGTGCACGGAGTGGAAAACTGCTTCCCGATGAGGGGATTACGTTTTTACGGTCTGACAGAGAACAAAAAGACGAGGTGAGACCACCCGCCCCCAAGCCCCACTTTACGAGCCATTTGCGCTCGAGAGTTTTAAAAGCTCAAACTGTAGTTTAAAATAACACTTTTGACTTTTCAACGTGTTTGGGAAACGAAGATTCGTTCAAGCATTATGTAAAGCCTGTGATCTGCTGTATAGAGAACACTTTGTTCTCCACGTAGATACCTGCAGGGACAGGAAACTGTTGGGATTCCTACGTAGTTCATTAGGATTTAAGCTCGGTAAAAAATATCCCATTATTGACTCTATCCAATATCAGATTTATATGCACTTATCTATATCAGTGAAGGTTGTCAACATTCTACTCCTTGGTCAATTTATCCTACTTGAAGCAAGAAACATAATTTGAATAACCGGCTCATAGAGCAGGAAGATTGAAATAAAATCTTGGCACGCAAGTGGCACTATCATAGTTGTCAGCAAATGTATCGTTCCTTGGTGTGCTAATGTTTACCAATTCGACTTACAGTACATTTCAAATAATCCTTCTAATAATATTTCTAACTAATTCTTGAAACAGTGGATTCTTTCCTGCAGGTGCCTTGGAGTAACGGCGTCAGCGACAATCGACAGTGGATGTAGAGCGGAAGAAAATGTAAAAAAACAGGTCAAGAAAGGCTGCTCTTTCGTCCAGTTGTATCCGGCTTGGGGAAATTGAAATATTTCCCTCGGAACACAGACCAGGAGCCTTCAACTATTTGTTAATCGTTGCCTGAGGTGGATTCTCAGTGTATATTCCCTTGATGTTATCTCCAACGAAGCTGCTTGACGGACCTGTCGAAAGCCGATCTTGGTCAAGATTTTAAAGAAGAAATAGATGTAGATTGGCCACATTTTAAAGAAGGAAGAGGGAGCTGTCGATAAACAAGCAATGGACGGGACGCATGGCTGCAGAAGTCGCGGACGTATAGGCTGCTGTATGTGGAAGACAGATCTGATCTGATCTGATCTGGGGAGGCTACTAAAGTGGGGAAGTTATGGCTGGAGATGAAGGCCTTGTAAGGAACTGGATAAACAGCGAAACTTTGTTTAGGACATTTGTTCCTCTTAGGAGTAACGAAGAAAAGTCGAGTCAATTCTGAAAACGTCTTCCAAGTTAGGTGAGGCTCACAGTTTCCTCGTAGGTATCCGCAATATGAATGTATAGATAATCTTTCAAGTAATAGACTCTGCCATCTGAATGAAAGCAATTGGGTCCATCTACTGTAAACATTAGGGAGCACACACCTAAACCGTTCAATCTCTGGACATTTCATTGTTTTCGGATGGCAACAGTAGATGTAGTGATTAACTAAAACTTTTTTCTCAGTTGTAGCTATTTTTATTGTTTCTTCCTCATTATCAGATGTCATCAAACATCGTTTTACTTTTATTACATTACTTTTTTACATCATTATTTTATAATGCGAAACTTTATTTACTAATAGGTAGTAATTTTTTTCTTCATACATTTTAGAATTTATAGCCACTTTTCCCCGTTTTACAACTTCGATAGTGAATTTTCGGTTTTCAATTGGGTTCCAATCGATTCACCCAAAAGAAGATAAAAATAGGATGATTTAATGATCATTTTCTTGCGATTGGGGTTTTCCCCAAAATCGGCCATTTGATCCCACTGTCTGGCGAATTTTTTTTCGATTTTTTAAATCCACGTACTCTGAAACGTAAACCATCAACTTTTGAGTGGAGGGGGGGGGGGGGGGTTAACAGATTTTTCATGATAAAATCTCTGGCACATGAACTCCATTCGAGGTCTACCTGGTTATAACTTGCTTATTGCTCTTATGCAGAATAATATTATTACATACGGTTCAGGTCAGGCTCCCAATCTTTTCTTATTCTTTCAAGCTCCTGGCTTCCGTAAGCCCCAATAGCTCCCAATATTGAGGCAGGCTTATGCAGTTGTCTCTGTTTTCTCGTGAAAACATCCCACAGAGGATACGGAGGCACTTAAGAATATGGTTCGTCTCAGAGCACTCTGTGTTATAAATTCTTCACCTGTCTCTTTTAGTTTCTCTCTCCTACGTGTTTTCGGTACTTGAGTGGCTGCGGACGGAGGTAGATGAAAGGAAAATCAATGGAGCTATCCTTACTGCGGGTAAAGAAGACGAGATATTCAGGGTAATTTATATACCAAATATAGTATTACTTATTAGGAATATGAGGTTGTGTAAAATTTGTTCTTATAAACGAGTTTTCTCTGTTATCATTTTTGGTATGATCAATGAGATATGAGAATTTCTTAGAGGTATTCAGGGCTCAGGGTTATTGAAGAGGTGAGAATTTTAAACTGGACGCAAATTCTGAGAGGTATATGTTAATTCGTCGCAAAGCACTGAACACACAAGTTAATAAAGAAAACTGCAAATCAACTTCATGGAGGGGGTTCCATCATCTACAGCTTGTTTCATCATGTTTACGACGGCGTTAGAGCAGTCCGTCGTGGTGATTGTTTCGACGCTGATAACTATGTCTTCCTCGGTGTCGTCATTCTGGCTTGCTCATAATGAGGCTCTACCAACCGATTTGATTTTTGAAAACGTATTGACCTCTGGGTTCAAGGTCTTCGAGTATGGAGGTATGTACTTCTCTGACAAGGGTAAATCTTCAACCGCATGAAGTGATGCAAACGATAATGATAAAAATAACGGAAAATTCCACCGGATGTCACAGTGATCAGAATGTGGTGGGCCTATGAGTTTCATTTGATAGTGAAGAGAATATTCCGGGGTGGAGACCCTTTTTTTAGTTCGATACAAATTCAAATTATTGTAGTGGACTGTAATTTAAAGCTTTATAGGTAACCCCGAAAAAAATTATATATAAGAAAAAGAGGTGAAGGAGGGATGGTAGGACTCACCCCTAGTTCCGAGTGCTTGCTAGAGATCGGCGAAGATCCCGGCCGGGAAATCTGCGGAGTCGAAGTACCTGGCGGCGGCGAAGTGGGGGCGGTACGTCTTCCGAAAGAGTTCCAAAAGAGAGCGTCTCATAAAAGGCATTGAACACAGCCCAACATCCCATATTTGCACGCATTTTGTTACCCATCAGCCAATTAGCTAATGAACATGTTACAGTTTCATTTATTTGGGTTAAAAGCCACAGGGGAATAAGGTACAACGAGATGGTTGATGGACTGGCAAAGGCAGCGGCGCAAAACGGAACGTGTTGTAGAGAACAAATCCCTAAAGAAGATTTCTATCGGCCACAACAGGACATTACAGAGAGCAATGTAATTTAGCTTTTAGCCGTTCTCAAAATGGAAACTTTTACAAACGGATACAGCCAACCCCTCCTCTGAAACCCTGGTTCCACAATATGACTTCTAATAGACGGGAAATAATGACATTATGTAGGATTCGCTGCAACCATGGGCTGTGCGATAGTTACAAAAACCGGTTCATCGATGAACAATTCCCTATCATATGCCAGGACTGCTTCAATGAAAATGGCGATTTAGAACACATTGTGATGAACTGCTCTAAATTTTGTGATGCTAGGAGAAAACTATTTGCCGATAGGTATATCTCCCAACTTGACTCTTCCTCATTGTTATCATCAAATGTTGAGAACCACCTGTATTTTTAATATTATATATATATCGATTCCTCACAGAAATTGAAAAATATTTACCCTTCCTGGCTGTAAATTTGGTTATATACCATGTATAACGCCAAATAAAATTAATTTTAAAAAAAGGCATTGAACTACTCAAATTTACGCAGTTGAAGAAACGGGAGATGGTATCGTCAACAGCAATGGAGCAAGACGTCGTAAAGGTGAGATTGAAAGGAAAGAGGACGGACAGATAGGTACGGGAAGACGAGGAGGGGTTATATGTTTACAAACAACGTAAGCCCACTCTCAAGTCCAAACTATTTCTATATCTCAAGTATGAATCCAGCGGATAGTAATATGGTTTCATTTGTTTGAAAAAAAGTTTAATTTCGTTGAAAAGAGGTTTTTTTATTGTCACATGATCTTATTTGATTGGAATAAGGTTTCATATGGTCAGTGCGAAAGTTTCATTTGACTGAAAAATGCTATACAGTTATGTTCACGGTGTGTGTGAGCAATCGGATGGTACCTTCTTTATCGAGTCACCGAAAGAACACGTCCGTTGGGAATGTTCGTCGAAAAATAAGAGAGAAAAGGGACGTCAGCAGCGTGGCAAGGCTCCAGCTCCCGAATCTCCAGACGGGGTCAGGTCCCTTTTAGCTTGATAACGACGTTATTTCCCCGAGGGTTATAAATCTCTAGGTGTACAGAAGATACGAGGACGGGTATCGAGAGAAGGAGCGATCTAGCTCGGGAGGTTCGGATCCGTTTGTTCCGGAAAACGTGCTGGTGACGACAGGGCTCAAAAAAGAGAATTATTTATAGAAATGTTTCCGGAAAACTTGTAACAATCACGAACTTCATTTTGCATCATCACGACTAAAGGTAGTGAACATTATAATCCCACAGAAGTAGAAAATCTTGATCGCTGTCTTCCTGTCGGTAAAACTCGTTGCGGCCTTTCTTCTGAAAGTATGCAATCGATAACTATTTGCTATGCTTATCGGCCTCCCTTTGACTTCAACGGTTAAAATATTATGTTGAGTTTTCCTAAGTCCTTGGGTCGTTTCCATGAGCCAGAAAAAATGACGTTTACTTGAGCTCTGAAGTTCATCATCATGCACGTAAGAAAGTTTTTGGTAGCTACTAAGGCCCAACTGTACAAGACCTTGAGGGGACGTTAGCAACGGACCGGTGGGACTGGCTCTTAAACGTCACCCGTCTGCCGGCCCAGACCGGGCTCTTCAGATGTACGAATATAACGTAATGTAACCCTACTGCAGATAAATCTGTAACACTCACCGAGTATTAATACAAATTGATGTATAGTTTTACAAAACAAAGGAGTTTCCTCTGTACCAGATGACGGATAAAACACATGATCAGGTACACAATTCTACACAAGTTCTCTCGAAGTACACAATTCTGTATTCTTTCTCTTGAAGTAGGTAGATACCTGCCAGTATTTCCCCAAGTTGCTGCCCTCATTTCTCAAATCGCCAAAAATCGTATACCCCCAAAATCAAAAGATCGAAAAATCCTTATATTACTATTTTGGTATTTTGATATGGATAAATATGTTTTGCGAGGACGTTAACCAAAAATTGCTTCACGTTTGTTTTACACGAAAAGTGTCGAGTGAATTGCGCGTAAACCACTCCGTTGCTATAGTGTCACTTTGTAAGTTTTCATCCCAAAAAACGCTGCTAATTCTAAAACAGAGGTTACGCAGATCACTGAGAAGCAGATAATTATAAAACGGAGTGTTGATACCACCCTCAACATTTTTTTTTGTTCAACGTTTCAAGATGTCTAGACTACAAAAATTAAAAAAAAAATCCCTTCGTCCGCCGTACGCAGTTCAGAGCTTTCCTCCGAAACTACTGAATGGAAGTCAATCAAACTTGGGCCAAAAATCACATTTGGGGTGTAGTTGGGACTCAATCTCTACAAGGATCTCAGTCAATGTGAAAGGTTGAACTTCAAAAATCTTTGTTTCAAAAAGTCTCGAAAAAACACCATTGTTTCTGTGTTCGTTATTGATAGACGTCCCTTCACAGAATCGCATGAGCCCAATAAGATAGCTTTACGTTCGCCTTAAGGGCTACGTTGACAGGCAAACAAAAAACAACACTGTGTTAATGTGAACGTGCTTGGACATAGCAAGAATCGCCTAGAGTGCTGTAAGGATCGTATCAGCTGATATAATGATTATTGCTGTAGAATTTTGTTTCATTTGTTCCTTTTGAAATCGAATATTCCTTGTCTTATTTAATAGAAGACTTGAATAACCTCGCTAAATTTCAGTCATTCAACTCTTGCACTACGTCGTGTCATATACGTTATATTGCACCATTCTAGGTGTTGACATTCCATTTACTGTCCTAATCAACCTTCAGACCTGATAGCCCAATGGATCTTCTGCCTTAATCATCGTCATCATGTTCGTACCATTTCAAGTGAGAGATTTATGGATCACGTCAGAATTCCAAGTTTTGCAGAGTTCCAGTGATAGATTATCCACCAGGAAGCGGGGTGTTGTTGTATGAAGGCTGGAATTTTGTTATTTATTTATTCATCAATATTCCGACGTTTTGGAGTGGTGGGACACTCCATCATCAGGGGATCTAGGACAACATAAAATTTAATATTATTCATAACACCCCACACCTCAGGGTTTTACATTATAATATTACTATGTCTAAAAATAAGTTACCTTCTTTAAAATTAATATACTTACAACTTCTTTTGGACATACATCCTCGTCATATTGTAAGCAAGTATATTAATCCATACATCCTCCTCAAAGTTGTGAGTATATTAATTTTAAAAAAGGTAACTTATTCTTAGACATAGTATTACCTATAATGTAAAACCCTGTGGTGTGGGGTGTAATGAATAATATTAAATTATATGTTGTCCTAGATCCCCTAATGATGGAGTGTCCCACCACTCCGAAACGTCGAAATATTGATGAATAAATAAATAACAAAATTCCAGCCTTCATACAACAACACCCCGCTTCCTGGTGGATAATCTATCAAGTTTAAAATAAGGCTAACAAAATGACAAATAATAAAGAGTTCCAGTGATTTTTACAGGTTATTTTCAAAACCAAACTACTAGTTGGACACAAAAAGGTAGAGTTTGTAATCCGAAGTACAAATAATGATTCGATATTTTAAAGAGGGTCACGATGTATCGCACTAAAGTTTTTGAAGGATAACTGTCGATTCCATATTTGCTTCCCTTTATCCAGTATCAGTTCAGTTGTAAAGTGACTCCAAATACGCCAAATTGAGCGAGTTAGTAGCAGCTAAAGGCTAGCAACAGACAAACGCTATTGCCTTGGTTAGGGCCGATACGGGTCCAATGAAACCGGGTGAAAGAGCCCTGTAAATCCAACTGTTCACTTCTAACTCTTGTCCTGACCTAATGGTCCGGAGTGTATCCCACGGGCGCATTAGCTCTCCTCCGTCAAACGCAGTTGTTCTGGTGCGAGGACGGGGAGAAGCGGGAAGACGGATGGGCGGGAGGTAAAAGAAGAAAAAACGAAAAAGAAAAAAGAAGAAAAGAAAGGAGTACTATCCCAACGGTCTGAGGCTTACCGGGTTCCACCTACGTTCGTTTTAGGGAGTTCGGGGTCCGATAGGATGAGCTTACCCTCAAACGTTCGGGTCAATTTATGACTTCCTGTACTTACAAATGTCCTATTTAGGTAAATCATAATATTAGCATCTTCGATATTCCAGGGAAACTTACCTTCGTTATTGATGGTTTGTCTGCATCAAAGCAAACTTCAAATCTACTTTTGAAGTTCCCGTAACGTTAGGACTGGGCCGTATAGACAAATTTTGTTATTGTTTTACTAATTAGGAGTGGGATAACGTTGTTAAGCCACAAGTAATAAGTAATTAATTAATAAGCAATTAGTTCTCAGCAGGAAGCCCTCAATATAGTTCTATTAAAGTACTCTTCCCATGAAATGGATTGGTTGAAAGTAATCGTCACCAGGGATTGATTTAATTTTGAATATCTGGATTTTTTTAAAATTAAGGTCTTGTCTAAATTATGGTCCGAACTGTAACTGTTTATAACCCTTACCACGCAGTCCTTCAAGGTCTGACGAAATTCGGAAAATCTAATATTTATTTTTGAATCGAAAAGGGTTGTTACAACAACTCTCAGGTTGTTTTTAAGGTCGAATTTAAGATGATATTGCATTATTGTTCACCTTCAAAAGCGCAGAGGTGAAGTTCACTGTTTTTCAGTATGATAAATATTAACTTGTTACTCGGCTACCGATACCTGTCACTTGAACGGTCAGACATACTCCTGAAGGCTTATGATTACGGCTTCATATGCTGAGATTTATCTGTGTGTAAGTACTACGATTTATTCATTGATTTTATTGAAAAAGTTTGTTCAGGAGGGCTAAATACTCTTAAAAGCTGACTCTATCAAGTTGTCCCTATTTCACAATCATATATTCAGTTTTGATAGATCAGAAAAAAGTAAAATAATAACCTCTTCAAAACTTTTAAGGATCATTCTGTATTTAATGTAGGAGTAAAAATCACTTCAATCAGCGACGGCCTGGGTTTCCAATCATAACGGGTTTTCTCTTTTTATACTCGCTGATGAGAAAATCAAGAACTTTTCAATCCGTGGATTGCTGCGGCCTGTCGGCGGAGCGAAGCTTTTCCTTTTTTTCAGTTGTTGAGGCTCTTTTTCCTGCCTGAATTGAGCTAAGAAGAAGGAACGGAAAAAGTGCTTCTTGTATTTATCAAAATAGAGAGAAGATGGGAAGACAGTATGTGCAATAAAACCAAATTTCTAGTAAAATATGAAAATTGGCTTTCTGGCGATCTTGTTTGACTTTTCCAACGTTCAAGCATTTCGATGCAAAACTTTCATCCAGAACTGGCTCGCAGAAAATTTTATGGGCTTTACACAGCAAAATATGATGGAAAACACGCATTTTCCATGATTTTCCTCAATTGAGGATTGAAATATTTATTTTAGGTGTAGTGACATGGGGTATATTCACAATCAGCATGAACTTTCCTATAAAAATCGATCAAAAACGGATTTGGGTTCAATCCCACAATAGGTAGTAATGACGAACTGTGAAACTGAATGTTGAATTTATGTGGTGAAAGTTTTGTGAAGCTTCGCACCACCCGCTCAATATCTTTCTTCTTGCTTTTCGCTTCTTCAACCAGCTCTTCAGCAACTTGGCCGACTGGTTGTTGTTATTATTGTTGGACAGTGAATGATGATTCTGCACTCAGCTCGTTTTTATTACTTCCGTTGCAACTTTACCTGTTGTGCTGTTCGTTAGGTATTCGTTTCGCGGAAGTTTTCATAGTCGTGACCACCTGAAGGCATCTAGTTACGTGAATACATATTCTGACTTCTGCAATCGTTTGTTCCCTTCAAACCCGAGTTTATTTTGTCCATAGGAAATAAAGTGAAAGCTCTGTAACGGCCTTGCGGTCCAGTGGGAAATATATCTACGTAGCTGCATCCTCATCGGTCTTCTGGACCGTGACTCTCGAGCACAATATCGCAGTTCACGGTCGGATGAACGTCCGGAGTAAGTGCTTCCATCCCGAGGGTTCTCTTCTGCGTTCCTTCCTCTTTTCTTACCTACAAAAATATGAACAACAACCGATAAAGCGGAAATTCTTGTAGAGAAGTCACCCACACCAGTGAGATGGAAGGGCTTGCAAACAGCGTCAGTTCGAATCCCGACAAAGGACCACTTCAGTGGGTGATGTTTAATGACAATCGACTCATCGACAAACGCCCGCATGATGGGATTCTATTGACCTCACCACTTCATATGCAGGTTTCAAAAGCATCGTCAGCCCCTCAATCTACCATCCTTAGAAACTTGCTATTTTTGTTTACATGATAGAATAGATTAATGTAATGTAACAGCAATAAATTGAACAGTTGGAATGTGCAAATATGAATCCACGAATGGGTTAGGGTAAAACTGAATAGAATGTGTCGAGAAAAAAATGTGTTCGGAGCGTGCTTTTCAATGTTGGTTCCGCGTCTTTCTGTCTGTTCCAATTTCTTGCCTCGGCCAAAACCATCCCAAGTTTTGTTCGTGGTTTCCATTTTTATAAAAGAAATTTTCAGCTTAGTCCTAGTTTGTTCCCATAAATTTAATTGCTATCTGATCAATGATAGAGCAAACAGAATTTGCGATTGTAGAATTCCTTTGAATTTTAGCTTATGCTCGAGGTTAACTGCTGTTCTATTTTGTCTTCAATCATTTTGGCTAGTACTTTGTTGATAGATTAATTATATATGTCCATGCTTGAACGATTTAGGAGGCTATTCTCCCCGTCTGTTTGTAATCTATTTGATGAAATTATCTTAGGCTGTGGATATACTTCTTTGAAATGCTCCATTCTTGTCTGCAATGCAGCTTCTATGCAAGTGCGAACACATATTTCTCTAATCGGCATATTCATACAATGCCATGTTCCTATGTTCATGTTACATCGTTCATATTTTTGACATTAGTATTACATTTGACGTTCTTCCAAATCTCTGGAATCATTAATCTCTTTTAGTTGAGATTTAAAGTGTGGCGTCCTGAGACATTAAGGTTTTTATTGAGCTAGGCGCCTCAGCCGATTGGACGGGCGGTTAAGTCGAGCTAAGGAGAAGGCAAGGAAGCTGTGATTCAGATGCCTTGAGGCAGTGAGGAAACTGAATGAACTCGGCAGAAGAAGGGGAAAAAAAGTCGGGAGAGCCCTGCAATCAAAATCAGTGGACCCACATCCTCGTTAGGGAGATCGAATGGAATTTTTAATGAGGGCGAGACGAAGGGTTTGCTGCGCGGAGAGTGTTTCTTGGTGTTTGAGCACTTGAAAGAACAAACAACTTGAACTGGGAAAGGGAAAAAACTTCAGGATCAAGAGGGGAGAGGAAGTTAGGTGTGTACTAGGGACGGCGAGGTGCAAAGAGGTGGATAGGAGAGGTTTCGACGAGGTTGTTGACTGTGACAAATAACGAACGAACCCTTTATCGGGGATAAATGAAAGGTCCACGAGAGGTGGGATGGGATATTTGCAATAATCAACAACTGTTTAGTGAGCTCCTTGAGATAATTTGGTTGGAGGAACTTCGAAGTTCCAGGTATTCAAGTCATTATCATCCTCATTTAGGTATAAAACATGAAATTTTACAGTTCCAAGGGTTGAGTCAATTAATCTGCCACGCCCAGGGGGTACTCCTGAAGCTAAAAAGCTCCGCCCAATCCGACCAAATGGAAGGAGGGCATTATCCATATCTGTCACAGGCATTTACTGATGAAGGAAAGTACAATTTACTCGAAATAATACACGACAACTTGTAGATTATGGATCGAGGATTAAAACTCTACTGTAATATGTTGAAATGTTCAGTTACCGTTTTTCTTGTGATGAAAAAAGCGTTGCAAAGTTTTCTTCAATTATGATTTTTTTCTTCCTCATAAATGCTCCAAATCCCAGAACCAGGCACTCCACTCCCCAACATTTGCACAGGCAAGCCAAATTGATCCCATTACGGCCCGGAAAGTCACAAATGTACCTATTAAAAACTCGTAAATAGTTTCAAGTAAGTTTGTGACTTTAAGAGATTTTGAGAGACTGCGTATTTTTCAAAGGATAGTTATTAAACACTGTTCTAATTTCCAGTTACAACGAAAGATAAAAAAGAAATCAAGTCGTGTCCCACAAAAAAAAATTTTTTTTTTTAATATTTATTATTATTTATTTGTTTGTTTAAATGTATATTATCTAAAACAAAAAGATTCCTTGATAGCTGTGTGTTTTGCTGCTTGAGCATGTTCTGGAACGTTGAACTTCTGGGGTTTATGGTGTCGTTACAATTTTACTCCTGCTGTTTACAATGCAAGTGAACAAAAACTTTGAAAGCTCCGGCTTTTGTCACTTGTTACAGAGCATATGTACATGATTGAACGTAGCGGTCATAACAATAAATATGTACCTTGAGAGCAGCACGTTCAAAACGGAAAGATGAACAATTTGTCTTTCTGACGCGAAACAAACAATTCCCTGGTAACTCAGGAGTTAGAGGAACAGAGGACAGCTGCGGTATAGCTTCGCATTCATTTCTGTTCCCAATTTCATTTTTTCATAATCTTATGTTTGAATTGCAGTTCTAATCATTGAACTTCCAACAGTTCCGATGAATTGGCGACTCAGAGACCATGTTCGCTCGCTTTCAGTATAGACATTGCTAAATGTTTTCGTCTGAAACAAGGAGCCAATCATATCAACTCAAAATAAGATCTAGAAACCCAAATAATTTATTGAATTGATTGGATTTTTAGGATATTGTTTGAGATGCAATCAATGCGGGTATCTGATACAATGCCTAACTACACTGATCAGTTGATGCATTTGTCCATCTTGTCAGTATTACACATACCTACTATGATTGACAACTCACTTGGCCATGCATACCACTAACGGCTGTACTAAATGTGCAGTTTCTTCCGTTTTATTCTCCACAGGCGTGAGTAATTAACCTAAGTATAACTAGGTAATAGATATGTATTACAGCTAAATCAAGTTTTCAAGTTTTGGATAAAACAATATTGACTTATGGATTGTTCCACCGGAAATTTTCTCTATTCTTATCTGAAATCATTAGCTCAGGATTTGTGAAATAGTTTGATTTTATGAAAATGATAAGAGCTCCCTGGTGTGCTAGTCGGGATTTTCCTGCAAAAGTTGATTGTTGGGGTATTAATGGATGCCGAATATAATATGAATGTACGCCAAATTCTAACCCATATGAATACCCCATTTCTAAGCTGTTCAGTAAACTGCAGTAAGCTGCAATCTACGAATCGTTGAACCCAAAAACTGTTTTCGAGTTTTTTCTTCATCCCGCTATATCCAACATGCCAGAAGTTTTAAGGACCTTGAAAATAACAGTCACGAGAACGTCTTAATGCGCCACCTTAGTGCACGAGATGCGACGTTTAGACAGCTGAAAAGGGTAAAAACGTGGCTCAAGAGGACGCATTGGGGAAAAAATATTACCACAGCAGTAATTAGGTATCTTGTGTTACGCCTAGCGGGAGGAAATTACGTCCAAGATGACGTTAACCTCTCGCCGTATATCTTCAACCACTGCGGTCCCTTCTAACTAAACATAAACATCTCTAACTCCACGAACTTCGAAATTAGTTTCAAATTCCTCCGCTCAGCACAAGACTTGTGCGCAACTCATCAAAACTAACACTTGGCATTTGGAATCAGCGGTGATTGATATCACAATATGATGTATGATGATTAACTTTAACACACTTGCGAGTACGTTGTTTCGAGTTATTAATGGTAATTGCTTTGCAGTCTCAAAGTTCTTTTAGAGTTTTCAACTTAGCACACTGTTTTAGCCCTAATGTAACCGTTAAACAAACGTTACGGTATCACAATAGTTGTCATTGTTCCCGTCTCAAACAAAATTAAACGCTCTTTTCTCGACACTTTGAGGTTTACTTGTAGATACCCCAATGTCGAAGAACCAATTAAGGGAATTCCTAATTGGTACATATCATCCGGTTGCATAAATGAAACTCTCACACTACGCATGCTTTAAGATGTCGAAATTGAGGAAGGGGGTCTTGCTCTTTCATTCAAAAATTCACAACCATTGCGTTTCTTAGTGTCCTCAGTTTTGAGCCCACAGAAGTAGTTCTCCTTATTGTTGAAAAGCTGTTGATTAATCACTGCTTATACATATTCTCATTTTGTTAAGTTGAATCAGTAAAGGGGATCAATGCTTTTGATGAATGAGGGCGGCGAGTTATTATGAGGTCTCAATTCCAAACACTTTAGGAAAGTTAAGCTCGGAGATGGACTTTATTTTTGAATACCAGCTAAAAGCATATTAGGAGGTTCAGTGTGGCGGTACGTGAGGAGAGTTGAGCATGAGGTAACAAGAGCTTTTCGGCCAACAACCCCCTCCCCCTTCATCAGCCACGAGGCGTAGTACGTGATCCGCATTTCCGATTTACGTATATAAGTATACATAGACATTCCCGCAACTCAGCCCCCTGACGATGAATCTCCTCGTAAATAAACAAAATAAGTTAGAGGTAACACATGGGTACGCTTAAGACCCGAAGAAATTCCCATAACCACCCCTGACCTTACCTTTACGATCTTTAGGTAAATGGTACCGATTTTCTGGAATGATGTTGACTTGTCGGTCCGATACTCCAGAAGTCTGTACTTTAATCAGCTCGCGTTTACATTTTGGCCTCTAACAATGGCCTTTAGTAAAATGAAAATCCTGCAAGACTCGGGATTGTATCTTGTAACTAAAGCATTTACGTAGTTTTATATTCGAAGAATAGTTTTCATTGTATTCCAAGATTTGAAAATGGTGGGCGGTCTCACTAGTTCTGTGTGAAAATCATACCCAACTACAATATTTTCAAAGGTATGTTGCATGGACGGATGTTGGACCCTGAAAGTTTATGAACTGGGTTGAGCCTTCCTCAACATTAACCGAGATTTTTCAGAATGTGATTCACTATAACGGTGCTCAGATCCAGATATAATAATAAGACTTTTATCCACCAACTTAAACGACCACCTGTTATTTTCGTTCTTCCGATACATGGAAACATTTTACTGCTGGCTTAATCCACTCACTTTCTTCTGAAGAGCTTCAATTGTGTTCATTTTCAACAACACATTATATCTGCACATTTCTTTGATTGATGCAGGTTTATACTTAATAGATCAAGATAGGTTTTTTTTTTTTGTTTTTTAACAAACTTTTTGTATTATAATATACTTTGGGTTTTGATAGCACAGATTTTCATTTGTACAGAAGTACGTTGACAAGTGTGATGGGGTTACTGCTCAGCAGCAGTCCCTCTTAAATTATAAATTCATCAATAACACTAGGTAAGTATGATAGTTAAGGAGAATAATTTATATAAATATTTTATAGATGATAACAAAATATAAAAATAACGATAGAATAACAAGATGTAATAGAAGGAAAAATTTGTGTTCACATCAGTCTAGTATGTCAGGTGCTCTCTTCCGTTTCAGTCTTCTTGGTTGTTGGTTTTCCCACAATGTCAGTAGGTTATGGAATATTGGCGTCGGATGGTTTGAAATTGTGAGGTGTAGTCGTTTCATGGTGGTTCTTATAACTTCTTCGACTTCTGGGATGTCTAGATCTTTATGGAGCACAGTATTCTTGACATACCTGGGTGTATCTGTTATGAGGCGAAGCGGTTTATTCTGTTGAACTTGTACCCTTTTTATTTGAGTTTTGCTGGCCGTACCCCCAGACGGAACAACCATATTGCCAAATCGGACGGACTAAGGTAATATATGTATAATAAGCGTTTTATGCCAAGAGGTAAAGGGGAGTTGCGGCCGAGTAAGGGTTTGAGAAGATTGATTCGTGAGCGTAGTCTTTTGACCAGCTCTTGTATATGGTAGTCGTATGTCAGACGTTGCTGTAGGAATACACCAAGATATCGGACTGCGTTAACATGAGAAGATAGGTATTGAGCGAATTTTCCGGGATTTTTATCTGAGTCCATTATCTTATCCATTTTTTATCTGAGTGAACTTCGAGGAGTGGCGTGTAATTTTTATACCCATATAGGAATTGTTACTATAATTGAAAATGTACTTTTGTATTTTCTATTCTAGTGAGAAGGTTTGACCCACTCTGTTGAAACGCGGAGGCCATTATCCCTTGACTAAGGAAATTAGGTACCTTCAGATAATAATCCTATCGCTAGGCATAATCGTTCTTTGACATTGATAGAGTACAAACAAATACGACCTCATGTTCCAAGTTTCCTCATTGTAATTCCTTGTCAGTGTCAATAGGACTTATCGTCCCCATGTACGTGATATACGGAGACATCGCGTGCACCGCAAACATCGATCGTTCGTGGTGCGTGCAGCCAAACGCACTATCGTGGATTTTAATTTCATTTGCCGCGAAGATCCATGATGGATACTGCCGGTGACAGGCCAAGTCCTGGCGGCGAGGGAAGTTGGTGCCACGTTGGACAAGTCCCTCTTGACGCCATCCATCATCCCGTGCGTCCACTTAAAAAAACGTCCCTTCTCTCAAACTCCTGCCTCCATCAGCTCCGACTATCAATAATTCATTTGGTCCGAGAAAATTGAGGAGGGAGGTCATTTCCCATGGGGGACATTTCCCGGTATGTGAAAACGAGAAGTGAATTCCACAACCAATCAGGCAACCAACAGTATCTGAGTAAAGTCTAGATCCGAAGAGATAATTGGATATTACGAATTTTTGGATCAGTTCCACCTGAATATAACCATTGTTCACTACACGGATGCGATATGGTTACAAGATTTAGACCATCATAAAATTGCTAAATGATGTCACTATCGAACGTTCAGCTTCCGACTCAGCCACGGATGAAGAAGTCTGGTCGCAAAAAGTGAAATTGAGATTTCTGGTTTCAGAGCTACTAAATAAACCTTCATCGTCTGTGGAGTTACATATTCACATGCATAACTGTACCTAATTTATACAGACATTTAAGCAATTTTCAGATGTAGCTGGTTAAACACCCTTCTCGTATGAATCGTACGTCTGCGGTGCACTAAAACGTATATGACAAAAACTTGAGAGGTTACTCGTGAATGAGTCTAGATCATTCCTTAAATTTTACCCCAACCTGATAAATAACACACTGATTCGATATGTTGGCTCTACAAAACTACTGAAACTTCTATAATTACCATACAATTTTCTAGTGATATGCAAGTTATACCCTACAGGGTATTTTATGAGTTTTTCTTTGATCAACGACAGCCCTGTGAGGTAAAACGTGATACTTTTTGTATAGGGTAACCCCGTATAGTCTTGACGAAGACTTGCTGTACCTATGGGCTCGGAAGAGTCCATCGCTTAATGGAGAGCCCTAAATAGTAGTTTCCAAAAGGAACTGAGGTATTGTAAAAATCAATCAAAATCATTTCACCAAAGTTTCGAAATAACACCAAAGGAACATCGTTGTAAATCAACCCTAAAAGGTATTATTGATCAATCAACATTTCAGGGTGATAATATTGAAAAATCGATGCATTGATATGGATAAAACTTTCGAAGAAAAAAGTGATTTTTTGGCTGTTAAAGTTAGCCATTTCTTGCTATTAATTATTGAATGAGGCTACTCGAGTTGCTGTAAGATCAGTCGTTCTCTCCTCACAACAGAAGATATTTTGAAATTTTAATTAATATAAAATTCCGTAATGAAATGTGAAATACTGTGAAGTGTAATTTGTGGGTGTCCATTTCAATAGGTGATTTTTAATCATTTGAATGATACCGCGTATGTTGCTGTGAATTAATCCGTCGCTTTCAGTCGGGTTATTGACGTTTCTATCATTGACGTTTCTGATTTCTAAAAAGATATAATCATATGCAGATTTTTATAAATTTCTGTGTTTATTTGTTGTTATTTTTATTTCCACTATTTGGGAGCCTGTCGTGATACGATCATATAAAAAAGCGTTCTGTTTCTATTTTCGAACGGAAATCGCAACTTGTATTCCTCTCGCCGAAGACCTTATCAGGTCGATCACCTCGCTCTTTCCACAAAGTTATCCGCCCTTGAGACGCCGCAACTCCAGTGACGTCAGGAGCTCAAAGGGCTGGGTTCAGGTCTCGTTTTATAGCGGCGGAATCCCTTCATCGGCTCCAACAATCTTTCGAGTCGAGGAACAACTTCCAAATCGAGCAGTGCCATTCCTATCACTGAGAAGTAGGTTGCAAATTCCTAAACTCGGAAGAGCAGAATAGTAAACGTGTAAGACCTAATAGTTTCGATTGTTCTTGCCTGCTAACCAAACGCACAAATGCCAAAATCAACCTATTGAAATTGAGGACTCACTCTTAATTTGATTGATCTCACCCGAATCACAACCGTATATTTCTGAAAATGATTTTGACTATAAGAAGTGAAAACCCCTCAATAATAAATGGGGTTTTGATTATTTTTCATTCAAGTTTTCTACTTACTGGTTTATTACTTCGATTATTTTTGTAGTTAAGGAAAATAATGCGTTTTACGTCAAAACGGTACCCACTTAACACTTCAAAACATTAGGTTTGTACTTCTTACTGGTGACATCACTAAATAAGTGTACCACTCTGTTCTGGAGTCTGGTTGATATAGACTTCAAGCTTAGAACTTCCCCCGGAAAGGAAGGTACTGCAATATGCTTCAAAATGTTAAATAATAATTTCCCATAATTTTTTCCATGGAAATCTGGTTCGTAGCATTCTAAAACGTTTCCCGGATTTTAACTCTTTTGGCGCTCTCATCAGTATGTATGTTTATAAAGGATGTATTTTTTTTGCTTTTCCAGGTATATTTAGAATTTTTCTACTAACATTTACACTGGAATTTTGCTAAATCTAAGTGGAAATGGTCTAGACCTACGAGATAGAGTACCAAACCGATATGGAAATGGCAAACACTTGTCAGAAATGCTTTACTTGTCCACTAACTACTAAAAACTAGAAAAATTTGCTCATTCGATCAAGTTTTATGACTACAAGTTAGCATTTGGATTTCGTAGGGTCTGACTGTTGAGGTTGGAAGATTTACTTCCAACATGAAACCGGGAGCGTTGTCTATGCGGTCTCATTCTTCTTGAGGCCAAGTCAGTGCACGTTGACTTCACCAATATTAAAATCAACTACATCCCTACGTTCCTCAACAACGTGGTAATTCCCTACGCGAATGAAGCCAAATACCTGGGCATGACGCTTGACGCTAAGCTCAGGTGGAGAGAACACGTCAAAAAAAAGAAATCTGAACTCGTGTTGAAACTTGGAAGAATGTACTGGCTAATCGGCCGGAGATCCACCATGACCATTGGGAACAAGCTGCTATTGTACAATCAAGTACTAAAGCCAGTGTGGAAGTATGGAGCGCAGTTGTGGGGCTGCACAGCTCCAACCAATACACAGATAATCCAACGTTTCCAGAACACCGTTTTACGATGTATCACGGGTGCACGGTGGTATTTCCGAAACGATGCCCTTCACCGTGAACTTCGAGTTGACACCGTGGATGAAGTTATTAAAAAGCGAGCTACTGCTCACCTTAACAGACTCAAATATCATGTAAATGAAGAAGCTGTCGCAACTGAATGTATTTGCGCTCTAGCTATTGAACATAGCTGGTAGTAATAACCAAAACCTAAGTGACAAAAAACAATTAAGTAGTAGATAAAAAACAGAAAGTTTACTAGATAAAGGAGGATCAGTGACATAAACAATATTATCCACCAATATTTTTTTCTCATACTATCCGACGTGTTCGCTAGGGTGTGGCATTGGCAAAACCGTACACAAAAATCATGCCAACCTATTCACTTATGGTATAGCTACTCAACTGAAACCAAATCATCGCAAACTAACACGTAAATTAACACAAACAATAGCTGTCTCTCGGATCATCGATTATCCTGACTTTGGCTGGACAGCTTGGAAATGCCGTAGACACTGATCACAAACGAACGTTTTCAATCATTAAATCCATTTTCATTTTTCATTTTTAAATAATTATTTTTTAATTTATATCTTAACAATCTTGTAAACTCTAACTCTTTGTATGAACTCGATTTCAACATTGCAACACGCAATGCTACGGCCGAATCAGATTGGGGTTGGTAATACACGGCGCACAAAGCAACCCCTCCTTCAAGACCGCGCGGTCGTGCGGGTCATTGCATATCCTAGCCCCTGACCAAGACAATGCCTTCTCCGTAGCTTTCCCAATTTTCAAACATTAGGTATTTTTTAGTTATGCAGGGTGTCCCAGGAGTTATGCACAATCCGAATCCTACGTGTTCTACAACTCATTTCCGACTGCGATGAGTCGCATTCATCTTCGAGACTTTTGGAAAAACCGCAATTTAAACAGAAAACACACGTTTTTCTGCATTTAAACTCCTATATAACTCCTATAAAAATAATTTTAAAATCCAAAACGACTACACCGTTGGAAAGCTGACATTTCGGGGCACGTTTTATCAGGCCTGCACAGTTCTGCGTCAAGCATTCATGGGTTTCTAGGCGAGATGAAAAACAGGCGATTTTAAGATTTTGACAAAACTGCCATTTCACGCAGCAATCGCACATCTTCAATGCAATTTAAAAAAGTTTTTTGACATCAAATATATAGAAAATTCAACGCTCTTTCCAACGGTGTCATCACATTTGAGCTATCTCCAAAATTGAGGGAGTTATTACAGTTTTAATGACATGAGATCGAAAACACGAAAAAAATCTTAAATCGCGAATAGCTCGGAAACGAGGCCTCTGGCAAAAAATTGCTAGGAGGCATTTTTGTTCGGAAATGAGTTGTAAAATACGTAGGAGTCGAATTGTGCATAACTCCTGGGACACCCTGTATATATGAGTAAAATAAGTCAAATTAATATTATCTCGGTGCAATAAAAAAGATAAAAATATATATATATTTTTCGTGCAGAGTTTCTGTGCGGTCTTGTCACCTGGATAATACATCCAAAAGGTATCATAGAGCCACCAAATATCAATTTAAATGTGAGTTGTTTGCATGCTTTGCCGATACCAGAAAGTATGAGTCAGTGTTGCATGCATGGAGCAGACAATATTTGGTTTATGAAACAATTTTCACCAAAGTGATAGTAAGTCTGAGGTACAAAATGATTTCGAATAAAATTTTACATGATAATATTCACAAGTTTCGCCTACTTGATAGGCGAACTTATATTTCCTACTACTGAAAAGTTGTGAACCATGCTGCTAACGGTGAATACAAAATTAAGACGAAACGACGAATGATTAAATATCCCTGGACGAGCAGGGGGCGTGGCATTTAGCCACGTGTTGCTCTAAGTCTGAAGGCCTCAAACTTCAGGCCCTTTTAAGCCCAAACTCATGACACCCAGGAGTTTACGTTGAATACACGTGGGAAGGATAGTTCCCCCTTCTCGTTTCAAGAAACTACTGAGCCTGAGCTTACATGAAGCTTTTCAGTTTCAGGTGTACCTTGCGGGTGTTGCAGCCATATCGACCCAGTCCTTGGAAGGGGCAACTGGTCCATTCCACCATTCGTTTAAACATATCACTCTAAATTCAACGCTAGCAAATAGGAGTCTTCTCCGAATTGTTGCACTCCGATAACTCCTTGTATTAATTTTTTACTAAAATCTGATGATACAAAACATGCATACTTTACAACATGCAGCCTAAATTATTCAACGTTTCAAGTGCATAGAAGAACATTTAGCGAAAGCTCATCCACAATTCGATAGATGGACTTAGTGCTCTTGTACGTCCAAATAGGCTGAGAAGTATGGCAGTACTTGGGGTAACTTTATTGTATTCTATTACCATTCATTCACCAGCTTTGTACACACTACAGGACTTCAAGGTTAGACACCATGGCATCATATTCATTTAGCAGGTGAGGGAGGGATCGGCACTCCTACTGAACGTGAATCACTGTGCTGACCTTTCCGTAATATACTGCCATGTGTAAAGAGTAGAGGTAAAGTTCACCCGTCTGACGAGTGCAAGTGAGGGCAGAGGTCGTCGTTTCAGCTGGTAATATATGACGTGGATGGAATGAAAGGCCATAACGCCTTGTCAAGTGAGCCTTGCTTTGAATATTTATAATGCCGCGGGGCCCTGCTACTGGTAAACAATCACGGTTAAGACCTTGTTGGGCCTGTATCCTCGGCATTACTTCCGATCAAAACCTGAGGGTAAAATTGAAGGGTTGAAATGTTGAAAAATGGGAATCTCCAAAACACTCGGAATACAAGCTTTTTGGTTTGACTTGAAGATAAATCAGTTCAATGAATCGAATGAATGAAAATAAAATCGTCAACCCGATTACGAATCGCAAAGGGCTTTGGCATTAGGGAATAGGTAGAACTTCTGGTCATTCGGAACGATGTTTTTCAGTTTTCTCGTTATAACGCTGCTAATATTTCTTCATTACTAAAGGTTTTGCTGGCGGGTTCGGTTTTGAAATGGTTGGAAACGATTTAGTACGCAGTCATGTTTTCTCTCTATTAAACGCTGACCCTTCCGACCCTAATTGCCTTCTAACCCTTGACTTCTAGAAGCCTTTGACATTTCGGTCAAGCTTTGAAGGGGTGACCCAAAAAAGTATTTAAACCTTCACTCGAACCCCAGAATTTTTGGGTTATACGAATAGAAGACCATTTACATCTTCGATTTAGCATTTATATGCATTCGGTAGGCGCCTCTTTACATTTTACCCTCCTTCTTCACCCTTCAGAAAAAGATTCTTTACAAAATTGGATTCACTGTCATTTAAATTATTTCGTTCGAGAATCTCGCAACTTCACTTACTTTTGGTATTCAACGGTTGGTTGCTGTTTTGTATTCAGTCTCCTAATTTCTCCAGAAAGTCTGCTTAATAAAAGATTACTTCATATGATAAGTAATGAATAATGGATAGCTGACAACCGTTCATAACCTTAACATTTAACACTCCTGTGTAGGTATTGTGATATATTGCATTCAAAAACTTCCTTAGAATAATTTGTTTTTCCTGAATGAATTCGTATAATCCGTTATTCCTTTACAGTACAGGGCCATTCAGGAGTTTTAGCACCCCTGAACTCAAAACGGGGAAAAAATCCAACGATTTGAAACAACTTGCGTTAATGATTTCCCCCTTCTTTTCTTTTATCCACCGAAATAAATTATTCATCTCGTTATGTCGCCTTCGCACCCCAACGCTGACTCTATTATCCTTAATCCTGTCTGATCCTTGGGCTTAGGCTTTAATGAATCGAAAATTACTCTCTCCATCCACGTTTTCCGTTGCGTATTATTTCTCTTCTTTTTTTGGCGACGTATTTCATGGATTAGAAAAAAAACTCTTCCTTTGTCCTTTGAGAAATTAATTGGGTCTGGAACAGAAGCGGGTAAGGAAAATGAGAAATGGCGTGACAAGTGTTTCGTTTTTTTGCGTTTCGTCGATGCCCGTTTCATTTCGCTCCACAAAATATAGAGTAGAATGATTTATTCTAATATTTTGTTTGAAGTTTTGATTTTTTAAATTTATTTAATTTATTTTTTACATTGTACAATGAGGTACATTGGTACTCTTGGATTAAATGTACAAATCACATTTCATTTTATTGCGACATTGTCATTAATTTCTCCAACACACAATAATTTGTTAAATCAGTCAACAAATCATCATCATTCATATCAGTTTTCCAATTACGATTGGAGCCTGCCTGGTGTATTGCACGTTTTTCGGACGACGTATTTGCAGCTTAATTCCTGAATTTGTTCTCGCAAATCTTAGATTACTACAATTCCTGGAATACATTTGAAATTTTATAATCACCAATACGTTCAAAATAATCATTTGAAGTGAAGTCCGATTCTGCCGAAATTACAGCATTCAGGTAAATTGTGAGAAAATTCGGGCCCCAATTCCTCCAAGCACTAGATTAACAGCGGTTCACCCTCAAAATGTGCGCACGGCTTGAAAAAAAAAGGATGATCTGATGGGATCAAGAAGAATCACACATCTCATTCCATGACGACTATCTTACACTATAATGTAGAGACACACAATATTTTGTTTAAAAAAGTGACACATCCATATGTTACTCATGTTCCCTTCTTCCAAGATTTTCACAAATGATATAAGTTTATCGAAATAGATAAACTGCATTCCAACTCATTTCATATTCAACACCTGCAGGGGAGATATAGATTGCAGTATTAATCTATGTAAATGAATCACAGCCCTGGAAAACCTTTCGTTTACCTTTCTCATGACCTGGTATCGTTGTTGTCGGATTCTCTGTTAGCGTTTGGGACCCACCCAGTATTCCTATTGGACTAGATCTTCCACCGGGAGTAAAGTCCCAGGTCTTGTTACAATACATATGATCTTGAAAGCATATATACTCGTGTATGTAATTTACTTATGTGGACTGAATTAATATAGCTTTATAATAACTGATATGTATTGTTAGCTAGCTTGAGCATCTCGAGAATATTTTTCGATAGTACTTTGCCACCTGCCTAACGTGGTTCTCTCCTATCTATCTGAAGAAAAGTTGTTCCAGCAAATGTTGGTTACTTACGAATTACAGGTGAGATTGAGATTCGAACATTAGTGGTTACCTTAGCTTATTAAAATTCTCACAAAAGGGCTAATTGTCTTGTTTTTCATTCCATTATATAAAGTAGTCTCTAAATTTTTACTATTCTTGAAACCTAGGTTCTACCGATTGCTAGGAACTGACTTTAGTAGAGTATTGAGTTAGAAACTTAAATAGGAAAATTTAGCGAATTAAGTTTTTAAGAATGACAACAAACTGAAAAAACAAAATGGTTAGACGGAATGGAGCTGGCAAGCTGTGCGTTAAGTTGTGAATCAGGGCTGATCCGAGAGCCCAACCCTAACGGATGGCTTCTGGAATCCACGAGTTCTTGCATGAAAATCCCGAGTCAAGCGTTCGTGGAAAGTCATTTCACAGTTACTGTAAGAAAATTGAAGGGTCCATCCATGACTTCCCACAACTTGGTGTAAACTAGCGTGTCCTGCTTACTCACTGTCCTCAAACATCTGTGGGAGTGATAAATGCAAAGAATTAAACTTACAGATTGATCGTGACCTGTCAACCTGTTTTATTTTCATGTTTTTCTTACATTACTTTTTTTAAAGAAGATCCAGGTCTCCTCTCGAAGACGGGGGTGTTGATGTCTCCTGCGCCCTCACCCTCGCTGTGGGTATGGTGGCGGTGAACGCAGCTTCCTTCCCCAAATAGTGAAGGCAATCTAGCACTTTCATTACATTCCTCAAGAAAACAGAATTTCACTCTCAGAGAGTCTTCGTTTATTATTGACGATTTCACCCCCGGCGCTTCAAACAATGGATCTCTTTCGGAGGAAGTGATTTCTTTCAAATAGATGAATAGGTAGAGCATTCCATCACTCTGCAGTGGAGGGGTTGGGGTCCTTCCCTAAAAGTGTTATGACTCTTCCTCAATCAATACCTTCAGGCCGTGATTTTTCTTTGGCCCACCCGTCGAAGGGATTCACCCACCCGGTCGTTTCCTTTTTGTTCTATCCGCCCCCTTCCAGCAAGTTTGCCGTACTTTGCCTGATGTTCTCCACCAACAGCAGCTTTCATTATTACTAAAGAAGAATAACTGAACATTTACTTTCACGACCTAAGAAAATAGAATGTAGATACATATTTTATTTGGCAGGTATTCATTTTGGCCAGGGGTGCCCCCCCCCCCCCACCCAGCTTCATGACGCACCCCCCCCCCCCTCTGGTATCCCCTCCCCAAAACAAAAATGTAAAAAATACTCGTAAGCACCCCTTGATTTATCTAAAACTAAAACAAGATTTGTGTAGGTATTGAACAAATAGAAACCCAGTCGGAAATAGACAAAACGTGTATATTTTATTGTTTACTTTCTATCTAGTGGTGTAATATCTTTTTGAATGTCGTCTCGTTGAACACTTTCAATCAACTTAACCCCCCCCCCCCCCCCCCCCGAAAACTTTTTTAGAACCCCCGAGAATTTCAATGACGCAGTCAGCGCCATAGACCCCTCCCTTCAGCCCCCTGTGGGGACCCCTGATATAGGGTAGGTACGCGCGAAATCGACCTGCATGAGGCTTGCAGTAATCATTCAAAATTTTACTTTTCTAGTGCCGTTCTCCATTCTAGATATACGGGCAGATGAGCAAGAGATCATATTTTTTCTAATTAGGAAAATCCCCCCCATTTAACCCATGTTTTTTGGGTAAATTAGATTTGAACTGAGTGTATGACGTATAGTGAATCAGCTACCTGAAATATATAGAGAAGTAGCTGTCAGATTTTTAAAAACGTTCATCTGCGAGTACCTTTTTTAATTTGAAGGAGTGTGGCCTGCTCACCCTCTCCATGCCACATGAAACAATAATCAACCCTCCCTGAGTTATTTAAAGTCCTGTCGGTAATTTTCCGAATCGCTAGCTTCCATTTCAACCGATGCTAATTCTATTCGCCTAGAATATAGACGACATTGTAGTTACAAAAGTGACTGCGCCTTCTTTCTCACGAAAAGTTGAACCTCACATTTTTCCGACAAATCCCGCGATTCTCCATCATAGTTCTAACGAGTTGCCGCGAGATTATGATTTTACTAGAGGATAGAAATCCCTCCAATATTCATGGGAGCAGATAAGCCGACGGAATTACTAGGGCGGAGCGGCAGTTCGAGGGCTTTAATAACACGGCTTTGCCGGGCCCAGTGAGGAGATGAAATTAAGAAAGTTCGTTTTCAAGAGGGCCCCTCGTTGAAGGGAAGAGGGGAGGATATTTGAGCTGAGTCACTACTCGACTTATATAGGTGGGGAGAGTGACCCTTGGGCTGGTGATTGACTCCACCTACCAGTTCAATCAGCCACCCTTTCGACCTTTCTTCCTCTCTATAAAGGTTGAAACCTTTGAAGTGTTGATCCTTTTGAATTTAAACTTTTTGTAATTCGAATATATGAGTAAGAAGAGTAATATGTGTGATTCTCAAACTACGGGCGAATTTGTGTAAATGGAACGCTGTGCTGTTTGAACTTTTCCCCCTTGACTATGTAAGTTTATTGAGTACTGCGGGGTGCCCACAGGGGGGGGGGGGGGGGGGCTATGACGCAGACTGCGTCATTGAAAATCTGGGGGGGGGGAGGGTTTCCAAAAAAATCTTGGGGGGGGGGGGGGTAAAGTTGATTGGAACAGTGTTTAACGTGATGACATTCAAAAATATATTACATCACCAAATAAAACGTAAATAATAATGAACCTAGTAATTAATTTAAATATGGTTTGTTTCTCTACCTGAAAATGTATAAATGCTACATAAATCTTCTTCTAGTTTTAGGTAAAGAAAGGGGTGCTTACGAGTGTTTTTGAAATATTTGTTTCGGGGAGGGATTACCAACTCACATGGGGGGGTTGCGTCATGAAGCTTGGGGGTGGGCACCCGTGAGTACTGCATTGACCAACAGCAAAAACCGGGAGCGGAATATAATTTCTGTTTTTTAGGGTTGAGAAACCCTGATCTGAGATTTAAAATTACATGAAAATTCTCACGTCCTTAATTTCATCTGAAGTGCAGCTGTCAATGGTTTTTAACCCCGGCTTCAAGTTTTGAATGTCCTGAGGCTGCACTTTATTCAGGTCTATTTAGTCTAGGGTCGTTGTCATGGCCCAAAAAGAATGTGTTTCTGACGGAACAAAACGGGGATTTGAGGAAGTTCTTATTTTGTTGATAGCAGTGACTCACAAGCAACCAGGCACACCTTTGAGTCGCCTTAAACGGTAGGTAGTGTGTTTTCTGATCGAGCGAGATCATCTGAAAAGGGGTTAGTATGTTTATTCAATGTCATTTTAATGCCCTAGTTGCTTACATATTATGTTTGATTCTAAAATTATCTTTCTACTCACTTATTCTCTTGGAAGGCCGTATCACATTGCATTTTTAAAACCCACAAAAAGTCCAGAAGTATTGGTAGAATCTCTATTGAAAGTCCGAATTGTCATTGTCATGTAGGTGAAAACATACCAAAATTGTCATTGTAGTGACCGAAACCGCCACGCCATTGTTATGACTTCTATCATTGTAGTGGAGGTCGAATTTCAAATTTGAATTTCGCGGAGAATAATGGGATGTCTTGAATGATCGGGCATCAGAAAGACATCCAGGGAGGCCAATTAAGTGATAAAAATCCAAAAACCTATCGAAAAAAACACTTGAATTTTTAAAATTTCAGGACCTGAAAATTGCCCGTAGTTTGAGAATTACTCATATGCATTTAAAACTATGATTACTTCTAGAAATTATAACTAACTCTTCTGTTTTACTCCAAAAGAGCTGAAACACTTCAATATTTTCTTTGCCCCAGAAAGGGTCAAAGGCTTACTTCATGTAGTGAATATATGGATCAATAAAATATGTTAAGTGTGAACTGTGCTAATAAGAAAATTCAGACATTTTAAGATGCATCTAAATTTTTTATCTACTCTCTCAATAAACAGTGCTTTTAGAAGTACGAATGGTAGTACATAGTTTCAGCATTACTCCTATATATAAGCTTGTAAGTTTTGTATCAGTTTACTTAGTAATTATCCCAAAAAACGGCGTTTTTGGCAACGGAGTTCTCGAATAGCAGAGTCCGAGCTGAAACCTGTTCGCTACAAATCTTGTTAAATACTTGACTCTGAGTCGAATTAGCTTTGGCAACCGTGCAATCAGGTACAAAGCAATGAAAGTCTTCGTTGAGTGCCGGTTGCGGTGACGTTGGTGGAAGGCAGAGAAGCGTGGTGGCCCGGTAGCAGGTGATGGGTTGGATGCTGATGTATTCACCACAAATGACCCGTCCCATCATCTCCGAACGGTTTGTGTATTGAGCGCAAGTGATGCCGTAATTCATACAATCAACTGCTCCTCGTTGTAGTGCTCATTGCATTTTCTCTCGTACACAGAAAATGTTGGGTCTGAGGTCACGTCCCTTTGTTGTTTTTCTTCTTTTCTACTTCAACTTGATTCAATTCGGACTGTTGCCATGGCATTCAAACTATCATGTATATGACACATACATATACATGACATGTACATTGTATATAGATGGGACAGAGTGTATATAGTTTTCCCAACTTTTTCAACACCGAAGTTTTGTGAAGAAGACAAACACAAATTTTACCCTTTGGATGAATAGTAACGTATTATCGTTCAGATTTCGTACGAATTGGAGATGGGGGCATTAATGTCTAGGAATATTACATCACAAATTTCGTTGTGACATAACCATCACGCATGCTCAAACCTCAAATCTGTTGTTACAGATGAGAATCCAAGACAAGTAAAGCGATCTATATAAAATGATCTGGAATTATGCCGATCACTTCATAACCCCCCCCCAACTATCCTACGAAAACATTCGATCAACGGTTAATTTGTGGCTCAATAGACATTGAAAAGACAGGAATACTAGATACCTGGTCATTGTTGAGCTCTCAACCTCAGAAAGGAATAATTAAAGGTGGATTAATTTGCACATACAGCTGACATGTGTAAAACTCGAATGGCTCCTTTAAAATATAGAATAATTCGCTGACCTTTCACTTGGAGACTATTGCAAAAATGAAGAAACTCCGTAGTGTCTGACAAAATGCTCAAGTTTGAAAACTGTTGGAATCACAATCATTGTGATGAAAATAACCGGTGTAATAATAACTAATTATCTGTTAGTTAACTTGACACCTTCCTCAAATGAATTGACTTCTTTTCAATTAAAATTTCCTTCTTTCTGAAAACTTGAAATTTTAACAAGGAACATTGTGCCTTGGCATAACTTGTCGAGAAAAGTCAAGTGAGGTCGGAGCGCGAGCAGCCAGGAAATTTCGCAATGATTTCTACTAGGTACAACCATTTCAGTCGTTGCTATGGAACTTTATCTTCCTCATTTGAGATCATATATAAATCGTTCGTTGGGAACCCGTCAATATGCATAAATTAAATACAACCAAAACCACTGTAACTATGGACGATTTGGCAGGTTTTATATCTATTGTAAGTTGCCTTCGTTTTTTAAAAGGATTCAAATGAGCTTGAAACCCGGTTAAATAGACTGTAAACTACTTTCGCGGTGAAAAGAGCTCTTGTGAGCGCTGCTAAAGCGTGTTCCATGATTCTTGAATTTTAGCCCCAGGGTCTAAAGGGGCTGTATACCATTGAACTCATTTTTGCACTCAACGTTTGTTACATTTTCGTATCATTGTAATTCGTGGGTATGAGTCTCCATGTAAGTCAAAAAATATATTAAAATATTATTCTATGTGATTGGATTATGAACAGATTATATATCTCAATAAATAACTCACTGTGTTAACTACCTGTCGTGATCGATCATCAAAGGACCATTCACGTCCTAAAAACCTGAAAAAATGAATAATTCATGGGATGTAATATGCTAACCTACCGCATGGAGAGTCGTGTTACAACCAAAAGAACTGCTGCTTTTGAAGTAGCAATAAGTAACCGAACGATCTGAGGAAAACTGCCGTTGTCGTCGGCTATGGGGTCATTATGCAGATGAAACCGCGCGATAATTTCGGTTATGAATATTTAAATCAAAAGTGTTGTTCGTGGAGCTCCTAAAAGGCGTTTTTCAATTTCTCAAAGGCCCCGGAACTCCCGAAATGGGAACTAGGCCGATTACCGCCCGTTCCAGTTTTCTTCTTTCGGGAACGTAGCTGTGATGCTGGTCATGCTGGTCACTCATGACAACTTTGTGGAAACCAACTTTTTGAAAGTATCGTGGAAGAGCTATGCGAATAGAAATTTCCACAAGAGATAAAGAGAAAAAAACATATTTTAGCAGATTTTTTCAAAAATTATTGCCAAAATATTAAAATAGTATTTGTATTTAACGTGGTTTGTTAATATTACAAAATGAATGAGCGTACCTACGTAAATTCGGATGTATCTAATTGTTACCTACCTGAAACGGAGTTCTTTGTAAAATTTTTGTTAAACATTAGCGAATATATTTGTTATTAGCCTTTGTAATTACTATTGGTTGTTTAACCAATAGTAGTCGACTCAGCAGGAATTGAAGAGTTGATGAATTGCTCGGTACGTTGCTGCTAAAACCGTTTCCATACTATTGGTATATGGTAGAGGGTAATTGAAAACTTCAGGGATGCTCGCAGCTGACAATCCCGACCCTAATCTACCATCCCGGCTATTAAACTTCCACGTCTGCCGCGTATTTCCCATCACCGGCTCTGATTGTAACCGGTGACGTCACGGCCCCTCAATTTGATTTCTCTTCCACGGAACCGGCAGTAGATGAGACTTTTACCAGGTGTTTGCCCGATCCGCCCATTAGTTATTGATGGTTCGTTCGGCCAGATAATTAAATTGCCTTTATGAACGAACTGTCTTTCCATTTTATGGGAACGGCGCTCGGTTTATCTGTTGACCCTCCCTGCATCGTTTAACGATTCCCGTCGAACAAAAGGGGGTTGGCCCGTTTCTCTCCCCTATGCGTAGATCTGACCTAATATTGGAAACTATGTGGGTTCTATGGTGATAACAGGATCCCTAGAGGCTTCCAAGAGACAGCTGCTCTCGCCGCCCAACGACTTAGCGGTGAATGAAACGTACCTACTTCTAAGCACCAGTGGATCGTTTGAGATGGATTTTTGGTAATGGCTCCCTCACAACCAACGATGGGGAACCGTTCAATTCGTGCAGAATGTTGGAAAATTGGTCGCCCTCCAAAGCTAAACTTTCCTCTGACTAGAAGTTTGCTTCTCTCATCTTTCATACCTATTTTGGTTCAGTCTACCTACTGTAGTCAAAACTAACCCCGAGCAAAACTGTTCTACATTGTATCAGGTATTGGTGTGATGCTGGCAGTGCCTATCTATCTCGAAACAGTTGAATGGACGGTTTCAACACACAGCTCATGCGCTGCATTGTCACCATTTATAATTCACTCATGTCAACTAATATTTACCATCTGGTACACATTCGTACTATCAGAGCTGTTTGTGTACGCATTTCGTATTTGTAGGATTCTTAAATTTCTTGTTATTACTTGTTTACATTATGCCGGGAGAAGTGACAGACCTGGAAACATAGTATTTCCCGTTTCATAAACCTTGTTTTGAACATAAATCCGGTCCCTACCGGTTTAATAATTCCAATCAAAGTGCCCAGTATCGTTTCTGATCCTTCATTCGTTCATTGAAGAAGCATATTGCCCTGTGGGTGACAACACTTAAACGACAAGATCAGATGATCGCGATGTTTCTAAAGAATGCCACATTTTTTCGAAACATTTTTATACCATCTTGATCAAGTTGGATATCAATATTCTTCCCAACGACACAGGAAGTATTAGATCCCAATCATTTTTCCGTTCGCTATATAAATCATGCGTTTTAGGTTCATGTTGGATGGTTAGGGACCCACACACTTCGCTTGTAACGATTGCACGCCCATTTCCTATTAGAAGATAAGAAATGCAATCAATTTTAGTTAGAGATTTGTCTGCTAGGTACTGTTTTTAACGACCAAGTTGGGATTTGCAGTTCAAGGAAACCAAAAGCATTGAAAATAGCATGCAGAAAACGGTAAATAACACTTAGTATAGAATCGGTTTTGTCTGTTCTTTCCAAAGTACGTCAGAAAAATGGCATATTTCTATAGAGTAGCTGTAGTAATTGTTGTTGTTTTACTGTTAATCGGAAATAATTATGACAATACCTATGAATAAAGTTTGGAAAGGTGAAAAAAGGTATATAATTGTGGAAATCCATATTGAATGTAGCCTGTCATTTTTCACACTTGATACGGAAATTGAGAATACTTCTGATAACCGTGATAAAGGAAACCCTATGCCGTAGAGACCTCTGAAATGGTCTTATAAGTACTTCCTTCACGGAAACTTCCATCCTTTTTGAAATGCGTTAAGAATGGATAAAAACCTGCAACCGATTTTACCGTTCGTTGTAAGGACATTTCGAAATTTTGCTGTGGTTTGTACGCATCAGGAACTTGATGGATACACGCGTAAACCCAATAGTTTGTAAGTACTTTCCCGAGTTGGTATACCAATAAATAGATATCATAATCATTCCTCACGTAGGAAACCTTTTCTCAATACAAATCCACTTAATGCGTCTCCGAGAATGCTGTTTAAAGTAGGTTCTTGGCTCAAAAAATCCCAAGAACCCCATTCGTATGTACGGAAATCGAAAAAGTAATCCCACTCGTTCGTATTTGAAGAAGTCGAGCAACAACATTCACGATTTACGACGAATTCAACCTTCTTTCCCGGTGCATTGAAAATGTGCTAGGGAAGTAGAAGGAGGTCACGAGAGGTGATCGCTCAAAGCTGGACGTCGGTTTCTTGGATGAAGTCATTAAAATGTAAGGGTGCCCTTTAGAACTGAATTTCAGTTAAAAGTTTCCTCTAAAAATGTTCAGTGGAAAATTCTTGAATCTTTCGCTAACGGCGTTTTCAATGAGACAGGTCCGTATTTGCAGACTACTGTATTGCATTTATTACTCCGTTTATTTCTCTGATTTATGTAGCAATTTGAGAATTGGAAGGACAATATGTTCTGATGTTATGAAAACCGTGTGGATGGAAGTGGCGAAACGAATAACTCCAAGTATAGGAAAACGTTATTGTTGAGTGTAGCGGCGGCACCTGCCCTGAAGCCCGGGGGGTGCACCGAGATCGTAAGGGGCAACCACGAATGGAATGTGAGACAGAAATGTGCTTTTTCCAGCCAAATACAATTATCAACTACCAATCTGCAAAGAAGATCAATATTGTCCACAAAAAAGACAAGAGAAGCACAAAAGTTTATCACTCATCTCACACCCGCAGAGCTAAACTACCTTGCGAATCGAACGATTTCTGGTTGCCATCGAGGTTCGTTGCAATCCCGTCAATGCTTGCAACGTCGTGTCGCTAATAACCACTGTTTGATCTACCGATAATAGGCGAACTCACGTTAAATATCACCTATTGTATTCATCGCGCATTTACAAGTAACACTTCAGTCACAAGGGTTGCGACAATCAACTGATAATAGGATAAGAGTGTGTTTCGGTGATTAGAAGCACGCACTCTAGAGGGTGAGCGGGCGACTAGGGGTGTAACCAATGGAAAACCTTTATATTCAAACAAATGGCGTAAAGCTCGTGAAGGAAGTAAACTAAAATTAGAGGCTAACTAAATCAGTGCCCTCCTATAATTTCGTAGAATTTGAGAACATCAGCATTATGAGAGATCCGCATTGTATGCACTTGAAGGGAGTTTACAACCTATTCGTCATACACCTATACCTCTCACCTTGCCAGTCCCAATCACTGAGGGTTCCTTACATTTCGTTCATCGCATCTTTTCCCTGATTTTCAACGTTCCTTATTTAATAATTTCCCCAACAACCTCCATTGAAACAAGTTATGCTTTATCCAACATCATTCCTATGCTGGTTCACATGAGTCATTTTTTATCAATTCGGTCAGTCCTTTCTCAATTTTGCATCTTTGGGTTTCTACAAAAATTGTGTAAATGAGGTTCCCATGAGTGAAAATCTTATTTTTCTTTGATTTCAACAGAACACGACAAAACTCCCATTTGAACCCAGGCTTTCCTGCACTGTGGACTCATCTTTGGCTGGACCCACTTTTCTAATATTAAATCAACTGCAAATCGATCATTCTCATATTCCATCCCTTTGTAGGGATCCGCTTGGATTCCGGCAAGGATCTTCAAATTACCCATTTATCATCATCTATTATCGAATAATCTATTTACAGATTCCCTCAAGGAACACTCACCTTGCCAAGCTACAATCAATTAAAGCTATATTCATAGCTGGGTTACTTGTATCATTAACTGAATTCATTTTGTCTCATGTCATTGCTGACGACGTGACACGTGGATCGCATCGGACCTCCCAAGGAACACTCACCTTGCCAATCCTATCAAGTGTTGTATACCTGTCCTGTCGTTAGACAGTTCACCTCTGATCTCAATATCACGTGAATCCAAAACGCTCCCAACCCAGGGGCGTGAGGCAATGGGAAGCCACGAGCGAAATCGTCAGACCTAGTTCCGATCCTCTCTGGAGGACAGCTGGCGACGTCCGCGACACCTTTGGGTAGTCGGACGAAAATCCAAGGTGAAATTCCTTGTTTACTTTACTTTACAATCAATTAAAGCTACTTTACTTAATTTATTGATGTTCTGTGGAGGTCTACACTACCCAATCATATACAATGCCCACTCCTCATTTCAAGTTTATCTGGTATATCTAGAAGGTTTGGATGTGACGTCATTCACCGATCATCAATAATCAATTCCCAATACATGAACTTTTAAAACGACAACCAACACTGACTTTTCATTTTTGCTTCTCTCGCAAAACTATCCCCTGCATCAATACCTACTTATTTCTACTCCACGAAATTCCGTAGCTTCGCCAGAGTGATCCTTCAAGTCGCAACCATTTTTAAACTCAGCTCATCTCCGTTGGTATTAGAATTAGCCATATCACATTGACTCCATACATATAATATATGTTACATTGATATGGCTGGATTCAGCAAAAACTAATCGTTCCTTAGTAATTTCGTTTTTAAATAGGGATTCAATATTACTGAGGCGTTCTTGTTTTAGTTTTTCAATCATTGAATTCCTTCGTTTTTTCATTAACAATGTTAGGGTAGGTTGTTAAGTAATCACTTCGTCGCTTAATTTTCGAAATTCACAATTGAGGGCGGCAAGGGTTATACAACCGAGGGGAACTTCTCTTAATTAAATGAGCGAATTATTAACTCGCTAAAAGTGTGACCTTCTACAACTGCAATCATTTCAAGTAATGAATTGATAATTAATAAAGTATTTTTCTAAGTAATGAACTATTGCAATTTTCCCGTACAATCGTGATATTAAAAAATAAATTGAGTTACAAAAAAGTACCCCATTCCTCTAACTTACCAATATTCCAACAAATTGGATTCCAACAAAATCGCTTCATCGCTTCACTTTGTCCACAATGTACGGGGCCCAAGTTCCACAGGATCTAGAGTTGAATGACACTCAAGGTTTGAAGTCCTATAAAAAATCCTGAGTCTCCAAACATTTTTATATTACTATTATTCCAACTAACTTGCTTGTATCCTTTTTTCTAATTTTATTCATTTATGCTTTTTAGAGTAATTTTCGAAGTAGGATTTCTATCCTGTCAAATATATTATATATTTTGTATTAGGTATGTTTTGGGGTATCTGAGCTAAGAGGTGTGGGGTCTAATAATATCAAGGTTATGGCTGCAACCGTGTCATGGCGTGGAGTGTGGTGCAGGAAATGTGCCGGGGAGTGTCTCGAGCTGGGTATCTCGTCAGTAGCACTTCGTGGTATCACCACCCGCTTCATCCGGGGCTCTTACTTAAACTGGTGGTCATTCTATAGGGGCTGTTCCCTCCATCCCTCTCTCCCTCCTCCATCATCCTTAACTTCCCAAATCCCAAAGGCCGGCGTCTGGTAAACCTCCCCACTTTTTTTGTTTAGTTTTTTTCGTTTTTATTTAATGGGAGATTATTAAAATAATTATTTTTTTTTAATTCCGAATGTGATTGTGTCTAAATTTTAATATACTCTGTCCGTGTGCCCGCAACAAGGCTAATTCCTACAATTTTCATCCGATTTCGGTGGCAATTTCAGGAAATATGCTGGTTGAGCTGTAGATAGTCTCTTATGAGTTCCATCGTGGCACATATTAGTCTGTGCATGCGCACACTTGAATTTTACCAAGTATTATTTTGTTGTAATTTCAATGAATTGAATGATATAGTCAAATACTTTTCGTCAAAATGAATCTCCTGAGCCTTTTGCATCTTGATATTGATTATTGTTAGCCGTAGTTGCTGTTTTTGAATGCGATATGTCGCCATGATTGTGAACACGGCCATAAACTATATTTTTTACAGCGATAAAGGAATAATATGCCAAGGGGTTAACAGACACGACCGCCTGTAGGCCATAAAACGACCATTCAACGACTCCGACGCCGTGCGAATACATTTTATTGCCCCGTAGGAATCTCGACAGGAAACGATGCGAGGGATGAGCATTTAGGTCATCAAAAGCTCAGCAAAACAATCCGGTGGACTCCCATCATCTCCTAAATCCGAGAGGATCGCTCCCGCCCGGATATTCCACCTTTGACGAGAGGTTTAAATGGGTGCGGGCGTCTGGGGAACAAACTGGGGCGTTTTCATCCTGGGACCGTCGACAAATTAATCAAAATGATATACGTTTCAACTCCCCTCCCGCCTCCGCGGTTCCACGGAGGTAAAACGTACCGTCAGGGTCAGCTTCCTCCGGCCATCCTTTTCGGTCATGCGGTTGCCGTGCTTTGGAAACCGCGGTCTTGAAAAAGAGGATACCTAACTCGTATGACGGCTAAACTTGGGACAGGTAAAGAATGGACAAAGCTGCCCCCGTGAGTAACTGAACTCGTCGTGCCCCGAGAGATTTATGTGATGAAGGGAACCGCTACAATACCTAGTACATAAATCTTACTTATACAGTTTTTGATCAACTTTTTCCCATCCTTTGTTATTGTTCAGTATAAACCACCTTTTCCTGATATTCTGTTGTTTCTCAATTATATGTTACGCACTGCGGATAAAAAAAACTCCGCAAATTATGACACGTGAACGTTAATATTTCAGCGGGGTTTAACGATCAGGGAAGAAATCAAACGGCCTTTCGGCTGATTACTGTGTTTCCACACGTTGTAAATGGCTTTTAGATGTCCCAATAGCAGTTGGATGATTTGTCAAAGTATAACTCTGCAAACCAGTGGCGGCTCCTACCCTGAAACCGCAGGGCAGCCGAGACCGTAAGGCACAATAACTAAGGGAACGTGAACGGGAAAAATGTGCTCTTTCTCAGCCAAATTCAATTTTTAACTACCGATATGCAAAGGAGATCAATCTTGTACGCTTTCTCGACTTCAAATCGTGAAACAAACGACCCAATCCTACCTTAATAAATACCTTAACAAAAGAGAAAATTTTGAAATGATTGTCAAACTTCAGAAAACCGTGTTTTACAACAGTTGAAATTCATATCTGCCCAGCAAGGATCGTCGTGGAGGAATTCATATCTGCCCAATTCCATCTTTAACTCAAGCTTTCTTCCTGTTATTGCAGCAAAGAAGACAAAGAAACCAGAAAAGTATATTACTTACTTTTCGTAGTTATGAGGGTTGAACTTGGAAATCGTGAAACGATTTCTGCTTGCCTTTGAGGTTTGTTGCAGTCCTGTCAACGGTGGCATTGGGCCCTGCATCGCGAATAATCACTCTTTGCTCCACCGACAATTTTGCGAGCTCACGTTTTATTGCACTTACTGTATTCATTTACAGGTAATACGGTTCAGTCACAAGGGTTTTCATTTTGGCCAGGGAGTGCAGATGTGCCTGTGCTCCTGTCAGCGACCGCCCCTGCTGTGAACACCTAACCTTTACTAATCCGTTTGTACGAAACAAAAGCTGAAATCAAAATATACAACGGTGCATCAATTTGTGTATAGACAAGACGTAGAAATCCACGAATAGAAAAACTGAAATTTCATGAAGTAAAATAAAACTTCAATTTCAAAAGAACCTCCGCTGACCTCGTGCTTCTCCACAAGCTCCTAAACAACGCTCTGGACTGCCCCTTGCTGCCCTTAAGGAATTTGCAACCACTCGTACATCCCCTCGTGTATCTGTGATGTTCAAAGTACCATTTTCGGCTACAAACTATGATCACAGGCCCATATTGACACTAAAATCCTTAATTTCCCCTCCCCTATCAAATTCAGTTAATTGAAGTTATTTTTCCAGTTTAAACCCCTCTGCTGTATGTTAGGGGTTTTTTTTCGATGAGGGATGGGAGTAGCCCCTGGTCACTGAGACCACTAGGATCTATTGTGACGCTGTCCCCATTTCAATTCAAAATCTCTTTAATAACCTCTTCGTTCACAAAGTGTAGGAGATTTTCAAGCGTTTCCAAGGCAATATCAGTGGGTGTCAGGGCACCCTTCCCAAAATGCCGGAATCTAGTTGATGCAACAGCAGGACAATTACAGAGGATGTGTTCTGCTGTTTCCGCCTCTTCGCAGCAGAGCCGGCATTCTATTGTCCTGGCCTTACCCATTTTGTTTAGGTGGTACCTTAGGGGGAAGTGGCCAGTAAGAAGACCCACAAGTTTGCGAAGGTCTTTGCGTCTCAATGATAGAAGGGCTTTTGCGCGTTTCCTTGAAATAGAGAGGAACCGCTTGGCTTGCCTCTGCTTAGGAGTGTTGTGCTAGTATTCTGTGCGTGTTTTGTCCTCCCATATCTGAACCTGTTGAGTTACAAAACCTAGTTCTGAATCATCTAATTTGTTGATAACACAACACATATCAAAGATGATATCAAGAGTGGTCTCACAAACGGAAGTAAAAACTTCACAATATATCAATTTCATCATGATGATACCACTGATGATTACTGATCGTGTGTTCAAATTTCCTGGGATTGGATTGTATGGGCTGTAGATGATCACAAAAGAACTTGATCGCTCCCTACACACTGGTACTTTTAGCTCATGCATCTAGTATCATTTCCATTTAGGATACAGTCTAGTATCATTTATACCGTTTTTCTCATTTAATTAATGTTTTCTTTAACTATATATACCTAGTAGGTTTCAGATTTCATTATTCTATGTACTCTCGTATCGAAAACTATGCCACATACCAAAAGTAGCGTAGCCTCTGTACTTACTCTAGTCACGTTTCGAAGCACCAATCACTATTAAGCTTACTGGTATCTGCGAGTTGAAATTCTCAACCTTCTTTACCAAGACTGTTACCTGTAATATACAATATAAGTTTCCGTATGTCACATTGAACGCTTACTTCACGTCGAGAGGTCGTTTTATGGAACAAAGGAAAAAAACAGGTTCTAGGCTGATGGGTTCCGTGATCTAGCTTTCTCGAGCGGTACTGTGATGCAGCATCCGCTACAAGTCCCTTTTCTTTGTAAAGAAAAACTGTTAAGCCGTGAAGAATTCATGAGAGGCTTATCATATATCAGGAACAAACCGACAAAGTTAGAGTCACGGTAATAGGTACACAGCTTTTTTCTATCGATGAAGACGTAAATAGTTTTTTTTTTTTTTTTTTTTTTTCAGTACAACCGGGATAGAAAGCAAGGATAATTGTTTGACATTATATCCGTGTACACCTCTTGAATGGATAATGTCTGCTCTACTCCTGCTACTGCAGCTTGTCATTTTGAATTTCTAATGTGAATGATACCTACCACTTCGGAAATAGTGACAAAATTTAGTTTTCCTTGATTGAGTCGTGTCGGAATCTATTTAGGTCATAGTCATACGGTTGTTCTGACTTTTGGTCACAAGTTTGGGGCTCGTTTGATCATTATTGAATACAAGTTACTAATTGTATGACTATGAAATTCAACGCTGACTTCCATCTTTGTGATCATCCAAACGAAAATTTTGTTTAAGTCCCTTTCAAGATGAGTAAAATAAATATACTGCGAATTATCACGAAACGGTTTATATATTTATATATTATGACGCAATTTTACGATATTTTTTATTTTCTTAATTTTTAGTGTCATTGCAATAGTTTCATTTTCTATTACGATTCGCTGAAACTTGTTCTTAAGGATTTTTTGCTATTCAAACAAAGATTTTCAATTTTTGTAGATTTTAATGAAATTTAAGTGCATTATTGGGTATTTGTTCATCCTGAAATGTTTCGTTGTTCCGATTATTAGCTGATTAACTTGCTAGTAATAGGACAAGGTATAAATTGTACGAAAGGTGACAATCACAAATTGTACTGTTTAAAAAACATTATTCAGTTTCTGGTAGAGGTAAGATGAATTCATTTTTCAGAACATCGTGTTCCTACTCTACGAATGTTTGCTAATACATAGCTGTTAGTTGACTTTATCTCCTGGGAATCATATTCAAATTTGGTCGATTTAGTTTATATGATTTATTATTCTCAATAATGAACCTTTGTAATCGATCAAGATTTTGTGTGTAACGTTGTTTAAATCTAGATGTAGTATAGAAACACTGGTACTTTTGCATACCGAATATTAGTGTACGAACGTAATTGTGGTACGTTATAAAGGTAGAAAATAACTTGGAAATGTTCTCTACCGTAAAGAAACTGGAGGCTAATTAGAAAATACACGGCGTCCCGCCGCTCGCTGTTGCCTACTTAGCGAGTTAAGCGGATTTCCGCGGAGCCGTCTTTTCCCAATTGAGTCTTGTTGAAGGAAAGAAGTTCAATGGAATCAATAGTCAATTTGCCGAGGGAGTCGAAAGCTTCTCTTGACTTCCATTTGCTTCGATGGAGCAGTAAAACAGCAGTAAAGTACCGCCTGGTATGGTTCTCCTACGCAGTCTATCTAATCTACTTATGGGATCAAAGTTACTAAAACTACTCGATTCCTTCGGGGTCTCTCATGGCAAACAAATTGGTTGAATCTACCTACACTGTTGATCCTACAGGTTGGATAGATTTTCAATTCAATTTCCTTTTGGAGTTTTGGAGGATATTATGAGTAAACACGGATAATGATGTTAAATATATAGAGCTGTCTGTAAATTTGCCTTCGTATTCCAGTACTAGGTTTCCATGAGTGACTTTCTTTGGTTTGGGGATTCCTTCAAACGTTTTTCCTTTTCGAGGTTCTTGAAACCGCCGCCTGCTAACGTCATGACCATCGTCTGGGGGAAGTAAACCGCTCCGTCACCTCCCATGTTACGATTAGGATACCACTGCTCCCACCATTTTGGATAGAGGCCAGAATACATAGATTCGATATAATCTTATGTATTTCAAAGTCGACGTTACAAGTCTCAATGCTACCCTACCCAACTAAGAAAGATCTAAGTACATGTTACAATGTACCGGCTATCCGTTTTCGTTGATTTCCTGGCACGATCTAAGGCCTTTATGGTGTAGTTTGGATATTTTATTGTGACACTACTTACGAATGAATGTGACGGACTAGTATTAATAATGTTTAAATACTATCCGTCGAGGATCGATAATGGAAAAGAGAAACAAACGTAATTATAGAATGGTAATTATAAAATATCTCCACTAAAGGGAGCGAAATCATCAGACCGAATTCTGATCCCCCTAGAGGGGACAGCTGCTGCTGCTGCTATGATATATATATATTATGCAGAGCAGAAGCGAACTCAGCAGTAGAGTTAGGTTTAGGAGCAGTTGGAGTTGCTCAGTCACGCTACAACTGCTTGCGCTTACAAGATCTGGCAAACTCGAACACACATACATACGCTCATCTTCTTTCACGAATTTGTTCTTAAAATGGTCTAAAACAGATTTGTATTGAGTTATTTTTCATCCCAAGTTTGGGTTGTCCCTTACTCCACTGGATCAATTGTATTATTCGATACTCTATTGACGAAGCCTTACTTCAAAAGGAAGTCCTGAAATCTTATTACAAGGACCACCATTTACCGAGCACACGTTCATTGCACTTGTTCATGACATATGTTCTGGAACTAGTTCCTGATCCACATTGAGGAAGTTGCAAGCTGTTTTTCGAGATTTCCTTCGACCCTCGAGATTATTTTAACGGAAACATCCGTTACAACCCCCATACCTAAATGAGCCAAATGGGTATGTATTGCCCACGTTGTTATGGTGTTAAATGGACGACGGGGACACGGAAAAGGGTGCATGCAACATTCACGTTGACTAATGAATGAAATTCTCAATGATGGGGCTTGAGTATGATATTGAGGGGAAGGACTATCTAAATACCCGTTGCGCCTCTGAAACCATAAAAGACAAAACGTTAAATTATTATGGGCCGTTAATTCGAGGATAATGAAGGCCGACAAGTGTATGAATCACTGCTGCACCGTGCAACCCTACGTGTCTCCTGACATATGGGGGCTCCCACGTGACTAATGCCGCCATTAATAGGACATTCAGGGTGTTAACAGCATCAACTGACCCGCTCCAGAACCCTTTACAATGCTTTACAAAGGAGGGGCCAATTTCTATGAGAATTGACAGTGACACATTGTTTGTTGGCCTAGGGTAGACTTTCATCTTCGGAGACACTTTCTACGATAGTAGACATTATCTACAAAATACAAGAGTCAAGGTTGAAAGATCGATGAAGAGCTGCAAATACCAAAACTTGTGATTTAGCTTGACTCAATCGACTTTCAGTCCATACTTCCAATGACTATGTGCTCTATCAGAAGCCTGAGGAAGTGGATGTTCTTCGCCAGTCACTTTTATCATCAACGTATTCTCATCATTTTCTAATAAAATGGCATAGTGAATATTCGAGTAATGCCTTCATTAATTTGTTTGTTCTCTGAGAAAATATTATTAACGACGTTTAGAGTATCATCTTTCTAGTACAACCTTTGAAATTATAGCAACTGGCCGATCTTCGTTCTCCCCAAACTACGGGGTATCCAGGGGAGGGTAGCCCCTCCCCCTCGTCCCCAATTTCGTTGCCGTAAAATACAATTCTTGATATAACTGTTTGTATTGTAAATAATTGAATAATAATTTTGGTTTGATTCAACTTTTTCATGATAAAATGTTGGAATGCACAAGGAACGACTTCGACTCCCTCCCTCAATCTAAGAAAAGCAACGTTCCTTGAATTGAGTACAATATGAATATGAATCATTCTTTTAATGCAGACAGTGAATGCATTGCTGACTAATTTAGAATAGGCCATCAACCCAGCAATTGATGAATTCTCCGTTGTAGATTTCAATTTTGTTGCCAAATTCGTGTAGTGTCTCTTCCATATCCGGATCTTCAAACATCAATGAGGAATGAAGCAAAGAACAAAACGAATTGTCTGTTGCAATGAAACACGAATTTGAAACTCATTTATGAGTAAATGTGTGCAAATGAACTTTAAAACCATGATTTTTCCAACTTACACTGATAGATTGTCGATTTTAGCGGTCCCCACCAGCTGGATTTGGAATCGACGAAAATTATCTGAATTAGTGGACGAAAAAGTTAATCCTCCCTAAATTAGGTTTTGGGCCTCTTTATTTGGGTACAACTTGCCCGGAAAGCCTTGCATTACCATTTGAATAACTTTTAATCGTGGTTAGATGCTTTTCGTTCAGGGGTGACACGTTTATTCATTTCCACTTTTAGGTGGGTTCAAAGATCTTTTACTTCTGCTAAAATCCAATAGTATTGTCCTCGCGGGTCTGCGGATACCGTTCGTCCTCGTTTTCTTCTGTTGTAATGAATTAACAATTAGTCTACCGTCAGGACTGATGTTGCGCCCCTCTAGTGAGGCTCCCATTACTCCAACCCCCTCAATTCTGTTGAGTAGGTAACGTGGATATAATAAATTAGACACGACACTAGATACACAACTTGCCTCCGAAAGAGCAGTTTTTTTGTTTTTGTTTTGATCGCAGTAACCAAGTGATGCAGTGAATGTGGATACTGGAGAGAACTCCTAAAAGGGTTTATAGCCGATACACAGGTTGAAGCATTCTGATATTCATGAAACTAACAAGAACTGCACAGGTGCTTCATGTTTCACAAACCGAGTTGTGGTCTGTTTTAATACGCACAAGAAGTCGTTTTAATACGCAGATACACAAGTGTTAACACATTCTGATCTATTTGTCCAACTGAGGAGCTTACTTTCAAACAAACACATATCCATTCCGACAAAATGTTTAGGAAGAAAAAAACGATTTGCAGATTAGTGGAGATGTTTTTCTGCAGTTTCTCATCGGAGTAATGTGTGAGAAGGCACAGATAAAGATACCTCAGAATACGAATCAATTTTCTCCAAAATACGAGGCTGTATATCCATTTTCACTTTGGAAATGTGCCCTTTTGATCAAAACTCATGGATTTGTGCCTTTTTGAAAAAGAAAGAATTCATTCTCCATTCTGTAGGTTTTATTGAAAACTTTACCTGACTCCATATTTCCATTTGTCATACCTGCCATCTATCGAGTCTCGTGTAAATATTCAACTTCAAGACGAAGGCGCAATGCTTCTTTTTGGAAGTGTGCCTTGTTGAAAACCCACGACTTATATCGCCTGACGAAATTCGGAGGATATGTGCCATTTCGATTGCAAGGCACTAAAAAAAATGTAGGGGACGGATTTGTTACCTTTTGATGCAAACACATAACTTTAGCCCCGGAATTGACGTGGATGTGTTCTGTTTTGTTCGGAAATGATAGGGGGATCTGATTCAACTCAGATTCAGAGATAGAAAATTGAGAAAAAAACGTTTTCTTCCAGATTTGGATGTGTGCCTTTTTGAAAGTAAGCTCAGTTACTGATCTATACTTTACTAGAAGGATTGATGTAGGATATTTTTTTGTTTTTGAGATGCGAGCGGTGCAAGCATCCAGACCAGCAAACTAGACAGAACACATATCGAAAGCGTGGACCTATATCGATAGGAGACATGGGGGTTTTTCAATATTTTTCAATTTTCAATATCAGTTAGGGGTCACCTATTCTCGACCTCTACCAAGAGTCTTACTTTTGTTTACCTGCTTTCCTTGCTTGGAAAGCTGAAATCGAAAAACAGACCACGTCTCGGTTTGTGAAACATAAAGCAGTTCTTGTTAGTTTCATGTATATCAGAATGCTTCAACCCGTGTATCGGCTCTAAACCCTTTTATGAGTTCACTCCAGTATCCACATTCACTGCATCATTAGGTTACTCCGATCAAAACAAAAACAAAAAAACTGCTCGTTCGGAGGCAAGGTGGAGGGGCTCAAGTTGTGTATCTAGTGTCATGTATTAATTAGTGTAACACTCATTGTGTAACAAAACCAACAGATTATTCGTCGTTTATAGAACTAATTATATTGGCCGGTTATCAGTTGCTGACTCCCGAGGTTTCTTTTCACTACTCATCTTAGTTCATGACACATCATCTAATAGCTCAGTACCTAAGTCGTAGTCGGCTCTTAATATTTGTTCTTTAAAAAGCGTATTTATTTAACAAGGATCGTTAAACCCATTGTCTTATAAACGATTTGTGTCAATTTATTACTTGCGGTCAATCCTTCAAATATTTACAAATGAAAACCCGTCAATAATTGTGATTGACATAAATGAGAGAGGTTTTATAATCGTCAAGAGTGACTAATCCATTCAACATGCTCACAAACAAAAGTCTGTTTTTGTCAAATGCTCACAAAGCCTGACGGTTGTGACACAAATATGATTAGCTAATCAAGATCTGTCCATTTATTGGTATTGAATTGAATTCATTTTTTCGGTCCTGTGGTCCTTACTAAGACCCATGAATATTGCGACGCCTAATCCTCCGCTTTGGGTGTTATTTATTATTATTCATAATTTGATCATGTGCAGTTAAAGTACTTTTATTGTTTTAAACTCGCCCGTCATTACCCTAATAATAAGCTCAATATCAACTGCTCAACTTTCCATCAACTTCAGTAATTTTCTAAACCTTTATTCGTCCAAATTAGTTTCTCAAGTCACCGATTCGAGAAGCTTGAGGAAGGGTTCAATACTTAAGATGCACTGCACCTCGTGTTTGGATGGCTAGAAGGCCTACTTTTTGCTAGACGAGTCTGTCCCTTGCTTGTGTTGTGTTGTACATTACTTGACTTCTTATTCTTCATTTTGTGCAGTAGATTAATTTGAATGGAAATGAAGAAGTAAAGCTATGAAACACGGTTTGTGCTCGTTGACAAAAAAACTGATCTTTTGGCAAGATACATTATCTTAACGACCTCTAGCCACTTGAGTTCTTGATTTCTATAGATAAGATATTAAATTTGGTAGACTATTGCTTAGCTGGCAAAACTGCAAACCGCCAGTTGAGGTCAGTGCGGAACACTTCAGCCATCTTAGCGTTTTAGCTTGTTTGTTTGTATTCGCATCGGAATTGGCGATCGAATCAATTACAAGTGTCACCAGGACGGTAAAATCTTCGAAATTCAAATAACTAATTTAAAAGGCCTAAACAATAGAAAGCGACATTTTTCAACGATTTCAAATAATTTTGGAGTCATTGTGAACGAGTTTCTTTAGTAAGAAACTTTTTCAAATTTAGTGTAGACTAGTCAACATTTATCGATTCATTAGCGAATAATTGTCAGTTGTTTTGGCTTATAACTAATTTTTGGGACAAAATCTTGGTATTTCATTGGAAATGCTAATGGAAATTCATCACAGTTACATTCGTTTAATGAATCTCTTACTGCCCTTGTAGATTTTGATCATTTCATCTCCAATTTCCTGTACGGATTTCTGGAATAGTATGTAAACTGATGGTTGTCTACTGATAATGAACCCGTGACCACAACGCCGCAATAGTTTCGTACGGCATGAGGTTCTTCGCACTTCGCATAAAAATAAAATGAAGAATAAATCCCGCAGCAGGTTTCCGTAAACACCAATCACCTGCAGAACAAGTCTGTAATTGAATCTTTTTCCCCCTGAAAGGACAGTTAGTGACAGGTGGTTTCGTAGTTGAAGGTTACATTGATTTCACCGACATAGGCTGATTGAAACTTGAATAGGGTGCAAATTCACCAGCTCCAGCTGTCAAGTCAGGGAAAAAAAGACAGAGGCTATTTTTCTCTGCACAAAGAATTCTACAAACGTTTTATCTAGGCGTTCAAGTTGTAATGAAAATGCCCCGACGCACTGTGAATTTCTGAAAATTAAATTGAGGCGGATATTGGTTTTTAAACCGAGTTCTTCTCAGCCGCCTCCATCCTCCGATCTCCTCTTTCACTTTTTCTTTGAGATAAATCTCTTTACTAATCCCCCCATTGTCTACGCGAAATGCCTTCTTCAAAGATAATTGTACAGGGTCAGTCAATTAATTCTAACTATGTTTACTGTGGATGTCTTACATACACCGTATATCATTGGGTTGTTGATTTGTAAAATTTAAAAGTCAACTTCAGATTACATTTTTCTTTTTTTAAGCCTTACTCCCAGCAACCCTGTAGAGAACGGGCACTCATAGTGACAAGTGGAAGAAAACACATTAAGGAATTCCGAAGGTTATTATCAAAACTGCTGTGATGATGGTCATTACATCCGGATGTAATGTTCCCCGTGGTAATTACTATAATTCGCGTTACATCCTCGGAGCTACGCACTGATTACACTTCTCCGACGAACTAGGTCAACTTTGCTTCTAATTATTAGTTTTTTTTCCCCCATGATGAAAAACGGTTAATGAGACTGCCAAGTTGTTGCCGTTATTGCAATGAGTGGTTCATCGCTAATCATGCAAATTCGGTTGCCGAATCCAATTTTCTACCTACCTCAAGCTGAAGTCCCACGACCGCTACAGTTTAATGACCTACCGCTGGTCTCATCTGTAAATTACCCCGAATCGTCTGCTTTGTTCAGGGTTGCCTCATTTGATTCAGACCGCCTATAAATACACCATTTATCCCTCAAAATGTACATTATATCATCATTAGGGAACAAATCTCCAACTAAAAGCATTCTTGAAGACGTTGTTTGAAAATTTACCAATTTAAAAAGAATAATATAAAAACGTCTTAAGAAATATTTTGAAAGATTGGTAAATTCCAAATTTAAACAGGAAAATTTGTATTTTGGTTTCTGGAGTTATTTTGGCTATTCAATTGTCACCTGGATTACTCCATTCCATCTGATTACTCTTTAGTGAATCAAACTTTCAGTCTCTTATTTGAGTGACACAATCTCTCTTATGGGGAAGCGCATTGCTTTCTCTGAAAGGTTCGAGTTTCCCATTCGTCCAATGTTAGTGGTGGTTTTAGTGAGTTTTCGTTGAAAATTTAGGTTTTGCATTTGCTCATGTGCTAAGCAGTATTGAAGGTTGTGTGCGAGACGACTGATCATCTGACCAACCTCACTTGCTGAGTTTGTTGTTGCGCTGCATGATTCAACGGAAACAAATTCGACAGTGCCTTGAATACACCATTTCCTTCCATTAAGTACGACGCGCTTCCATTGAGGTCCGCGACTACCTGAAATTTCGATCAGTGGCAGTAGTAATGATGGAGACCTGGTTCTCTAAGAAAAATAAGTGTGTGGTGCAGGGCAGAAGTTTACTCGAGGTCTGCATCTCGGCAGTAGCGAGTGTTGGTATCACCTCCTTCGTTCTCAAAGGCCCTCGTTACCCGAACTGGTGGCCGTTCAACAGAAGCATTTCCTTTCATCCCTCCTCCTCCTTGTTCGACGCCCTTGTTCCCGAGGAACTAAACCGTGTAAACTTGAAAGTCCTCCCCAATATTTTATGTAATTTATTTTTTGTTTCATCTCGTTACTTCGTATGTCTACGACTTCTATTTCTTCAGTGGAAATGTAAAAAAAACATGAGTGTCATTTCAAACGTAATTTTTCCTTCATTAAAAAATCAATCATTTCAAAAGAAATACTAGTCTTGCCTCCGTCCAAATGATAGAATCTTGGGGTGAATTGTAAAAAAAATTAGCTCAACTGATCAAGGTGTTTTCTCGCATTGCGATTCTAATCTATCTGCTCCTGGGAGGCTCAGTTACATTTCAACATTGAAATCATCAGAAAACATTACATTTTTTAATTAGATATAGAGACAGAAGTAATTCTAAACAAATTTTAACTTAAACTACGTAATCAAGAGCAGCCGTCCTAATTTCATTCGTTGAAAAAACATACATAATACAGTAAAGGAGTATAATATACATAATAATAGTATAACATATTATGTTTGACGTATCAATAGACTAGTAATACCTTTTTTCTTTTATTTTTTAAGGAAACTTTTTACTTTAGCCTCAATTATCAATAACAAGGGCGAGTATTTCCATAAATTTTCACTTCTGATGTTGCACAAACAAATTAAGAGCTTTGGCAAGAACATCGTTGGGTATTAACGGGATGTTGTATATTCGAGGAAGCCACATATATCCATCAGCCGTGTAGGCACCGATGATTAGGGCCAAAATCCTATCAAGTGTTGTGTACCTGTCCTGTCGTTAGACAGTTCACCTCTGACCTCGATATCACTTGAATCCAAATCGCTCCCAAACCAGGGGTGTGAGGCAATGGGAAGCCACGGAAGCCAAATCGTCAGACCTAGTACCGATCCTCTCTAGAAGACGGCTGGCGATGTTCGCGATGCCTCTGGGTAGTCGGACAAAAATCCAAGGTGAAATTCCTTGTTTACTTTACTTTACTTTACTTCTTCTTCTACCCATCAGCCGAGGAAGATGCCTGAAAATCACTTTTTACGTAGTATTGGTGATATTGTATTGATTTGTTCTTAGTTATCGGGGATTCGAAGTTCTAGCTGCGCTGTACTCTAGTGCGAAGGTGTGATATGATGCGTGCATGAATAGGGTCATATCCCGCGAATCCTCCGCAACCCCTCTTGGCACCCTGCTCCTTACTAACTTAGCAACCCTAATAGAACATCTTAATTAATGTAGTTAGCTCCCTCCCTCCTAACGGCGAACTCGAGGGTGGGGAACAAACATCGAAGGAGAAGAGGGGCCCTCGCAGAGCTGGTAAGGTAGTTTAGTGGGTCGGATAGAGATGGTAAAGCGGTGGCATCGATGGTGGAAGAGGGCAGGCAACACTAAATTAATGCCCCTTTCCCTCAACAAACGCCGCGAAAGGCAACAGAGTTAATTTCAATTTAGAGAACACTCGGGCAGCCGTTGTTAGGGTTATGATGGGGTAGGGTCGATGGGAATGAAGGGGGTGAGGATAGACTTCGCACGAACACGATGTGCTGAAATCTAGTATCCAATTCCCACGTCTAATATTCCTATTTCCCATGAAATTTGAATGAGCCCCAGCTCGAACTGAACAATGTTTGCAATTGTCTGCGAAGTTCCCAACTATATACTCTGTTGCAGGAAACTTTAATATAAGAGAGAAATTAGCGACGAATTTGTATGGTACGCGGATGGTATTAGCTTAAAATTAACAGATAGAGAAACCTGTGCAGCAAATTCCAACTGTTACATGGGATCTCGAACAGTAATTCTAATTTCATTCGTTGTAACGATATAGATAATGTGTTAGAGTTTTAGATGTTTGCTATACCAACAGACTATGTGAACTGTAAATGGACTAATTATTACTACTACTTTCAATACCCCTTCGAGCAATCTGATATGTGGGTGCAATACTGAAGGGTGGGGAACACAGACAAAGGAAGACCCATGCTCCCCTCCAAACAGTTTGGTTCATTCACAATTATCTACTCTCTCCCATATACCTACCATCTAAGGTAAGCCCATAGTTGTTGTGTTGAGCTCAATACAACATACTCATACTCAAAACGTGCACACAGAAAACGCAAAATGTACTCAGGCGTCATATTTTAACTCATTCATTAAAAATTGAGATTGCGAATAATAATATTGGCCTGTGATCTGCGAAGAAGGGATACCTAATACCAAAATAATTAACCTTTCCGTATTAATTTATACAAGGATGGTTGTTGTTAGGTGATTGCTTGCTAGAAACTCAAGTGGACCAAAACATCCCATAATGGCAGTGTTTCGTATGATAAACCGTTATTCTATTCAGACTTAACTGTAAATTGCACATAATTTTTTAAAGCTGAATATTATGTTGTAACACGAAATTCTGACAATCGATAAAGTGCATTGCGGACGTCTCATCAAATACTCTTCTATTGTATTTTGAATGACTTTATTGTCATCTGTACCTAACAAAAACCTGATCGTGCTGTAGTCATGACTTGAAAATGGCCTAAATCCGTTGAAAAGCCCACTCTATCCTCCATGAAGACCAATCTTTTTGGGGCTGAACCTGGATTCTTAATGATCAAACTCATGGCTCCCATATGGGTCGAACAATATTGAAAGAAAATGGCTACATTAGTTTAAAGTAAGTAGCCCAGCCTGTCATTTCCAGTTTACTGAAAATCCTAATAGTTGTGAACGATAATCCAATCTATGGCTTTGTTTAACTAATATGCTGCAGTGGTAATTGAATTAACGTTGTGATTAACTGTAAAGCATTTTTAAATTAATTCTCAATAGATCTCATGAAAGTTTTTGGGAATTTGTGGATTAGACTAAAAGTGCTATCAATTTTAATTGATATCGATTGAAAACTGTTCGTTTCTACCTCTCTTGCGCGTACCTCTAATCCTCATAACAATCTCGAGTCCTACATATTCCTTCCGATTTTCTGGGAGTGTATGGTTTGTGTCGTAGGTCGTTTAAAATTACTATATCTGCTCCCAATCCATTGGTACCTTTTGCGTATGGTTAAACTGAACATACATCAAACAATATTTTACCATTGTCTAGTTCAGGGTTGTCCCTCTGGGGTCCCACGATGCCATTATTTGTGGCCCGCGTAGGTTTTACCAAATTCATACATTCTCTTAAAATAATGCTATGATAAAAAATATTTCATTCTTATTGTTATACCATCGTTTTTACATCACAAGTGCAGTGTAACGCCCCGCGGATTTGTAAAACTTTCTTCCACCACACTCACTAAACGACCGCTGAGACTTGGAAATTATTGATGAATTCAACCGTAGATTCGAAGATATTGAAAGTGTGAAAAGCAGTATACTGCTTTACAATAATCCTCTTGAAATCAGACAGGGAAAGGGACCTGAATTTTTCAAATTGCTATCTAATGAGAAATATCGAAACCTACTTACCACATTTTGGACAGAAAATGACGTCAACGTTCGGAAGCACATATATGTGTGAAAGCGCCTCTTCCTTGGACATGAAGAACCATGACAGATGAAACCTTACAGATTCTTCCTTGCGTCATCTCATGAGACTCTCTACAATTGGACTGGCTGTGGAAATTTAGTCATTGGTGGACGAAGCCGATCAAACACAGTCCTCACATTAGATAAGATTGTTCAGTATTCATGTAATGATTGTCTTAGTTCTTGATTAAATCTTTAGGGCTTAGGTGTATCTAGTTCATTCATACACAAAACTGTGGTTGTTGAGCAATAAATTAAATAATAGTACTCTTGGTTTTAATCATTGCCTCAAATTTCTTTCTGTTACTTGAAAAATACTATAAGGCCCGCAACCTCATCAAAGGTTTTGGTCTTGGGCCTTGAGGCCTCACAAGTTGGACACCTTGGTTTTATTGTACGATTTTGACATTTACGCTCCAATTTAATTTACTGTTTCCCTCAACCATACAAACCCGCTATGGAATATTTCAAAATTATTTTTAAATTGTCAATGATTTACAAAACGCATGTTATGGATACTAAGAATTTTGCCCATGATTCCATGGTACAAACGTGTTTTAGGCTCCCCCATTCAGCTCCTTAATTGTCCATCCGGAACGAACATTAAAATGAGAATATTGGATTATAAATGAACTTTTGGAGCTGTTGGAATGAGAAATAATTAAAGGTACCACGTCCAACGGGTCGATGAACAGAAAAAAGAGGCCAAGTGATTTAACGCCGTTTTTCGACTAGATGTAACGTTGCCCTAGCATTCTTGATAATGAGGAACTGACCAGTTCCAAGGAAACAGTTACCGCGAGAGGCTGAACCTATTAGAACCAATTTCCTCGCTCTCGATTTCTTTCCTCCGCTTCGCTGTATTAATGATGTTGAGCCCACCCGGGCCCCAGTTGATTTTCGAGGAATCTCAAACCACTTTATAGTGGTATAATGGACGAAAATATTGATAACTAACTGGTGCCATGGGCATGGAAAATCTTGTGGTTCTGTGAAAAATGGGTTCTTGCCCGATTCTACCTCAGTTTCGCAGTACTGGAATAAATTGATCCCGTTTTATTGTTGTGGTTTTTCCGGAGTTACCTGTTAGATTTTGAGGCACTTCCCGTCTTAAACGGTCTACCTGTCACCCAACACGGAGTTGAACGCGCTCTTCTCGATACTTACTTATGTTGTTTCACATTCTGGATATTCCATTCTATTGCAACCGGTATTCCATTATACATCACGGTGACTTCTGCTAGCTGTATCCGAATGTAATGCACTGTTAAGGTGTTAACGTAGCTGCAACACTCTTCTCCTGATGGTCCGTTATTGATGTAAACTTTGATGATTTGGCCTTTCCTTAAGTCTTACGTCCAGTACCTGCCGTTACCTTGCACTTTTTTTCTTCCATTCTGTTTCTGCATGTACTACTGAAATTGATAACTCTGTCTAAAGTTTCAAACTGCAGTGATCGTTATTTGATTCAAATCTAATAATTTAATTTCATAAGCGCCTGATAACCAGCATCACTTTTACAAGGCGATTCCCAACCGATTTCTATGGCATTCTCAAGGATTGTACTGTTAGGCTGTCGATGTTAATTAACTTCATTGCTCCTGAACCTTTGATTGAATTTGAAAATGTAACATCTTTCAAACAAAATTTTTACATTGCCTTATTTCCTGGTTTGACATTGTAGGTTCTATCTTAACTTACTTTTCCCCCAACTATATTGACTGGGGGACGTAACCGGGATGTTGACTAATTTAGGCTGTGCGTTATAAGGTATGCATGTTTTGCACCATCCTAATTCAGTTTTAAAAATCTTTAAGCAGCTACGATGAATTGAGATTGCTGTGTTTAATAAGGAGGTGATGGAATGGACTAGATGCCCCTTCCAAGGACTGAGTCGATTTGCCTACAACACTTCAGGGTTATGCTCAAGATTTGCAGTTTCAAGATTCGGGAAGGGGAAACCATCCATATCCATCAAGGGGCTTTCAAGAGGCACGAAGAGCTATTGCTTACAATAGGTACACGTGACAGTGAGCGCAGTTTAAAGCAACTATTATCTTGGAAAAAGCTTACCAGCTTGATTAGCGCGGAGTGACTTTAGGTATGAAATCAACTCATAACATTTCTAACTTTGTAGCTTGATGTTATAATAATAAAATCCTTAAAGTTCTCGTTCAGGAGAAGTTTATAATTACAATTATTGATTCCGCTGACAGTAGGGTAGGGCGTAAATAGTTACTTTTAAAATGAATTGCCCTTTTTACCGGTGACTAGAATAGTCAGTGTTACAGATTAAGCGATTCTAACTAGGCTCTGCTACCATATAACAAGGATGTGATGGAATGGGCTGGTTTACTCTTTCAATGACTGTGGTGATATGCAACAACACCCATACCCCTGAAGCTCAAAAGTTTCAGGTTTAAGCTCAGGATTAGCAGTATCGAGAAACGGGAAGAAGAACTATCCACATACATCATAAATCGCCACTTCCAAATTAGTCCTACTTCAATTCTGAATCCAACCCCAAGAGATCGATACTGTAATGTTATTGTAACTGTAAGACATTGTGTGCGCTGCCCAATTCTGAAGGGATGATTCGAGAGGTTGAGCGATGCTCTCGGTTGCTTCATAAGCGGAGCAAATCAAATTATGTACCTAGTATGGAATGGCGGGTCGCCGCACGTGGGATAATTGATTTTGTGGACCGGTCCCCCCTTTAGAAACTACGAGCATAACGAATTTAAATGCTACCTCGGCCTTCCAACTTGTATTTTACGATTTTCCGCAGAAGGTTATTTCTGAATTCGTTGTGCTGATGTTTGGAGGGTAATTTCTGTGTTCAGTGAGGGTGGAGGATCGGCCTATTCTGAATAATTCGTTTTCATTTTTCGTATATTGACACTTCATTGACACCCCTCTATCTTTCTCGTTCATACTCAAACCGGCATGCTCAGAAAGTGAAGCTATTGCAAAACGCTCCACGAATTTCCCAATAAAATTTGTTTTTATTGATCTCATGGAAATCTGTTTTGGTTCATTGTCTAACGATTCCTGGATTCTAACGCTTTGGCATACAAATATATGTCGATATGTTGCATGTGTATGGAAGCTCGTGCAAGAGGTCAATTTTCGATTCGTGCGTTTCAAATGAAAATAAAGTCAAGACAAAAACTGCCGACATGAAGCTTTTAGCATTCGGAGTGGTTAAATTAATGGATTATTAACTATTTAATGGACTAACCCACCCTGGTACGCTTTGTGCCCAAACGACGATTCAAAAAGATAACCATTGTGCGTAATCTCATGGACGTTCTATAAGTCTTCTTATATCTATTATAACTTGTTCCTTTCTTCTGTTCGCCTTGACTTGAACTCTGAAGTTTCGCCCGAAGGTTTTGACTAAAAGTTTGGTCCATTCTCGTGTTTTGAAAATTAATTTTTTTAAATTCATTCATTCTTGTCCAAAATAGATACTTGAAATTAGTGGTTTATAGTTGACTGTAAAAAAAAACTACGAACACCTACCGCATAGTCGTCTCAAAATTAGAAACATTCTGTACAGAATTTAATGATAAATTTGAATGGTCACTTTTCTCATTCCATAAACCACTCCATCAATATTGATTACCATAAATGTTGATTTTTCAAATTCCCTGAAGCATTTTGCATTGTATGTATTTTTTCTGATAAGCTTATTTCCATTCTTTAACACCAATAACGAAATTAGTATAACCGAAGTAGACGATGTTATCAATTTTCGCGGTTTCCGACTCTTTTCCACCAAAACCCTCTGCGGCGTTTCTATCAGTGCTTCGCAATTTAGTATTTACAATAGCATGAATGGTTCCAAGAAATGGTGGAGCCAATTGTTTTTAGAATCTCCCTTAAACTGGAGAAATACACTATGGATCACCGCAGTTTGGAGTGGCTTCCGAATCTCTTGAAACGTACCTGCTAAGCAAGGAGCGAGGCCAAATCAAACTTCCCCGGTGAACTATTTGGTCGGTTTCGAGTTCAAATGCTGAACCCGTTTCTGTTCTGTTTGTTATAAACTCAACGGCTACCTGCCGTAAATAGAACGGTTCGCCTGCTGCGTTTTAATTAACGTTTCGCGCGGTCTCTCTGTCGAATCATCATAACGTTGAATTCCTTTCATCCTACATCTACGTGGAGTGCTTTTGGTAAACTTCAATATCTATGTATAGAAGCATTCACTGGACCACCCATTCATTGGTGCGACGACAGGATTTGGTGTGCTTTGAAACTTCATCGGACGCATGTTCGGCAGGAAATCCTTACTATTCAGTCGGTAAAAGTCGGGTCCTTTACCGTTTTCGAATGTCCATTCTACCAGCTTTTAACGACTTGATTCCCTTTTCTTCTCTTTCCCCCTTATTGAAGTACCTTCCAACAGCATCTTTTTACCTTTATAATCATGAATGGTCTCCATCAGCTCATTTTTAGTGAAATTCCACCTGATTTGGTGAGGCTAAATCAAATATCCTTTAAATTGTCCAGCAATTATGCGTATCCATTAAGTAAGTAAAAGTGTGGGTTAACTGTTATTCTTGGATCGCCCAAAACTTCTGGTCTTGTTAATAACTAAGATCGTTTGTCCGTTGTATATTGAAAATTGGAAAACGTATATACGGGGGTCTTGCGATTTTGAAAGACTGCATCTGCCCTGCTTCCCACCGCTTTGTCAGATCCCTCGTAAAGCGAACTAGCAATTCTGATCTGTTTGCTTTCAATTATGAGCTACCCCATTAAACGGGCAGCCATTTTCTGGTAAGCCTCCGCGTTTATCCGCCTTGCGCCGTGTAGCTGAATGAGCTCATATTGGCGAAGTGCATAATACCCTGCATCCATCATCATCAATATCCAGGTTAGTGTGTCCCGCCAGCCGTATCCCACTAAATGAACGCCTTCCATTCCATCAATGCTGCAGTCGATTGGTGTTGACTCTATCAAGAATTTTGCAGTCTTAATAACTCACTGATGGACCCTGGACCGTAGTCACACTCTCTCAGTTTCTGGGATTCCAAACTACGAGCAAATTTTCTTGTATTAATGCTAATAATGTTCGCTTGTACTTCCTGCATATCATGGTGTATAAAAATCACTTGACAGTCATGTAATGTGGTCGAAAATGTTCTTTCTAACTTGTCTTGTGTTTCGCTTTCGAAATTTCTGGTATTATATTTGGCGATTATACAGAGTCCTGGGAGTTATGCACGATCCGACTCCTACGTGTTCTACAACTCATTTCCGAACAAAAAAGCCGCCTAGCAATTTTTTGCCAGAGGCCTCGTTTTCGAGCTATTCGTGATTTAAGATTTTTTCGTGTTTTCGATCTTAAGTCATTAAAACTGTCATAACTCAGCTCAAATTGAGCTGACAGCTTTTGGAGATGACACCGTCAGCTCAAATTTGATGACACCGTTGGAAAGAGCGTTACATTTTCTATCTATTTGACGTCAGAAAACTCTTTTTTAAAATTGCATTGAAGATGTGCGATTGCTGCGCGAAATGGCAGTTTTTGTCAAAATCTTAAAATCGCCTGTTTTTCATCTCGCCTGGAAACCCCATGAATGCTTGACGCAGAACTGTGCAGACCTGGTAAAACGTGCGCCAAAATGTCAGTTTTCCAACGGTGTAGTCGTTTTGGTTTTTAAAAATATTTTTAGTTAAGGAAATGGTGTTTAACTGCAAAAAACGTGTGTTGTTCTGTTAAAATTGAGGTTTTCCCAAAAGTTTTGACGAAAAAAGGTTGGTGGCGGGATATACGTAACTTTTCTCGCTGAATCGAATGGTGACAACGGCAGACCTTTCAAGTGGCGATTTTAGTTAGTTTTGTCGGATGCATAAACCCGTTCGTTTGTGAACAGCGTCTACGGCATTTCTAAGCTGTCCGGCCAAAGTCAGGATAATCGAAGAGCTGGTAGTAATAACCAAAACCTTAGTGGCAAAAAACAATTAGTAGATAAAAAACAGGTAGTTTACTAGATAAGGAAGGATCAGTGACATAAACAATATTATCTACCAATATTTTTTCCTCATACTACCCGACGTGTTCGCTAGGGCGTGAGTTGTACACAGGAGGAGTGTGACTCCCTTGCTGCTTCAGAAGCATTACCATCGGCAAAACCGTACACAAAACTCGTGTCAACATACTCACTTGTGGTGTGGCTACTCAACTGAAAGCAAATCATCGCAATCAATCGTAAATGAACATAAACAGTAGCTGTCTCTCGGATCTTCGATTATCTTGACTTTGGCTGGACAGCTTGGAAATGCCGTAGACGCTGATCTTAACAATCTTGTTTAAACTCTAACTCTTTGTATGATCTCGATTTAAACCCCAATATCTTACCATTGTCCAACAACTGGATAACATGTTCGAGTCAATAAACATTTTACTTAAACTGAATTTGGTCAGAAACAACAAATTATCAACGTTGCAACACCCAATGCTACGGTCTAATCAGATTGGGGTTGATTATACACGGCGCACAAAGCAACCCCTCCTTCAAGACCAGGGAGTCGTGCGTGTCATTGCATATCCTTGCCCCTGACCAAGACAATGCCTCCTCAGTAGCTTTCCCAATTTTCAAACATTAGGTCTTTTTTAGTGATACAGGGTGTCCCAGGACTTATGCACAATCCGACTCCTACGTGTTCTACAACTCATTTCCGACTGCGATGAGTTTCATTCATCTTCGAGACTTTTGGAGAAAACTCAATTTTAACAGAAAACACACGTTTTTCTGCATTTAAACACTATTTCCTTAACTAAAAATATTTTTTTTAAAAAAACGACTACACCGTTGGAAAGCTGACATTTTGGCGCACGTTTTACCAGGTCTGCACAGATCTGCGTCAAGCATTCATGGGGTTTCTAGGCGAGATGAAAAACAGGCGATTTTAAGATTTTGACAAAACTGCCATTTCACGCAGCAATCGCACATCTTCAATGCCATTTTAAGAAAGTTTCCTGACATCAAATATATAGAAAATCTATCTTCCCAACGGTGTCATCAAATTCGAGCTACCTTAAAAATTGAAGGAGTTATGACAGTTTTAATGACTTGAGATCGAAAACACGAAAAAAATCTTAAATCGCGAATAGCTCGAAAACGAGGCCTCTGGCAAAAAATTGCTAAGAGGCATTTTTGGTCGGAAATGAGTTGTAGAACACGTAGGAGTCGGATCGTGCATAACTCCTGGGACACCCTGTGTATGAGGGTGGGTTGCCGTAAAATTCTTATTACCCGACGTACTCACGTGTAGGTATCCCTGTCAGCTTTTCTTCTCTGTCGTATACATTAGTGTAGCGTTCGCCAGCGGCCATACCACGTTGAATCCACCGGTTCTCGTCCGATCACCGAAGTTTAGCAACGTCGGGCGTGGTTAATACTTGGATGGGTTACGGCCTGGGAACACCGCGTGCCGTTGGCATTTGTTGTGTCTTCCAAACATAACACATCAGGCGCACTTTTTCGTCAAAGTTGATCGTTGCTTTTTTGAAAGGGAATAGAAAAATCAATTTTACTCAGTCTAGGAGGCTTACTGAATGCTACCATTTGATGGCTAACGAAAATTATGGGGAACTAACTCTTGACCCTTATAAATGAGAGTTCAGAGCTGTTAAAAAAGGGTAGGTATTTTGAATGTATATCATCCGAGAATGAATTAAATGATGTTGGGCCCAAACTGTGAAATAGTTGGCGGCCTTTCCCATTAGAGTATATAATCGAATCGAATCCATTTAATACCCAGATAATATTTGATCTATTCCATCAAATTCTATTTATTCTTTCCTACATTTTTTGTCAAATTTCAGGTTAATGAGCAAGATAGAGTTGAGCTAACAGTCTAGAGCTTAATTCAAATCCCCTTTGGATTGTGTTGATATCAGAAATTGTCTACCTTGTGATTTTAATAAACATCTACTCCTTAAAACGTCCAAGTAGTAGACGACCTTGAAGCTCGTTATTGCAGGAACAGTTTTAATATGATTACCATATTGTCGCAAATTGTCTTCCATTGTTGTCATTACAGTCGTTGAGCTCGTAATGACCTATAAGTTTTGGCCTAACTATTACATTCGTGGATTACTTGACCAAAATATGATATCCATATCGATTTGTACGTGGAGCAACTGCGTAATTACCGCCAATTTTATTTTTGGTGCTTCTCCGTCGATATTCGGTGTTATTTCTGGAATGGGTTCGCTATATGTTTTTAGCCAAGCAATCGATCGCACGTCAGGCTTTGTTCGCGTCAGTGACATCGAGGCGAGCTGGGGTATTGCACTTGCTCTGCCCCCCGTCCTATTTCCCCCTGAAATTCACCCATCACCCTCGGAGATAATGGGCGGGGAAGTGAAGTGAGAGGAAATGGTGGGCATTTTTCAAACGCACGCTCTTCTGATCCCCTCGTCCATTTAGGTCGAAGCGGAATACCATCAGGGACATCAATCTGTTCCGAGATCCTTCAGCAAACCATCAATCCCTTCTTCAACCATCCATCCCACCTCTTCAAGTGAAACAGGTGGACCGATGCCAGGAACAACGAATATACCACAATAGCACACAAAGCCACTACAATGATTGATTTCCCTGATAGGTAAGTTGAATTTGCTTGAGTGTGAAGCATCCCTTCCCCTACCTAATTTTTTTCATAAAAATACACATTTCATGTTTCTTACATTTATCTTCAGCGTTTTCCCCCTTCCCATTATTCCCATGATACCGTGATTTGCTTTTACCTTGCTCTATCCTATGGATGGGTAATGGAAGCATTGTTTTCATTTTCGATAGATGAAAAATCCTAATTTCCGCTCGCATGTCTTAGACCGTTCAAAAAAATTTCGTTTCGTGTTCCACGTGGGTCCGCATATCCATGTGACAAGTTTTCTGCAGTTTTCATCCGATTTTGATGAAATTTTCAAGGAATGTTCGAGTTAGGCTGTAGATGGTCCCTATTAATTTCGTTGTTTCAAAATCAATATTCACCCTGCGCTTGAGAAAACGTAAAATTCACTAAGCGTCATTTTCTCAGGTCCTTATGGTCCCATACCGCTAAAACTTGGAGTGTACTTAGGAACCGGGGATTTAACTTTGTCATATAACTTTCATCATGATCATATCATTATAGCTCATGTTATAGACAGGGCCTGAAAGACTAGTCCACTGAAAGATGTTGATGTTTGTTGAAACATGTTCCGTGAATCCTTTAATAATTTTGATTCTACATCTTCTAAGTTTGAGGATTTTCTAACACTATTATAAACATTTTAGTGATGTACAAATACGAGAAAAATATGAACTACATTAACTAGGCAGACGTTATTTATTTGTTTTCGAGCTCACGATGTCTTCAAATTGTTCACTGCGTACAGTTCACAACTTTCTCACAGTAATAGAAATGTTTCATTTGAAAAAACGTTGCGTCTAATAATCACAGCTAATCCAATAACAAAACATCGTGAGATGATTCACTTCATTCCCAAGAGATATTCGACCACAACGTTGCCCGTCCTTCTAGGAGACAGGATCAACTTCATCCCCATTGTCCTGAACTTGAAACAACTTCACGCCCACTTGGTAAAGTCTGGAGTCGGGTTTCGGAGACGGCTCCTGATGGACTCAGCTGTCACCCCATCATTACCATAAGTCCGTAACATATTCATCAGAGCGCCTACAGCTCCTATTCTCACTGAACTAGACGAATTATACAGGAGATACTAGGAGGGTAATTGATTAGAAGCAGTATCAACCCTAATAGAAAAGGTACTGTTAAGTCGATGAATAAATAATTTTTTCACAAGTTACACAGTGACCAAGCACTGTTTGTACATTCATATCCTAAAATTGGAGTTGTATTTATAAAATCCTAAGTCCTAAGTGTGTAGTACTTTGTCAACTGACAGCAGACAAATGACATAGAAATGAAGAACTGATTTGGTACTTTTAAGCTGAATCTAACCTGCTACCCACGTTGTTAGCATAGTACGTACGAGATTGTACTGTAAATAATTGAAAAACTATTTTAAAATTTAATCCCAATTTTTTAATATTAAAAGTCTATTAATTCCGTCATGAGCCATCAAGCTTCGGAAGTTTGCCTGGTATGCCGTGAGACACCCTGCATGCATGCCATTTAAAAGATAATTCTCCTTAGGATCTTTCCCAAACAACAAAAAATTGAGCAATCGAAAAAAAATACAACATTTTTCCAACACAATAAAAATCTTAAATTTCAAAAAAATGTCTAAAATTAACAGTAAAAATGCTGAAAATTGTTCAATTTCTTTAGCTGAGCATCTATCAGCTAAAAACAAAGAAAGGTCATATAAAAAGCTAAAATCTTTTCAGCTTCGAACCAACACATTCAAAACTGTAGTTAAGGAGAAACGTAGGCTGAAAATATAATTTTCATAAAAATATACTAATGAATAGAAAAAATGCTAAAAATCCAAATTTTTAGTATTTTGAATACCAGAGTACTTTTTAGAGAAAAACATTTATTTGTCATAAATTGATAGTTGATCTTTTTTTTCAGACAAATCGTTCAGATTACAAAACAATTTAGCATAAATACTATAATAATTTGAGGTGATTCGGTCATAGGATCGTGTTGCTTGACTGGAACTTTTTATATTCCTGTCATATCGCTTACAACTAATCTAAGTAAGTTTTATTATGAAGTTTGGTTTTTGGTAGCGTCTAGGCGTAATTTGAGTATGAGGAGGAAGTGAAGATTGAGTGGCCATTGACTAACGACCGACCCCCAGTCTCTCCCTGGATTTTACGTTATGTTCCCAACTATCCTAATACAACTTTCTCACGTGATCGAGCGGTCCAAGTTAAACAGACTCCAACTAGTGGAACTCAACAATCCTCAAGTTTATCCAATTTGAGAGAAGCGTTGGAAATAATTTCCTATCCGGAAACTTTTGTTTGTTCATCCCTCAAACGTGTTTGAGCTAGAGCTCGCAGGGTTGTTATCTCAACAGTGCATCCAGCCGAACCGAGCTTGAATATTGTTAAGAAGAACTCTGGCAAACTGACTTAATCGCATCTAAAATTCCTCTGTCAATATTCAGTCTGCCTCGGAATTTTGCTTTATTGAATATGTACCTACAATTAATGTCTCAAATGATGGATTTTTTCAACTAAGTTGAGAGCATATAAGGATTTTTAAACAGGTTACACAAAAAAAAGAAAGAAATGAAACGCGGAAAGTTCCTTATTTGCTAACTTTAAGGACAATTTTCGGGGTGCACTCCCTGTTACGCATCGCGCAGGCCATTCAGTTGAATTGACCAATTTCGCCTATGAAGTTCGGTAACAATTCCTCGTTGTTGTGTTCAGATCACAGCTCACCCTTCTCTGTGTAAATTTAGTTTGGAATCCACTTCAGCGAACGATAGAAACTCGAAACGGGAACTGATTGTAACTCCAGGCCGTCGTTGTTCGATGAAGATCTCATCTGGGGGGGTTCACAGATAGCTCCCACATCGGCAGAAGGAGGATAGGGTTGGTCGTGTTACGTCGCAGAGGTCTGTTCCCCATAGCAAATGTTGTACGTCTGAGAAGCAATACCCCTCCCCAACCCTCGTCCTCTGATCCAGGCGAGAACTCCTTGTGTAAACTTCCTGAACGAATTGTTTCGGCGAAGGGGCTTCTAAACTAATTCTGCAACTGTTTGGCAGAAAGCGTATTCCCTAAGCGCCTCTCTCCTCTCCCTTTCATTGTGCTCAAGCGGATCCTGAGGGATCGGCGGCAGCTGTCGGCGTAGGAGTGAGGATAAGAAATGTTATATTGAAAAGCTTCCCTCTTCAGGTCGTGACAGTTTTCGCCCAGAGTTCACGCTATCTACATATGACCTTACAGAACTTGAGCGTCAGATGCGAGAATAACAACCGAGGGAAGAGGAAACACACAAAGTTTTTGAAAGCTAACACGTAACAACAGCTGATTTCCATAAAATGACTCAATAAAATTGAAATTGTGAAATAATGCCTCATGCGTGCTGACAGTTTTGTTTTTGCCACTCACCAACTTTTTAGCCATTTTCCTTCTGAAACTACATCTACATATGCAATAGATGAAGGAGGTGAAAAAAAGTCTCTCAAAATCAGAATTTCCATCCACATTTCATGTTTCATTCAGTCCTGTTGTACAGTGTCGGAGTCGTACCAGACTGTAGGTCGATTTATCTGAGTTCTGCTAACCTCTGTAACTGGTTGAACTACACTTACAGTTTGATTAAGATTAAATCACAAGTCTTGTACAAGTCGGATATGTGTAGTGGTAGCTCAACCAAAGGATTTGTAACAATTTTATATGTTTTACCGTTTTTATTCAAGTTGTCAAACATTAACTGGGTTCAAGTTTAGATCACCACGGATTTCATTATTGCTGGATTAAGCATGCTCTCTGCACATAAGCAAAGACATACACTATCCCCAATTTAATATGTTGCAATAAAACGCCAATCTAAGACAACAACAATCTATTTTTCAAAGATCAACAACCAAAGGTAAACAACTCAACATATGGACAGCACGCTTGATACCACATGTTCAAAAGTGGCTTGAGAGAAAGCATGGAGAGGTCAACACAGTTCCTCTCGGGACACAGACTATTTTACTCTTACCTTCCCAGAATGGGGAAAGTAGACGATCCAACTTGTTCGAGCTGTGATGGGGGAGATGATGATGTGTTTCATACATTCTTCACGTGTAAGCCATCTGAGGACATGACACCGGAGAATATAGTTGCCAAAATGCTTGAAAGAGAGGAGCATTGGACCTCTGTAGCTGTCTATGTCGAAGGCATCCTGCAGAGAAAGATCGCCCAAGAACGGGAGAGACAGAGGATGCTACAAATGGACCGAGAGGAATAAATAGATCCCAAGGACTCGGCCTGAAGTACTGTGTTGAACAGCTCCAGGCCGAGTTCCAACGTGGGAAAGGAAGGTGAGGTTTTAGTGGGTTTGAATCCTACATAAGAGCGGTCCCTTCTGGATATCCTAGAAATCCGATTTTCACGTTAGGATCTTAAAGATTTCCTCACCTGCCTACCGGAAAAAAACTTGTGGGTAATTGTGTGGGTTTGACTAACACAATCCACCTGATTTCATTGGCTCGCCCTAGAGCCGCACTTCAGCCTGGGCCATTCTGTACGCATGTCGCCTTTCTGCACATCATCTCTCTAAACAACAAATCAATCTTGTGGTTGACAACCCTGGTGACGGACCTTTGCGGCTGATGTTTTGGCTAACACCCTCCGACTCGTTTAAGATCATGAACCCGTACCACACTTTTTCTTCTTGTGTGTTTGGCTGGCTCCCAAATCGTAATATCACGACAATTTAAAGCATAGAATAATGTATTTTCTCTAGCCTACGACCGAAAACACAAAATCCTATTTTTCAAAGACCAACAATCGTAAACAACACAACATGAAGAATTGTGGTATGGGCTTACATCAATATTCTCTGTTTGCCTAATCGAATATATATAGTCTCCTTCTCCGCCCAAATCCTTCTATTTAACTATCAACTTCTATTAAAATCCTTCTATCTTCAGTAAATAAATAATTTGAACTATGTATGGTCATCTTATGGATTCGGTGCATCCACCCTGTAATCGTTTATCTTTCGGAGGATGCTTTCATACCTTGGAAGATAATACTATTTATGGTCCCTTGGTTTAATGTACGGAGTATGTCTTAGGAGCAACGGACTGGAAATTGAATGAGGGATAACTTAGTTACAGCTCTTCGAAGCGTTCCGAAAGTTTGTTGATAGAATAATGAAATCCCATACCTTGTTTAAGACCCTTAAAATTTAGTGCCCTATTAAAAAAAACTATAATTTTCTTTTAAAAAAAGTATAAAAGCGGAAGGAATGGCAATTAATTTTTCACTGTCAAACCCCTATTAAAAAACAGAGTAGTACGTTGCCAAACCCTTTATCTGTTATACATTTGAACGTTGCAGAGTCTTTCATAACCTTTCGCCTAAAAATTCAAAATTGAGCTATCAGACCTTGTTCAACTTATGAGATTAGGGCCTACTCAACGTTTATTGTCAATGGAAGTTGTGGTAATGAAATGGTGAGAGGTTTTACCATGATACACATTTGCATACTCATTCAAAGTTAACGCATTATTTACAAAGCAGCATCAAGCTCCAATGGTATCGCAAGATGGATCGTTTAAAACAATAGGATTCAGGAGGTTGACGTCACAGTACACCATCCGTGAAAGACACTCCTTCTCTCTAATGTAGGGCGTCCAGCAAACGGCAAAACTCCTGCGGATATTGGTGAAACTCGTCTGTTGGAATTTAGCAGTTTTTATCTCAAATTTCCTTTTTTTGGTGGATTATGGATTACTTTGTTAATAAAAATTCTCACTAAGTTAATAAATGACGTTGAAATTTGAGCACTTACAGAAAAAGGTGTTTATAAATTTTGACGCAACGAACTTTTTGCAATTGATATTCCAGTACAAAAATAAAGTTGTGGATTTTACTGTTTTTTAGTTTTTTTCTTGTTTAAAACAGGAGGTTCACTATGATTTTCTACGAACAATTCAAAGGGTGCCTTCCATAAACAGGGTTACCACCGCGGCTTAAGACGTCATAGGCCTCGGCCAACAATTCAAATCTTCGAATTCCGTTGAACTCCTACGGATAAAATGGGACTTTTCCCCCAAATGATGATGTGAATAGTCTCCATCCGACTCCAACTTGCAATTAAAAAAATATAAAACCCGTATAAAATATAATGGATTCTTGTAGCTAGGTTATTTCGGAAAACGGACAAACGGTTTTTTTTATTTGTAGGTAATTGATTTCAATACAAATAGGATTCCACACATCTTAAAACATAAAACAACAAATTTTGAGGAGAAAGAAAATTGTTTGCATCGACTACAATGGTTAATTATTTAAAGTAATAAATAAAATGAAATTTGCAGTATATAATGGATTTGATTGTTCGGTAAGGCATTGTACGAAAAGTTTGTTTGTTGATAAGATTCTTTCCATTTAAAACTATGTCCATAATGCGGTGAATGGAAATCGCGAAAAGTGGAGGTCAAAGGGGTTATGGGCTTCCATCCAAACACGTATAGTTTTGCGAGAACTGACCTAAATAATCTCAGCTGTGGCACCGCCTTCGGGGGTGGGAGGCGCCAGAAGGGCGGCCAGCTCCGCCGATCTAGACCACTGAACCATCTCTGACCTCGAAAAGAGCTTTTCATCTTTCGTTTTTCTGCGCTTCACCCGAAAGAATTTGTGAAATAACATTTCGGTTCATTATTTTCAATAATGAACCTTTGTAATCGACCCAGAAAGAAAGTTTAACCACCGTCAAAGTTTGTTGTTTCACGTTTCAAGGAGCGTAGGATCCGAAAATCGATTTTTTTAAATCCGTCCATCTGCCGTTCGAAGCTTTCCGCTAAAACTACTGGACTAAAGTTAATTAACTAACGCCAAAAATCACAAATTGGGTCTATTTGGACCTGAGTTATAGCCACCACTTTCTGCCAATCTTGGAGGGTGGAATCAAAGTGCTAAAACATTGACAATTTTAAAAATAACACTAGTATTTTGATGTTCATTATTACATCACTTTTTTAAAAATCCGTCCATCCGCCGTCCGAAGCTTTTCTCTAAAACTACTGGACTTGAGTTAATAAAACTTACGTCAAAAATCACAAATGGATGTATTTGGACCTGAGTTATAGCCACCACTTTCGGCCTATCATAGAGGGTGTAATCAAAGTGCTAAAACAATTTTAAAAATAACACTAATGATTACCATTATTGATAGACATCACTTTGATGAATCGAATGAGAATTCTAGGACCGCTTATATGCATCCGTTCACTCTCTCAAAGCGCAAGACACTTTAACAGAAAAAATAACGTTAACGGGAATGTGATTACGAACGTCTCTACTCATAGTTAAAGCCGGTTAGAAAATCGTGACATGTAATTCCTGTGGAGTTTTCTTTCCAAGAGTTCCTTTTGAAATCGAATTTGTCATAACTTTTCTCATACATAGGCAGACAAGTAGTGCGTTGGTGTTTTACTTGATTTCTTAAATTTCCGTTGTTCTACTCGTGCATCATTCTATTTCGTGTCGATAAACAGTATATTGCATCATTGTAGGTATTTTGATATCAGCTTTAGTTTCACACGACGATCTGCCTTCGGAAAGTAAACTTCCTTGGATTTCACATCTCATGTAGCAGCCCATGTCCGTTATATTTCAGTGTCTAATGATATGCAGGCTACAATTCTCAACCAATTTCAAGTTTTTTTTTCTAGTCATGCAAAAAACCTCGGAAATGTTTCTTTTGTTGGCAGGAGGGGTTAATAACCAATCTTTTCAATCGATTCATGTCATTTATTTTCTGAATCAAGTTTTGGTTTAGTATTGAAAAATATATCAGCACTTTCAATTTTCATGATGAATGGAGGGGGGGGGTCAACAGTAAAAAAATCATTATTTCTTCACTATTTTCATCTAATTTATTGATTTAAAAGCTTTTCGTTTGGTTCGACTCTAGTTCTACCCTAGTTGTGCATCAAACCTCGGAATCATGCAGCTTACGTTGCCGATTTTCTTGATTCTTTTTTATTCGATTAAGCACATAGTCTTGTTTTTAAATATATTTCAGGTCTTTCCAATTTAGTTATGAATGGGGGTGAATGGAAGAGGTTAATAGGGATAAAACGTTATTTTCACTACTCTTTTGTTCAACTAATAACTTGTTCTAGTTTTTTAACTCATTTCCGCTTCAAATTGCGTTATGAAAAGAGGTGAGTAGAGGAGGCAATTCCAGTTTTTGTTTCTAAACGATTTATAAGTAGATCTAATAAAAATGTCTGTGGTCTTCACTATTTTCATCAGTTTTTTATTTTTCGATCCCAATAACTCAATCATATCCCAATATCTCATATCAATGAACTTCCGAAATTTTGAATTCGATGTCGGGGAGGTGGATTTCGAGGGGAAGGGGGTTGTTAATGGCCGATCCATTCAGCCGATTTCCATGCTTTTTTTGTTCAATTAAGAATTCGGTCTCTTTTCCAAAAATATTCTTAAATGTTAATAATTACGTTTATAACAGAGGTTATATAGGACATAGGGACATCCCTGTAATGCACGAATTACTTACCAATTTGTTTTCTAGTGACTGTAACGAAGTGTATGGTTGTTGCCCTTAGGTATGGAGGCCCTGGAAAATGGAATCAACTACTGGGAAGATGCACTGGCGGCTTACGCGGCTGGCGCCAGCACTGGTGGACCCCTCACCCTCACTGACCAGGAAGAGGCCGAGTTCGCCCGTGACATCCAGCTGCTCCTTGAAATCGCCTACAAGCTCCAGCGAAAGTGCGAGCTCCTGTTCCTGGACCAAGTGAGCTTTTGAAAACTACCCAACAATCGAATATTCAATAAGAGTTATGTGATTGGCCAGGATTTTAAGTGCGTTCGCCTGCCAGTCTGTAACTGCCTACCTACCTATCTTAAAAGCTGTCAACTTGAAAAATCCTTCCGCATTGTATTAGTATTTTCTCGAACAATTGCTTTGAATATACAATATTAACTGCTCTTTACATGGATACGAATGACATCCAGTACCACCGATATTGTCACGGAGGTGTGGTGGCACCACGACGTCAATGCCTAAATTCTGCTTATATTTATGACATAGTAAGTTGTAGACTGAAGAAGTCTCAGCGAAACGTATCTTCCGAAGAAATGCTTCAAACAAAAGATTCGAAATGTAACTTTTCTCGCACAATTGCTTTGAGTATACAATATTAACTGCTCTTTACATGGATACGAATGACATCCAGAGACAATATCAGCCGTTATGATGGTCACTCAAAACAAAATACTTTGGTTCGTTCAAAACGGATAAGCTTCCATTAAAATGCACGTTGGCACACCTGGCTATTCTTTATCAATTGGAGATGGGTGGGAACGAGCGAGAGGTATACAGTTCTCACACTAGGAGCAAATCGAGGGTTGTTTGTTTTGCTACCCTTCAAGAAAAAGCCTGTTTCATAAACACCCTAATATAATTTACTTGGGTACCCAAATGACCAAGTTATTTCATCACTCCAGAAAGTGTTTACAGAAAAACATAGAATGGACAACTGTCTAATTTATAGACATTGCTTTTGATAAGCAACATTTCAGAAGTTGGTTATAAACAATACATATTACTATGAATATAATGCTTTCGAAATTGAAGCTCTCCCTTGACGTATTATCTGTTAAAAATATTCTGTAATCCAATCATTATATTGTATTGTATATTTGTAATATTTAAAAATGTAACTCCCAGTTTCTCCTTTTTACATAAGTACCTAAGTATTCATAGTTGAATTTATAATGTAGATATTATTCCAATTATGTAGATTGCCACAAAATACGTTTGCAAGTAGGTACCTGACCCATTCTTTTCATTTCTTTTCTCAGAGATCCGTATTATTCCGAGCCGATAGCTCAATAAGAGGCGACTCTTCTAAACCTGACAATTTCTCTTCAGCTGATTCATTCGTGTCTGCCCAAGATGAGGTGAGTTCGAGTGTTATAAATTTCATCGTTTTCCTTAAATTTACCAATACAGTAACTATATCTTATTTCCAATTCTTTATGCCATGTATTTATATTATTAGATAGCAGACTTGAGAGAATTTGAAGAATTTGCGGACATCGCAACGGACGTTGAAAAGCTTCCACTGTACCAATCAGCTATGAAGCAATTCGATGAATTTGGCATACCCTACAGGTATGAGTACATACTTAACCAATTTTATTGCAATTGATAATCGTTTGTCTCTCTCTAGATTCTGTATTATAAGCGATTTGGAGTAATCCCTATTTTTTACCTAGGTCAAGGTGAATTGTTAAGCTTGATGTTGAAATTAGAATACAATTTAACGGGGAACAAAAATTATGAATATTTAATCCCGTGGAAAGACGTTTTACACTTTTTCTTGAGTACTCTAAATGCAAATGGCTAATGTCGTAAAAAACCATCTCCAGTCTCATGCCTTTTGGAAATAGTCCAGGAAATATGGAGATACTGTGAATTCAATGTTTTCTTTGAGAAACCATTTGGAAAACTCAAGGTACCGATTTTACTTTTAATGGTAGTTTAATAATGAACTGACAGGTGTCTGCGAACGGAGATGGTGCGCTGCAGCTCTGATTTGGAGTATTTGGGGAAACTTCACTGCGTTCGGTTGGCTTTCCAGTGGATGTTCCAAGACCCGGCTACTTGGCAGTGGTATGCTGACTCAGGTCGTCAAGTACTCACAGATTTACTCCTGTATGCTGATAAGGTGGGCCCTTAGAGTCTATAGATTAGTATAAAGTTAATTAACTTGTGGAACCGTACCTTATTATTTTTGTGAACAGTATTCATTGTAGGACGGATACCTCCTAGGTAGATAAGGGCCTTATTCTTTCCTAAATAGGTTTTCGTTGTCCTGAAATTTACCGTTGATGATTTTCGCTATTTAAGAGAATACAGGCACTACTTGAAAAATAATGAATTTGAAAAATCATGCTCGAGTATCGTGAGAATAAACAAGAATTACTGAACATTTTCACCTCAATCGTCGAGGAAAATAATTGTTTCTTATTTAGTGCAGCCCTTCTCCTTATCATCGTTGAAGGTGCTACATGCGCTTACCCGCACTTGGGGAAAAGTCATATTTTTATTAAACTTGAAGCGAAATTCAGCCTGTCAAAAGTTGATTAACTTATTTTTGTTAAGAACTGAACACAAAAGTTATGAATGTACACACACACACACACAAAAAAAAAATATATATATATATATAAGATCTGGTTATGCAGGGAGTGAGAAGAAGGGAAACAATTTTGTAACAGCTTCCAATCGTGTGTATGAGGGGTCCCCAAACTATTTGCCCAAGGGCCATATCATAATGTGGAGGTGGTCGGGCATGAACAGGGGGGTCTGGGGGGCTAGGCCCCCAGCTGAAGGAGGGCACAGGGTTCTACGGAAAATTTTAAAAATTTGACAATTGAAAACAGTGTTTTTAAGCACTCCTAGACGAGTTTGACAAATTCAAAATTAGGCCTAATATAGGAACGAAAAATTAGTTTTTAGTGATTAAATATATTTTTTTAATTCCATGGTTTCTTTTTAATTGCTCAATAAAAATGTTAACCATTGAATTTTCAGGAATGGACAATTTTGCAAGCCAGACAGTTGAAATTAGGGTTTTTAAGCACTCCTAGACAAATTTGACAAATTAAAAATTAGGCCCAATATAGGAAACAAAACTTATTTGTATATAAGAAATATAAATTTGTAATAATTTATTTAAAATTATTTACATTCAAAAAAATATTTTTGGAAAAGCAATCTAATGTGGTGTGTGCAATAATTGGTAAAATTATTGTTTTATGCCTGCAAGTTCTTTCCACTTATTTAAGATAAATATATTTTGTATTTATTTATTTAAAATTATTACATTAAAAAAAAAAATTGTATAGGAAAACCAATCTGATGTGATGTGTGCAATTGTTTTTTACTTACAATGTCTTTTCACTTAGGATCGTAGTTTGTTGTTCCAATCGTAAGAAAATTTTCTAAGTGTACTTGTGAAGCATCGCTCGATATTTGGATTTGACATGTGTCATTTTTGAAAAGTTCGCATAGATACGTTGAACCAAAAATTTATATAATTTGTCTGGCAAAACTCTTGATTCCCTTGAAGTCATCATATTCTGGCAATAGCCTAGTTGTTTCCATCCATCCATGTTTTTCCGCAGGCGGTGGGCTGGACCAAATCCTCCCGCAGGCCGTAGTTTGGAGACCCCTGGTCTATATAATATAACTGGAAAATTCCTAGTCAAATTCCTTCAAATTCTCCTCCTCCTTCTTCAACAACATCCATCACCTATTGGTGATTAGAAATGTTAACAAAATGGGAGCTGCGCTACCCACTCCAGTGACGGTTCTCTTCTTCGTTGAGTATTGGGTTACAACAGTAGAGCCTACTCCATTTGTTCCATGAAGTTCCTCCTCAGTTCTATGGATCTTTCGAGGTCCATGTCTGGCTCAACTGAAACCGTAACCCTCTACTAGTGGTTATTCATACCACAAAGGTTATGCTGCTGACTTTTCATTGGTAATATTTGTCCCGCCTTTGAAACTGACCAATAGGAAGTTGTGTACGTTGGTGGTTTTTTGTTCCAGTTGTTTTAAATTGTAGAAGAAGGCAGAGGAAGACCTAGTTTTAAATTGTTGATAGTTGTGCGGGGTGGTGCGGAGACCATCATCAGCATTTTTCCTCTTCGCTGTGAGTCACCCTGACTCAGTGAACGGTATGACCGTAAAAGTGACTTTCCGTAGGTCAAGTGAGTGATAGGGTTATCGGTTATTTTAGATTTAGGTTTTCATTATTTGTCGTCATCAGAGCAGTATACCTAACCTCATCGTTATTATGGAGAAGTTTCGTTTGCATAGTCCTGTTGGAGCTGGGCGAGAGTACGACCTCGTTTATACTTGGCCGACGGATGATAACGAAAAATATAGCGAAGAGGATCTAGCTGAAGAAATTAGGGATTCCATATCGGCCGTACTCACGGACCACCCTAGCTTGGCTTTCCGAATACCTCCTATCCGGGCGCTCAAGACGTACGACCAGCTACAGGATCTCTGCAGAAAATGGAACGCCGCTGTGAATGAATACGTGGCAGGGAGATCGTTCGAAGAAACCAAAGCGTCGCTGCCACAAGCTCAACACATCATTGGCCAAGTGTACAACAAGTCCGTGGTATGTCCAGAAAGACTGAACCAATATACGGCCTTTTCGTCTCACGTTTACGGGGAAACGTCCCCGAAAATGGTTTCTCACATGATTAAACAGTTGCAAATCACGCAGGACGATATTTTTCTAGATTTAGGCTCGGGTGTGGGACAGGTTGTGCTTCAGATGGCTGCAGCAGCCAATTTCAAACTCTGCATTGGCATCGAAACGTGTGACGTGCCTTGCGAATATGCCGTTGGACTACAGCAGGAGTTCCACAAAACGATGAAATGGTATGGAAAGTATTACTCTAAATTCCACCTTTACCGAGGGGACTTCCTCGACAAACCTTATCGGGACGTTATTCTCAAATCAACGATTATATTCGCTAATAATTTCGCCTTCGGTCCGGAAGTCGATCACCGGTTGAAAGAGATCTTTGCTGATTTGGATGATGGAGTTAGGATTGTGTCGTCCAAAGAATTTAGTGCCGTTAATTTTCGTATAAATCAAAGGAACCTCACAGACATAGGTACTATCATGCATGTTTCAGCTATGAAGCCTTTTGAAGGCGCCGTTTCATGGACCAATAGTAAAGTGTTTTTCTTTATGCATGTTATTGACAGAACTAAATTAGCCAGATGGTTCGAAGAGAGTAAACAACAGACCCATGCCGTTGAAAAACCGAAAAGGAAACCTCCTAGAACTACTGACGATAAACCACCAAGAAAAAGACCTAGAGCTAAATTTGTTTTCAGAAAGAAAAAAAGGGATAAACCAGAAGATCGAGTTGGTGTGGTAAATAATGATGGTGAAGGAAATGCATGTAATCCCCCAATTCTACATCCAGATGTTGGAGTGCCAATAGTTGAAAAGAATCAGGTGGTAATTGAGAACAGTGCCTTGCATCAGGAAACATTCAAGGTTCCACTGCAACCTGTCCTTCAATCTAATGAAACTAGGAATTTCAAGTACGTTCAGCCAACTTCAAAGACATCTAGAAAACGAAAACCCTCCAGAATCGACAGAGCTGTACCTCATAAGTCCATTTTAGATCTCAACAGTATTCCTAGTCAAGAAAGACACGTAGTTCCTAAACAACCTCCTGTTGATATTTATGTTGATGCTCCCTGGAGGAATGTTGGTGATATCTCTGGACCACCGAAAAGTGTAGACGAGCTCTTGGCAAGGATGAGGGTCCAGTATTTCAACATGATTGACTTCATGAAAACGCAGCGTTATGCGCAGCAAATCCTTGAAAACATCAAAATCGAAAAAGAGAGGAATGTGGCATTGAAGAACCAGAGAGACCGCGAAACAAGAATCGTTAACGAACAGCTGGAAACAGGAAAACAGCTCTTAACCCAGCGGTTGGCAGAATTAGGGATAGCCAAGGAAAATTGGCAGTCTCTATTTACCGAATTGCAAGAATTAGTGCACGACCAGGCGATGCTTTCAATGCAGAAAACTAGTTTGACAAGGGAGATTTCTTATTTGGAGCAACAAGCCGAACAGTATAAAAAGCAAAGGGTGGTATGTGACATCTATGATGAGTTCAAAAGGAATCGCTCTCTGGCGAAGTGTTTGTCAAAAGTCACCCGCGAGCTTCACGAACTTGAAGGAAAAACTCCTCCTTCGTTCCCAGATAGTCCCAACTCTGATTGTGAGTTTTCTGGAGAGGCAGTGCCAGTAATGGATTATCATACGCGCCCTGGTCGCTTGTACGTCAATGAAGTTCGTCCTACCTTCGATTCGGTGTCCACCAAGGATTCACCAATGCTCAAGACTGTAGCGTACCCAACCCCTCCAACTTCTATCTCTGCTTCTGGTGCCCATGGGACCAACACTTCTTACAAAAACCCACAATCATCGATACTGCCAAAGAAACGAAGGTAGTTTTAGTTCTGGGATCCATATTGGCGAATGGCAAGTATCTTGCTGTCCAATTCGTTCTTTCCAGTTCCTTCTTATTTAATCAAACTATTTCAGAGTGTGTAACAATTTCCAATAAGTTTACTAAAAATATTCAGTGTTCTTGAAACCTCTCAAAAATTTGGGAATCTACATTTTTAATTCTGATTGGTTGCATTATGATGAACTGTTCTAGCACAATCGATTGTGCAGCCCCTCGATAACAGTTTACCTGAACAGTTTTAATACACATAACATGATCACTAAGAATCCCTACACTGACACAATATGTGAATTTTGGCATAATGCCGATTAATTTACTACTTCCAGAAAATTTTCGTAGGTTATATAGCTCAAACAATTAAATTTTCGACCAATAGTGCTCCCAGTCAACTGTTTTACTTAGACCATTTGAAACGATTCCTAATTTTAATAATTTTCCATATTCACCAAACAGTCAAGCATTACAGAAGAAAAACTGACTTTTAGCTAGCACGCAATTATTGCAATAATCTTGGAAACATGGACTAGCCTCAAGTTGGAATTTCCATTTCCTTTCTAAGAGGTTTTGAAAAGAATATTACAAATTTGATCATGAGGGCATGCTGAATTAATTTTCTCATCATCAAGGACCAGAAATCATCTGAAGAGATTGTTATGAGCATTTAATATTTTCCATTTAATTTTGAAACTAAAGTTTTTGATACTACTGATGAGCCTGTAGTAGTTTTAAAATTAAACCTCTGAAACTAAGTGTTCTGAAATTCGTTGGTTAAATTATCCAGAAACATTCTTCCTCTACACCTTCTTACGAATTGATATATGACTGGATGTGTACTGTCTGAATCACTTATCTTCGACATTTACCCTGTTGCAGGATCCCAAGGATTTTCTCGTAGCGTATGAAGAAATGTTAGTATTTATACAAGAATCAGCGATTTGGACTGACGTTGAAGCAGAGCTCAGCGTGAAAGGAGTAAAGGCGATGACGTTTTATGACGTAGTTTTAGATTATATTTTAATGGATGCATTTGAGGATTTGGAGTCACCACCGTCTTCCGTTACTGCTGTTGTACAAAATAGATGGCTCTCCAATGGATTTAAAGAATCGGTAAGGATTTAGTATTCGTATAAAAATAGCGTTTTTTCACTCCGATTATTCACCTCATATCTGAACCTATATATTTGTAATGACACTGTTTATATTTTGGTTCCCCCCTACATTTATCTTTATAACTGACCTATTTTCGTAGACTTAACAGAGAGAGATTTTTTTACACTCACTTGGAGAATATTGGTTTGGTGAGTTCAATTGAAAAAACATGGACGGTGAGAGCATCCTCCTAAACTTTCGATCTTATCGTTGAAACCTTCCTCCTGGCACTCCTTGAAATCTTAGTGGTGGGAGAGGGGCCTTCAAGAGAGTTGTTTCTGCGGTTCATTTTCACCATCTCACAATGTCAAACACCCATTTGGCCATATTAGTGGCGTGCGGATCACATGTCTATTCATGTTAGCGACCATATTGAGCAAAAACTGTAGAGTCTCCATGGAGAGAACGTATTAGATCAAACTCAAAGCGTGCAAAGTCTTCAAGGTAGTTGCAGCACTTGGTTGTGATGTGCGAAAAGTACTCTTGTAGATTGGTGAGAAAAAGAATAGATTTGCAGATCGATCTCTGGAGATCGATTAATCGGACGTAAAAGATTGATCTTTAGTCAGATCGATTCATCTAAACTGAATTCCCCATCCCCTACGGATAGCACGGTAGTTTCTATTGTTGGCTAAAAGTAGCTTACTAAAATATAATGCTTACTTATTTCATTAACAGTAAGAGACTCCAGCTTTACAGGCAAGGGAAAATGCGCCTCCGACTTTCAACTAATATTTCTCCTCTAATATGGCACTTAGAAACCTAATCGATACGGCATTTTATTCCTAAAAGACCAATCTTACCTTTCACGAATTTACATTTTCCAATAATTCGACAAGTTGTAATGAAAATACTACTCGACAGACAGAGACGCACGGGCAGCAGAACAGTCGTCTTGCGCAAAACGGTATAGATCGAAATCGGAGATCGAGGAGAAAAGATCGATCTTCTACAAAAATCGACCTCCATCAGATCGATTAATCGGAACAAAGAGATCGATCTTTTCTTAGATCGATATATTTTGCCCATCTCTATTTAGTTTTCTGGAAGTAAAACGTTGATGGAGTTCAACGTAAGTTATATGTTACTCTGTGATTAAAATGGAGTGTCATGAGTGATGGAATTGAAAGCAACAGGAGGAAGGATGCTATGGTAACTTGGTTGTGTGGATGTGTTGAATGGATTTTTTTCTTCTATAAAACTCAACTAACTGACGATTCTCTAGCTCACCTTTGGAAGCTTAGACGCTTTACGACTTCATCCTCATTTTTCAGAGTCCCACTCCAAAATCAAGTCTTAATCCTGGGTCCCTTGTTGCGTCATATTTTAATTTTATGTGTGGAGTAACCGAAATAGATTTGTTTTCGATTATCCGGTTTTGATCCTAAACTCCTCAAATTATAAAGTGGAAGTTTTTGTTTGAAAGAATCTGTCAGTTTTGTGCCCAAAATATCTGAAGTTGAACAATCAACAACTCACAATCTCTAAGGCTAATCAAGGCTCGATTCAGACTTCAAGATTAGCTGTTCTGGTGACTTCATTGCTCACTATCCGCCTGCTTGAGTCCAGGTTTGCCTGCCTAGTGTTTGCTTTCACTGCTTATGAATCTTATGAAATATGATAAAACATTATTTGTCGAAGAATTATGTCAGGGTCAAAAGTTTTAGGTTGGAATTGCTATTCGTTGAATGTATTAACCTATTGAGATGTCTCGCCAACTGTGAGAGTTGCGGAGTTTCTTTGTCATTTCCAACAGGGAAACTTCCCTAATTTACAGAGGGTTTCCTAAATTCTTAAATCGAATTATTTAGTTTTAAAAAAGGTTTGAAAACATTATTATTGTGATGATCAATTGTGTAATTGGCCCTTTTCCTCTGTCAAGAAGGTACCATCAAGTCTTCTAAAAAGATCGCCATTCATAATCTATGTTTACATACTTGGGCAATAAAATAATAGTTCCTTGCTTTTGCAACAAGGACCAAAGTTGTCTTCTCCCAGAACATACGCCTACTTCTTTCTTCCTCCTGAAATTTCGAGAGTGCAGTAATTATTTCTTATTTGTCAAATAATTAAATTAATACCTACATGACTGTACGATATGCATTTCGACTTAGAACCATTAGACTATATTAAGTACTACATTTCATGCGTATAAATCACAATCAATTGTTGAATTTGATTAGATTTATCTGCATCTGAGGGAATGATGGTATGAATTTGCGTTTAGAGGAAAGTGTATTGGTGCAGTACTTAGTTCCTATAGTTAGGCTGAGAAGTGTTGGTGGGTGAGCACCAAGTGGCACGCCACCCCTTCATCTAATACTTCTCCCTCTCTGTGCCTAGGCAATTACTCTGCACCAACCTGACTGGCGTACAGTTCTGAATCTTGCTCGTATATCGTATGACTAGAAAAAAAGACTTAAGGTCCGCTGATGTCCATATTTCTTATTACTTCTGCAGGCCTAAGACTCTTCCTCTTCCAAACCCTAGTCGGTTTCTGAAGCCAATTGATCAAACCTCTTCGACTGCTGGAGTTTTCCCTGAACATTGTCGATAGGTTCGTTTAACCTGGTGCCCATTTTCCTACGTTATTCAGTTTTCCATTCAACTAATGTATTTATTCAGGGCCGTTGTTTCTTGTTTCACAGATCATAATATTTTAACATCAATTTATTCATTACCTAAGTTGTTGATAATTGAATTTTCTTGTGATTTTCAGGCTTTGGCTACCGCTGTATGGTCTGTCCTTAAAGCCAAGCGACGTATGCTCACCTATCCTAATGGATTTATGGCACACTTCTACGATATTTCCGAACAGATGTCACCATTGATGGCTTGGGGATTTTTGGGGCCTGATGATCGCTTGAGGGAAATCTGCCAGTATTTCAAGGTAGCTACCTAAAGAGATTATTCATTGGTTATACTAACGGCACTTCAACATTAGGTGCCCCTCTGAATTTCGCTCATTACATAAATGAGGATTGTGGTTGTCAAACATCATGCTGTTCGTTATAGTTATTAGCTGCTTGCAACTGCTGACAAAATGATTCGCGAAAACATCAAGGTTTATTAATTGTAGCCGTTTCTCAATGGTTATATCTAAAAGTCGTATCTAATAATTCTGTATATCATTCCTGTTTCTAGGATCAGGTGATGGGGTATTTGGTCGATATGTTCAGCTTCCAACGATCCCGCTACACAACTGTTGAAGAACTGGCTGAAGATATTGTCAAACATACCAAAGAGCGCGTAGACAACTTATGCCTCAAACTGTGCAAGACCATTGAAGAGGAATGAACTCGTGCTTCCATCATGCCCGTTGTTTCCGGTTTATGTGTAACCCATATTCCCAGCTATCGATAGTAGCAGAATTTCGAAAACTTTACTTCGTAGCCATTTAGTTTAAAAGCCCGTGAACTTACTTCCGACTGTTTGTTTTTGGTTGTTGTAAAACGTTAATTTTTATTTGTAAATAGATTTTATTTTTAGCGTACCACACTTTCTGATTAACGGTATTTACACGTAAATGTAAGTAGTTTTTTGTGCGATGACGCATCGTGTGAGGCTTGCAGCATTTAGTTTTGCACGTTGATAACAAACCAAGAGGATTAAGAAGGTACAGCCCGCTAAGGCTGCCCCATGGCCTGGGACGTGTCCCTAACAACCCTCAACCTTTTATTTCTATTGATATTATTTAAAAGGACGTAAGTTTGCAATACGACTTAGTAATATAATCGGCTATTCATTTCAAGTTGATCGTTGAAAGTTCTTTCAGCAAGGGAAAACCTACGAGAATCCTGATTGTTATGAGTTTCTTTAAATTTTCTCTTGAAGGGCGAATTTTTAATTTTCAAAATATGAAAGGAAGTTGAAAAAGATTCGGGGCTGAAACCCCTTGGAAATGCTAATTTCTGAACAGTATTTTACATTATGGTTTAGTGTTCTGCATAATCTAAGTATTGTGGTAGTATTAACGCTTTTCCCTGAAGAGTTTCTATTGAATTTGTGAAATCATCAGTGTACATAGGATATACAGATATACATCAGGACTTATTGTGTTAGGATGGATGGTTTTCAGCTGTACAAGCCAAGTGTTTTGGTTCGATGTGTTAGGCTGTCTCTATCCTTTCATGTATTACTATTGTACAGTTCTGCCTTGTATAGTTTCTATTAGCCATATAACGTCTGCCTTCACACATTAGCTTCTTAAGCCTTCACTTCAAATAGAATTACCAGTCGTATTGTTTATCACAGTGAATGGTTTCTTATCAATATGATCTGTAGTGAAATACACTTTTTTTTCTTTTTCTTGCTCCGATTTCTACAGATAGCTTCAGATATCTTAAAATTGTTTCTTTAAATCTTATTCCCTTCTCGAATTTTGACTGGTCCAAAATCCATTCTCTTTTAATTTGACGTTCAATCAAGCGATTTGAAAGTCTACCAATCTGATCTGGTGGTCGACAGTAATGCCGACCCATTCACTCATCATTTTCCTATATTTAATATAAAATATGCTTTTATTGTAGTTAATTATAATTTTTAGATTGTCCGTTCGAATACGGAAAATAGAATATTCACATGATGACGGTTTTACTTGGATAAGTAACCAGAGTTCCATAACAGCTTAGATCTAATTTTCCTGATATTATGATCACTGCCGTTATTCAATTTGTTCAATGTTGACACAATTCCTCTCTACTTGGTATAGAAATGACTCACGGGTTCACTCGACAGTTGCATGAAATGCATGTAAATTGCTGCAAGCCCTCCGCATTTTTTAATTAGTTAGTATATAAAAAAGTATTGCCTAATATTGAACACGCCCCCTCTTATCGAATATACACCATTCCTGTACTATGTAACACCACTTAATCAATATTATTGTAAACTACGTCATGAAATGTGTAATGTAGTCTTAAGTCTTTTCGCGCTGAGCTCTGAAAAGTGGCATCATGGTTTTTCTCGTAATCTGTGAGTGTTTGGTTGACGAAAATTATAACGCGTGGGTTTCAAGTATGAAATTATATTATTAATAAATTTATTTCTTTATGGTAAACTTCTATAAATTATTGTTCGTTTTAATCATCAATTAATTGTCATAGGTCAATGTTTGTAAAAGACAATGAACGAAAAGACAGCTTATTCCTTATTTTCTTTACGGATTTGACTATTTATTTCACCAATTATTTTTTGAATTTATTGAACCCACCAATTATTAATATTCTTGCGAAAAGTATGCCTTAACGCACAAAGTGGTCGTTATGACATTTTGTTATTTTCTCTCTTATCGTTCATTTCATTATCTGGTTCTTTCTCTAGAACTTACTAATACTTTCTTATGATTCATTGTGTACCTTATAGATAAGCGTGTTTGTTGCCTAGCAACTTGAATGCATTTCTCTTCTAGTTCTTGTTTTTCTTAAGAAAAAATTTAATAAAAAGTCGTTTTGTTAAAAAAAAAAATCATGTATGTAGGTTATTTTGTTTTGATCCATTTTACGTTCGTTGTAAGGTGTTCTAGTAGTATACAGTTTTAATTTTCAGTGTAAATAATTTGCAAGTTGTCATTGGTACTTTTCATGTTGTTTGTATCTCATCCTGAGAAAATTACAAAAGTAGGGTCAATTAATTAATAATTGAATTGTCCTTCTTCATTTTGCTCGAATTTGGATGTTTGTTTTATGATCAGCAGTAAGTGTTACCATGTTTTGGAGTTTATCAGTACAATAACTGCCAATAAAATAATGTTAATCAATTTTTAAGCGGGAAAGTTTTGACTTATTCTTTGGTTTTCTTGTACCTGTCTCTTGGAACGTGTGAGCTCAATAGCGTATTATTTGTGGTTTGATGGAATGACGGGTAGTTAAGCTGATTTCTCATGTATGAATATTCTGCCCATTTAAGGTATATATGCTGCAATAGAGCCTATAGCCTAATTTATCACATAAAAAACACTGAGTGCTTTATTGACCGATCAAGTTCTAGATTTGGTAACCTGTACTGATATGTTGTTGATTGAACAGTTAGTTACAACGTTTGAAGTCTACATCATTGAGCAAGGTTATTGAAAAGATGTGTTTTTCTCACTGAGTGAGAAAGTGAAGCAGCTACAGATAGTGAGATTACATTTTAAAGTACCCTGGCTGCAGCGAATGTTACGATTTTGTTGAAGGCACCACAAATAAGTTGTACGTACCTCGAGAGAATTCGAAATTAAAACTTATCCGAGCTTAGGGCTCAATAGGAGTTGCGGTCATGGGTCGGGGAGCCTTGGACAGCGTGTGGTTTGCGGACATGCTTTAAGAGTATTGATCACGGCCAATATTTTGATGATGGGGATAGGCTAAGCAAATCTACACTGTTCAAGTGTAGAATCAAGACAGTTTCTGGCAACTGTACCTTTGAAATTCGTAATACAACTTACTAAATTCACTCTTGGGTTAGTAAGTTCTATCAGTTCCATTTGATCATCTTGTCGAAAGTATCCATGAAGTCGTGGAGCCAGTATTCGAGCTCTTTCATGGTGATTGTCTCGTCATCTTTGAATTTGTCTTGTCTGAGACAAGGATGGTCTACGAAGCTCTTAGTATAAGCCATACGGGGTCTGAAAATCACGGTTTTTAAATATATTTTCGAAAATTATTCGTAAGTTGTTAACAGAGAAGCAGAAACTTGAGAATTGTTTTCAGCAAGAGAAAAAAATTACGAAAAGTCAGTTAAATTCTGATCTAATAGTTGGTAGTGTTCAGAAGGGTATCACCACCTTCTCAAGATACATAGTTACAAGTTATCATGTAAAGTTGGTGTTTTACAACAGACAGTTATCCCGGTAACTGTTATCGGGTGTCACACTTAGTACTGCAGATTGAATACGCATACGAAGATCCTCTAGATTTGTGGGTAGAGGAGGTACATACACCATGTCTTTGATGTACCCCCATAAAAAATAATCACATGGTGTCATATCCGGTGATCTGGGGGACACCGATGTAGTGCCAGGTCCTGAGCAACATTCCGACCTATCCAGTGTTGTGGGAGGGTTTCATTGAGAAATGTACGAACGGCTGTAGCCCAATGGGGTGGTGCTCCATTTTGGTGAAAGATGAGCGTTGCATAGTTTTCGTCTTGTTCAAGTTGGGGGAATAACCAGTCTTGTAGCATTCTCAGGTATGTTGCTCCGGTAACTGTTGGCTCTTGAAAGAAAAAAGGACCATACACCTTCTGTGCAGAGATCGCACAGAAAACATTGAGTTTGGGAGAATCCCTTACGTGCTCGAGTGATTCATGAGGGTTCTCAGTTCCCCAAATTCTAACATTGTGGCGATTCACTTTCCCCGATAGATGAAACGTCGATTCATCACTAAAGACAATGTAAAGGAAAAAAGAATGGGGTGGCCCCCCAGATCACCGAATATGACGCCATGTGATTATTTTACCTCCTCTACCCACAAATCTAGAGGATCTTCGTATGCGTATTCAAGCTGCAGTACTAAATGTGACACCCGACATGCTAATGAGGGTCTGGGATGAGCTTAATTACCGCATTGACGTCGTTCGTGCTGCTGGAGGTGGACATATAGAACATTTGTAGGTATGGGAAAAAACTGTGAATTATAATCTTTCATTTGGGACCAATTTCATGTCTGTAAATTAAATCTTTTCAGAAATACAGATTTTTGAAACTAGGGCATTCTTTTATGAACACCCTGTATAATAGCTTTCCAAAAGGGTTCAGTATGAAGTGTATCGAATGGTTAAAACGAGTGAAAAGGGAAGCTCGATGACGCCTTAGGGCAATAACTGTCTGTTGTAAAACTTCAATTTCCAATAGTTTTTGTATTTCTTTTCATTTCAAATCATTTGGAGTTTCAAGCTGAACATTTTCGTTCTGAGCTTTTCAACTAAGCAGAACCTGATGATCGAAAATGAGAACTTACAAAACACAAAAGCTGCATATTGTTGGACATGATGATTGATTTTATAAAAATTATTAAATTTAAATTAGTGCGATTGGTGTTTTTAAGCGTACAACCGTAAGACTGACGATTCGTTATAATATTTAAGCACTTTTAGAGCCACCCAGTACAGGTTAGTTTCCCCTAACTAAGAGTATCTCATATAAGTTTTATCGGAAAACGGTTGTTCCCCTTTTTATCTCCCATTGACTGTGTGTCTTCAAAACTAGTTTATAGTGCCTAGATAAGATTTTCATTTCATACCAGAATTTCATCAACTACATACATACTAAATCCCCAAGCGATTACTCTTTGAGCTAAGCCATTTTATCACAGGACAGTTCAGTACAATGTAACTATTGTTACTTTGTTCTATTTCGAGGTTTAGCTCCGTAAGTTGGATGCAAAAGAAATGAGCTTGTAAGCTCACTTTCACGTTCTCGCTCTTTAGACGACGGACGTAGATCCTAGAAAGTTCGCTCAGTTCATTAAATATAAACCGATCTAAATTTAAGAGAAGCTATACCTAATAGGGTTGATTGAAACCCGAAACAGTGAGTGCACAGCACCTAATAGCACGTAGTACGGTTGTGTGCTGTCGGAAAAAACCAAGACGACGCGCAATGGGTTGACGAAAGTTCATATTGCCTCGTAAACCTAAGATTTTGAAGGGCTCCCTGACATAAAGAACGATTGTTTATTTAGTTAATGGTGATTCATAAGGAGGTTCGGTTATGGTGAAGGTTTTTCACACATAACTCCTGAGTTTTGGGTGTATCTCAGGTTCAAACTACGTCCTATAGATCGTACAGGTCAAAACACTGCCTTACGAAAAAGATCCTCCCTCGTATAACAGATACGTACTATTACCTGGACGTAAATATCTCATATATTAGCGCCCCACATCTCTGGCTAAGTGCAAATTCTTCTGCCATTTCCTCTAGAGTCCTAGGCTTTCTCCAAGGGTGTTGGCCATTTCCGCATTGTGGCCTATGAAACCTTTGGAGGAACCACACAGGCAGCAAACCTAAAGGTTATTACGGTGGTGAGTTTGCCATGGTTATCATTGGGCACCATCTTGAGGGTACTCTATAAATACGTAATTTGGCAAATAATAACCACTCTTTAGTAGAGAATTGAATACTAAACCTAACACAGGAACGTTTACTATCACAGTTACTGTTTCTAGTATTTTGAGGCTATAATTGGCAATTTAAAATATCAGATTTTCTCATCATACAATATTCTGGGAGGATTGGTGGGAAATTGATTCTCAATGGATTAAACGACTTGCATACCAATCAAATAGCTAGGTAGACTTTTACTATAACCAATTATGATTCATTCTATTTCGTTAACAGATAACACATTTGATATTGGATAGGAATACTAACGTTATTATTAGTTTGAATCTCAATTCCACGCCCAATAAACGCTTCCACAGACCACAACACGGAAGCAGGCAGACGGGGTTGGATCATTGAAATTTACTAGAATCAAAGCTCAGAACTCGTTTCACAAATGGGTACAGGATATTATTGGCATCTCAAGGTATTTGATAATGGATTTCATTCCATTCAATGTTCTGGTTTTTCTACAGGCCTATGGTAAACTTGGGACGGAGTTTAATGTGGTTGAACTCCTCATACCAGCATTTAAACAAGTTAGCATATTCAAGCTTGTCATCAATCATTTAAGTTAATTTATTAATATTATCTGATTCCTCGAATTTTTGCCGCCAATTACAACCGTTCCATCAGATTTAGTATGTTTTTTAATCCGTTAAACATAGGAGCGTATCAACAATCCAGATTAATGATATATTAATAATGCTGATAGTACAATCAACATTTCAATATTTGTGACGACAACTAGAACCCGTCTGGACAAGAAGTATTGACCACAGACCGACAATGGAACAGTGAAATACAAAAAGCAATTAGAAATCATGATTTCAATTAACAAACGTACCACAAGTTGGGTGAGGCACATTGCTTTCTCGTCTAGATAACATGAATACCTATGTAATCGTTGAAATGTTTTAAATAATAGTTTTAAATGCAGAGGGGCTCGACATTTATTGAGGGTCTCTCGTAAAATGCGAGTAGAAAAGTTGATTTCTTAAGGCGGCTCCACACATGCGGCATTCGACGAGCACCGAGCAATTCGGCGACTAGCCCAGGTGCGCCTAGGTGCTCGGCGAGTGGCGAGCTCATTGCTCCACACATTCGCGGTTCGTCCCACACGGTGCTCGCCTCAGGAGAGACGAGCTGCTCGCGGTTGCTCACGATGGACGACCAAGTGTTAATTGCTGCTGCTGCTTTTGTTGTGGTGAGTGCTGGTTACCTGCAGATGAAGAGGAAGCCGAGAAAAGTAGCCTGAACATCAGCCTCGTGCAACCTGCATGTGTGGAGCGGGGCAGAGCTCGCTACTTGACAAATATGCGTCTCCCTTGAAGTTCGGAAAAAAGACTCTCCACACCACTAGGAAATAGGCGAGTATCAGCTAGGTGCTCGGCGAATACCGCATGCGTGGAGCCACCTTTAGAAGAACCCATACGTAGACTCGAAAGCAAAACATCAATTCATTCCGAAAGGATACAACCTCCCTACATATATACATAATACATCCCCTCTTAAAAACAACAAGAAAAAAACCAAATGTACATTAAGGTAAACCAATTTCGAAGAGTTTACTGTAGTTGAACTCTGAGAGCAAATTAATATTGTCCTAACCCTGTGGTAATAATTCACTCATGAGTCTTAAAATCCAAAAATATAAATTTGTTTTTGGTAATTTTATTTGCCAAGCTTTTACTAACCTATAATATGGTCAACGGTCATTTTCCGTTCCATGTCCGCCAAATGCATCAGAAAATGCGAGAGTACCTGCCGCTCCGTTTCTTGAGTCAACATAATTTATAAAAGTCACTTATCGTCGGTATTTTTCTATTCAGAATGATTTGTAAGAAATTGCTTCCATCCAACGTTACTTATCAACTCGGTATCTAGTATTGATGGCACACGTTTACCTATTATTAACAACGTACTTGGAGAGGGAGAGTACTCTGAAAGGTTTTTAGCAATTGAATCATTAGAAATATTGTTGAAAATTAAATCAAAACGTTTACTAAAAATACAAACACGGATTACTAAACAATGTCAAGTAAATGGAAACAAAGCTTGTTACATACTAATCACTGGTTTATGAACTAAATATTAATTTCACCTAGTTTATTCCGATTTGATAACAATATTCATTATTCTAAAAAATAAATTAATCAACGATGATTCTCATACTTCGAAGACGCCATTGATGAAATGCTTCAAGTAGTACATAATATATCTGAGACTCTGAACATTAATATTGTCCTTCAACTTATAGTTTAAATGCAAACAATCACATCAAAACATTATTAGTTTTTCTAGTCAGTTTTAGATCCAGAAAAACTTAACTAATGCAACATTTACATTCTCTATCTACACTAAACTATTAAATATCAAGTTCACAGCATGAGGGCAGTAGATAGGGCGAAGCACAGTGTGACATTTTAGGAATTAATACTGTAAACTTACAGACAGTTATAGGTATTACACCTACATCTGATTCATTTAGCATCTTTTGTCTGTAGAACACGAGAAAAGTATCGTAAAAATAAGCTAAGCTCCTTACAACAGCAATTTGGTTCTGGTATAACATTAATTACCTCAATTAAACTGAAGTTTGTAATAATCTTCTTGTTTTACACTTGGAAAATCATGAGGCTTGCATTTTTGACAATTCGTTCTTGTAAAAGGTATTGAGGGAAGCTTCTGAGGAAGGATATACCTTTGCATATATGCAAATTATTGGTATCTGTGGTGTTTTTATGACATTCCAAGTAAAAGTTAGAAATAGGGAATTCCATTCCACGCAAATTCCGTATTTAATGTTTTTACTCCATGGTGATATCTTCGCTGAATTTTGGATGTTATTAAACTACCCTTTATGTTAACTACCTATGTTGAGTGAATTGGTTCCCGAGTACAGCACTTCTAGAGGTGAGTGTTTTTAAAACCTGCTCAATCTTTATTTATTCCATTAAACGTATGTTTACAACACCCTCTTACACTCTGTGACATCGTACAGACCAAATCCATCTCAGAACGTGGTGGTTTTACGTCAAAACTGGCTCACTCAATGCTTCTCAGGAGGATGCTGCTGTGGTTTTGGTCACCACAGTCTTGTTAGTAATCTGTAAGCACTTCTCTGAACTGTGTTCGTGATTCCTGTTATTTGCTTTAATGTTGGAGAGACCATTCCAATAAGTTAAGCATCCACATAATCTTATGAAAAACAAACTCTCGAGCCGGTTGTTCACAAGGTCGTCGGGGCAATGCAGTGGGAGTTGCGACACAAAGCCAAAATCATTCTTTAGAAATATAATGGAAATGATTGGCATACCGACCACTAGGTTGAATGCCCAGCGTGGATGACTTCAAATTCTCTCCTAACTTCAGGAGCATGCCTTGGTTGGCGCCAAACATTTTCGACCTTGACCAATTTTGTAAGCACTTTTACGAATCTGTTAAGATGAATTGCTGGAATGCACTGCCCTGTTTCACTATCAGCGGCATCTTCTTTTCATGAAGCTCAACAAAAAAATTTCCCGTGGCATTCTAAAATTATGGACTTGAAACAGGACAAATCCTGGAACTGGATGAATCCATTGCATCCTTCTACTTCCACTACTTTTCTCCTACTCTTTTGCTTCCAGAATGGCCGCCAAGACGAACATTTCTTCGTCCGACATTTTCCAAGATGGCTTACGTGAGACTAAAATCTACGCAGCTCTGTCGAGCAAGAGGATGAACCTCAAGAACTTAGCAATGCCCTGTAAAACTATAAGACGACCAGCTTACATCTAAGAAACGTTTTTGTTCAGGTAGTTCCATCCACACTCCATAACATCCACGTTTCATAACACGCTCTCCATTTTAGCATGGAAAATGCTATAGCCCAGGGGTAGAAGAATCAACCCAGAAGATTTGCTGTCTTCACTGCTCCCCTTCAAATCTCTCTGGATGCTTAATATTTTCAAATAAGAAAACAGTATCCTCAGTGGATTCGAACAGGGTCAGAGCGTTTTCCCATCCCAAGAGGATCCAATCTGTGGGAGATCGATAAGTTCTTTTCTGCTTTGAAAAGGCCATAATGATGTAGAAATAAACTTTGAGGCTCCATTTAAGGCTGCCTGACTGGTGAAATTTGCTCAGTGGTATAAAAATGGCGAATGAAACCTCATTTTCTGACAAACTACAATCAAACCCTCCGCACACGCACCTCTACATCTAATGGTCACCCAAATTCAACCCCTGAAGCAGTTTACACTACGACCACCGTCATACCTACATACACCAAAACTCATACACACTCCAATTATTTTGGCAAAGTTATTGAAAACGCTGCCAATTCTAACACACGGGTTTATTGGGTTTTTTAAAAATAATGTTTGATTATTTGTATCATTGCGAAGTTTGTAGCGTTAGTTTTAGGATTGGAAACTATAATGTACGAAAATATCAAGGAGGGTAGGAAAAGCAAATGAAGGTTTTCTGTACGAATAAACAATACTCCCTGAATGTAAAAATGAAGCTGACGCTTCCAACCCTACCTACACCTCAAAGAAAGGAAGAGGGTTGTGGATACAGGAACACTATATCTACAAATAAGAGTAATTATGGCCAACATCAAAACTTGAAAATAACACCACCAGCATCAGTTTCGTTGTCCCAATTGGTACTCGTACTTCTACACTGATTCAGCAGTATACTTTTGTTTGTTTTAATGACGTTGGAAATTTTAAATGTCAGTATTTAATCTCCGAGGCGTGTAAAGGTACAAATTAATTGCTTCGGAATTATGTTGAAAAGTTAGAATGTAAGTGAGAGTAGGTATTAAACAATCATTTTAATCTAACATGAATAAATTAGTGGCATTGATTTCAATACACATTAACAACCTATACTAACAAGCATAACATTTGCACCAAACTCTGGGTAGGTAGTAATAAACTACTTTCAAGATGTTTATCACAATCATGTTGACAATTTAATGCAATGAGGTAAAATAATTTCAACCAAGTTATAAGAGATCGTGCTTTCTGGTTACAAACAAGAATGTACTACAACCGGGAGCTGCCCTTATGTGAGTCACTAAAATGAGTTAAATACATCCTCAGATCAAGAAAAAACGAGTTTTCAAAAAAATGTAGACTATTTTCAAATGAATAAAGAGTTTAGGTTTAAGGTTAAGAAATTAAGTAGTTCCACTATCAGAACAATATCAGCTATTGTTCTGTTAATGACGAAGATCCAATCGTCAAAATGGTTTTAACTTTTATAACTCCTTAATTTTGTGGAAATAGACTACATTTTTTTTCTAAAAACTGTGTTTTTCTTGACTTGGGTTTCCACAATGTCGTCGCAAGTGATTTAGTGCGTACCCTCAGATCATGACAATTTCATTGCTAGTAGAATAATTAAGTTTTTACGAATAGATAGTCGATATTCTCATTTAAATTACTCAAACAGGGATACAGTCACCTTCACTGTGGTACAGTTTCTAGAGGTACGCATATGTTCATCGTAGTTCACTAACAAAATCACGTTTCAATTTATTTTAAATCCGACTTTGAACCTTTACGAACCAGAATCAACAATTAGTTAAACCTGAAATTATAATATCAACAGGAGTTGACCTGTTGAATAAATGCACGAACTGACCAATGATTTCAGTTATTAAAATGATGCATAAATTGAACTTTGAGCCGCAAATTTGCAAACAGATAGCTCTGATCTCCTTAAAACATACACAATACACGAAACTAAAACTAACATTAAACTTTTAACACTATTTTTTGGATGTTGCATCCACCACAACCATTTTTTCAGTTGAAAAGGTTCAACCTCACAGCATCAACATCTTAAATTTGTATCAGTATTTACGAACCGCTTTTTACAAGTAGCCCCTCGCAAAACAGCTTCTTCTGTCACCACTGATTAATATTGAAAATAAAACGTACAATTCCATTATGAATAACAATGAATGAACTTTAAAAATGAAATTAAGTACAAAACATTCTATATTTACCATATATTCTTAATGCTTAACAATGTTTGTACCTATCACGAGGCTGATAGTTTCCGATACTGTAGTATTGTTACATTGACCGGCAGGTTCGTTATATGGTCATCTGTTTATATAAATTGTTGTGAAAACCCGATTTCCCCTATATATTCATCCTCTGTTGAATTTATGTATAATAAATCCTTATTATGTATATAATTCTTTCATTCTAAATGTTTTAGATACCCTCACACAACACTGTATAATCAAAGTAGTGATGAATAGGATTTTGTTTTAGATGTACACCCCAAAATGTTAGATATTGTTATCTGATCAACGGTTTAAAATTGATAAAATTGAGAAACAAGTGTAACGGGAAATCATTAGAATACTACAAATTGCTGCTCAAACGGGACCAAAGTTTCGCAAATTTGCGAACGTTAAAAATCGCGAAATTTGCGAAACTCCCAGACCTTGTTTTATAGTTATTGGAATATAAAAAATTCGATTGATTGAGCTGCTGAAATAACAACTTTTTGTTCTAATATTATTTTGTCCAAATTAGTCGTTGAAAAACCAAATCATGAAATCCAAAATTAATAAACAGATGAGTGAATGACCATTTTTCTAACGTTCACTAGTCTATGGTCAAAAGAAAAATTAGTTTAGTCATTTGATTGTTTCTTAGCTAGACCACTTGTTTATTTTATTTTTTAATATAACCGTAATTTTAAGGATAAATTAATTTTTTTCAAGTTGCACTAAATGATGGATCATTAAAGTTATCAACTTACTGCATGAATATTGGAGTAGCTGGCTGAGAAAGGGGTGTTATTCCAATACCAACTTCAATACAAATATTTTCGAGGAGAGGAAGGTTTAATTTCAGATTACGAATGCTGCATGATGATGGTATGGAATGTTTAATAAACCAAACCTTATTTATCGTTGTTTTCTGGTGAATGAGGGTAGGAAGATGTATGAAGACGAAACGTGCAACAAACTGTAACGAAGATTACTTCCCGATTTCAGCTTCCTCAAGGCCGCTGAGAATATCGATGTCCCGTTCTCTGAACTTGTCTACAATGGCTTGTTTGAATTCTGAGTAACATTTATCGAGGTCGTCATTGACCACGACTACCTGAAAGTTACCAGGTACCTCTCCATACTCCATTTCTCTCTTGGCTGTTTCCAGTCGTTTACGGAGGCTATCTTCAGTTTCTGTCCCTCTGAGAACACAAACATATGAAATAAAGGAATGTGGACAGCTCTCTGTGAAACTAAGGTGATTGATTTGCAGTTTTTGTAATGTTTTGAATTGGGAGTGAAGAAAACATTCAGAATATAAAACTACACAGATTACTACAGATCTAGTGAGTGAAGAGTTGCTCGGTTCGTAGCTAAAGTTTTCTATAAGCTATAAGAAAGTAAACAAACATTCAAACTCCCTCCATCCTCATTTGAAAAGTTCGAATCAAGGCGCGGAAAACGCCCTCCCTCGGATTTGCAAAGAATGCAGTTTGGCAGGAGCAGACCTTATCTATGCTCCAAGGTCCTAAGGTCACCCATGATTTATTGACCAAAACAGATTGGCGCAGACTTATTTCTATGCTCACCAGTATCTTATCATTTTGGTTACCAGTGTTTTCCTGACCACTCAGTCCTATTTCTGTTGTTCGTTGATATAATGGGATTGTTTTCACTTTCGTTTCATGCTTCTGTGTTTTCGAAGTTATTTTTTAGTGAGCATCATTCGTGAACAACTGGGGGCAAGATGATAAGTCACGCAGTTTCTGAACCCTGCTCACAAACATTCTTGAACGTTTGAGCATGCTTTATTCTGCCAACTGACCACAGAAATAGTAGCATTTTTTTTCTTTTTTGCACCCACTAGGTGACCACAACGGTCCTATTGACGGCTTGTTGTCCTGACAAAATTTTAAAATGGCGGAATACTAGGATTAGATTTAGAACTCTAAAAATCATCATATCGTTAAACAGTACCTCAATACAAAAAATAATGAAAAAAGAAATAATGGTACACATATTAATTATTTCAGGTTGAACTATGTAAAAAAAACATTAATCTACCAAAAGGAATTTACAAACCGCGCATATTAAGGTACCGATCATAGCAACAAAGTAGGTTTCCATTTCCAGTTTTCCAGAGTTTCATCACTTTCACTAACTTCAATAACATACAACTTACCAAAACGATCTAAATTATATAAAGTGATGTAATCATTTATAAATGTTTAAAAGAAGAAATTCCGTTCATAAAGTAGAGAATGATTTGAGCAACCTCCTTTCCCCTTCTGAGCGATTAAATCCCCCACTGACTACGTTTGCATTTATTGGTTGCAAATTCTAGTTCTTCGTTTCTCTCAACAATTCGATTCAAGCATCCTTTTAGCTACAAAATATGTAAGCTTTCTTCCACCATAAATAAAAATGTTCAGTTATCGTGTTAGTGATCATGAAAAAACGGTAAAAATTGAGTGAATAGTATTTATGTGGAAATATATACGCTTTATGGTTAGGGAAGATGAGAACCAAACGGATAACACATGGAAGATGAGCTATTTTTCAGTGGGTACATACCTTTTCCTCAATCTTTCTTCCAAAACTTCCAATGAAGGTGGCTTCACAAAAACGGTGACGGGGTTTAGATCTTGCCTCTGTTTCACTTGTATGACCCCCTGCATCTCGATATCCAGTATGCAGATCTTACCGGAGCCGCACACATTCCTAACTGAGTTGTAACTCGTTCCGTACATATTCCCAGAGAAGCTTGCCGTCTCCAAGAACTCCCCATTTTCCACTCCCTTCAGAATTTCTTCCTTGGTCGAGAAATAGTAATCGACTCCGTGCTGTTCACCAGACCGGGGTTTCCGTGTTGTATGCGACACCGAGAAGCCAAAGGTATTTGGAACTTCTTCAAACAATCGTTTGATAAGGGACGACTTCCCTGAAAGAATGAATTCGAGGTTACAGATTATCTTAATCTTATGTTTTACCAGTGGTTAACTTGCCTTATTAATTCATATGTATATTATCTTTCTCCAGAAAAATTGTGGCCTCACAACAAATTATACCACTGTTCTGGGTTTAGAGTATAGCATTTGAGAGCCTGAAAATTCTGTTACATTCTACCCAACAACTCTCCTAAGGCTGGCTTAAGCGGCCCAGCGGATTTACCAGGTTGTCAACATCAACCACTGCCCAAGTACTGAATCCTTGTATTTCAAAATGAACACCAATTTAGCGACGTTTGTGGTTTTGTGCGAGTTGTTTTGTGACAATCTACAGGAGTATCCTCCAAAAAATAAGATAATAGTGTGGTCCAAGGAATGGTACCAGCAACTGAGTTTTCTCACTCTAATTTGTTGAGTGAACTCAAAATCAGCGCACCCAACATGAACGTCGGGCACGCACATTCAATCCAACATGAAAGTTGACAAAGCAGGTTACCAACCAAGTTGGTCGTCTATGGGCTCGTTTACTTTAAAAGCAACAGCATTTTCATAGGCCTAGGCAAGGTAGGCTAACGTCTTTACTCAGTCAACCCTTCACTACTCACCACTCATCGTTTAATTTAAGAAAGGGCTTGAGGACTGATCTTAAACTAATCTCCCTTTGATTTAAACTATGGGTCTCCTAACATTCGTAACTTGAATCAGACCAGAAATTATTATTATTTTTTTAAATATTTATATAATTACGTATCATTGGCGAGTGTTTATGGGCAAAACTATCAGATTGGAATCTCTGAATAGGAAGGTAAATAGGTACCTCACATCATTTTAAATTAACACGAATTCAATGAGTTAGTGACGGAGCAGCATTGCAGCACACTATAAGGTAGTATAGTGTGTATCCATGAGGTAAATTTCAGTATTGTTAAAAACAGCAAGAAACCGTAGGACTGTTACAACAGTTGGTAGGTGAAGATATGCATGAAATACCTGATCCGGATGGTCCACAAATGACCAAAAGCTTCTTCAACTCATCCATAGCTTGCCTGACGAAAACCCTGGGGAAGGAAGCGTTCATTCACCGACAACTCGAAGAAAGATGTCTTATTTGCAAATAGCTCGTCTCCTACGCGCAAACTCACTTGCAACGCGCTGAACAGTTGTGCTGCACGTTACCTTTCGATCAATACAACGAAGCGAGCTGAATTACCGTGCGCTACGAATGATACATGAAAATTTTAATACTGTCTGAATAATTCCGAGTATAGTGAAGAAAAAGATTTTCGAGGGTTGGGAAAAATTGCGTACTCGTGTACTCCGGAGGATGCAAACAAGTTGCCAGAACAGAAAAACTATAAAGAACAGATTGCTTAAACGAAGCCTACTTATTATCTTGCTTTGTATATCCTACAATCAGATATCTTTTTATACAAAAACCCATCAAATTCCCAGGAAAATACCAGTTAAAAAAAATTAAGAAGGTAACAAATTTCGAATAAAAACTCGAGAAAACGGAAATTCTTCTTTCTCTCTTTTCCACATTAGCCTTGGATTGACATGCACACCTTTCGCATAAGTTCACATGGACAGTTAAATTATAGACTTTCTACTGACCCGAACGCTCCTTCTTCTCCATCTTATTTGGATCCAAACTGTTTATCATCACCATCCAACTACATTTCCCTTGACAATAACTTGGAGAACATTATCTGCTTCATTTTGATAAACACGCATTTAGCCAAACCGTATGTGTGCACTCTTTCAATTCACTTGGTTCAATTCAACTTCCTTGTTTTGAAATCTAAACCACTTTTGTTACAAGTTTTACTCATAGGTTTTCGTCATATCGTTTTGAAATTCCGTAAAGTGAATGGTGTTGATGTTGATGTGAACGTGTTGTTTTGTGAGTACGAGCTATGTTTCCTATATTTATCATAGATTTTGACATTTATGCCGAAATGTGTCTTGTCCTGTATAATTCGGCCGTCCAGCCAATCAATAGACTCTTAGGTAGAAGTTCAGAATAGAGGGCCCTTCCTGATAAGACCGTCGTAACTCGACGTCAATATGTTAATCCACGCTTTCGATATATATATCGATGATAATGAAAAGCAATCCGACATGGCAGCGGTATCGATATTATGATCCTATAAAATCATCGATCCTAGTACACATCGATATATTCTGCTCATCTGAAGGGGCCCCCTATTCTGAACTTCAGCCGAAATGGAGATTGTAGAAGAAAGGAATGAGTTAATTGGACAGCACTTTCCGAGCAATTAATTGCTACCATTTAAAAAAACAAATACTTCTTATAAACGACTGATGAAAGGGGGGAAAGGTTTAAAATGTTTATTTTTATTTTTTGGCAGAACGTTACCTGGGAAAAGGTGGTCATCTATGAACTGCAACTTGCAAAATATCCTAAAACGTAATGATTTTAATAAGACGGTTAAAGCAGATTATTATTTAGAAAATATTGTTTTCCTAAAAACATAATAGCTAACAAATGATGTGGAGTGTGTTCATCAATTTCCCAAATTAAAAATCCCAAACATTACTGAAGTTGTCCCCTTTGGTCAAGCTGAATGGCTGGAACTTTATCTATAATTATCAGCGAAAATTATTCCCACGATTAAAAACAGAACCCTGCATGATTTTATTCTGCCTGTCAAACTGTTATAAATAAATAATCCAAAAACCTTACACCCCACCACTACCGGCTAATCCTATTTTATTTTCAGTTTTGAATACTTGTTTTATTGAGATAAGTTGGACGAAATTCAGAAATAGATAATTAATAATTAATGTTTTCATTTAATTTGTGACAGGTGACTGGCGTGGATGATTAGACGAGAGAAATGGGGAAATCATCCAAGGACAAACGTGACATCTATTACCGGCTGGCTAAAGAAGAGGGATGGAGAGCCCGAAGTGCTTTCAAACTACTCCAAATCGATGAAACCTTCAATATCCTGAAAGATGTAACAAAGGCCGTAGACTTGTGTGCAGCACCTGGAAGTTGGAGTCAGGTCCTGGCCAAGAAGTTAGATTCCAGTAATACAGAAACCAAAATAGTTGCTGTGGATTTACAAGCCATGGCCCCACTTCCTGGAGTAATACAAATTCAAGGGGACATCACCAAGAAAAGTACCGCTGAAGCAATCATTAGTCATTTCAAAGGTGAACAAGCTGACTTGGTTGTGTGCGATGGTGCCCCTGATGTTACTGGACTCCATGACATTGACGAATACATCCAATCACAATTATTGTTGGCCGCTTTAAATATTACCACTCATATCCTGAAGCCTGGGGGAAAGTTTGTTGCTAAAATATTTCGTGGCAAAGAGGTGTCACTACTATACTCCCAACTAAGAATATTTTTTGACCGAGTAACTATTGTTAAGCCGAGAAGTTCTAGAAACTCTAGCATTGAAGCTTTTGCATTGTGTGAAGGTTATAACCCTCCTACTGGTTATGTACCCAACATGATGAATCCACTCTTGGAGAATAGTTCAGTGGATTGGACTAAACTGGATGATGTTAACAGATTTGTCACACCATTTCTAGCTTGTGGGGATTTAAGTGCATATGATTCCGATCGCTGCTATCCGCTCAGTTTCAGAGGCAAATATGAAAGGAAAGATCCTATTCAACTCCCCATCCGTCCACCATATGCTGATGCTATGCACCTCGTCACAAAGATGGGTGACTTCCACATAGAACACCATGAATGAACAGCCACATGAATGGGCATGATTTTGATAAAATTGGCTATTGGATCAAGAAAACCCCTTCTTCAAATGAATTTCAAGTCTGGCTCTCCTTTGGGAGATAGCTCGTTGCTATGAGTTAAAATTTATCAATGTAAATATATAACGGACAGTGTAATTTATAATCAATGTGAATAAATGTTCTTGTGTTCACACCATTGGCTTTCTATTATGAAACCTTATTTCAGCAATGAATATTGGTTCCTGCAACATAAATATTGATTCATCCAACCAATGGAGGCTCCTCCCCTGGAACTCAATAGGTGCAGAGAGATCAACAGGAGCTATTGCAAAAGGGGATTAATGCACTGTTTTTCTTAGCCACATACGAATTTCAGCTTGTCAACGAATTGTCATACGAATTTCAACTGCAGGAAAACAAAAACGCGATAAACTCAAAATAATAAAGACACTAACAAACAGGGTGTCCCAGGAGTTAAGCACAATCCGACTCCTACGTGTTCTGCAACACATTTCCGAACAAAAATACCTCCAAGCAATTTTTTGCCAGAGGCCTCGTTTCCGAGTTGTTCGCGATTTAAGATTTTTTCGTGTTTTCGATCAACAGACAAGGTCATTCGCTCACTACCCACCTCTAATCTCAACTCATTTGATGTATGGTTAGCCATTTACTGCCGTAATTTGCAGTAATGAACCTTTATAAACCAGATGAGTACCAAATAAAACGTCACTCGTCTGGGACAAAAACTGCGTGAGGGCAACAATATTAAGAAAAAATTCATCATTTTATCCTTTACCTCCAGCAGTTTTACAATATTGCTACCAGCAGAAGTAACTATCTCATATTCGATTGTTGATCAGCTTTAGGCTCTTTATAATGGGGCGTCTGCGTTTTCAAAGTCACTTATGGGTGTTAAGACGCATCTTCATTAGTTACTAGCACAGTTCTCAAACAATCGTGAGCAAGTTACTTGTGGACTGTCACCTCTGCCTAACCTTATCACAGAACTTCGAGCATGTTCAAAGACCTGTTACCCTGATAGGGGTAACTTCTTCGTTGTGCATCTCTATTAGCGAGAAGAAGCATTCAAAATAGGTATACAGGGTGTCCCAGGAGTTATGCACAATCCGACTCCTACGTATTCCACAACTCAATTTCGAACAAAAATACCTAATAGCAATTTTTTGCCAGAGGCCTCGTTTCCGAGTTATTAGCGATTTAAGATTTTTTTTGTGTTTTCGATCTTATGTCATTAACACTGTCGTAACTCCCTCAATTTTGGAGATAGCTCAAATTTGATGACACCGTTGGAAAGAGCGTTAAAATTTCTATCTATTTGATGTCAGAAAACATCTTTTTAATTGCATTGAAGATGTGCGATTGCTGCGTGAAATGGCAGATTAGTCAAAATCTTGAAATCGCCTGTTTTTCATTTCGCCTAGACACCCCATTAACGCTTGACGCAGAACTGTGCAGGCCTGATAAAACGTGCGCCAAAATGTCAGCTTTCCAAAGGTGTAGTCGTTTTGGTTTTTAGAAATATTTTTAGTTAAGGTTTTCTATTAAAATTGAGGTTTCTCCAAAAGTCTCGGCGAAAAAACGTTGGAGGCGGGATATAAGTACGCAACTTTTCTCCCTGAATCGAATGGTGACAACGCCAGACCTCTCAAGTGACGATTTAAGTCAGTTTTGTCGGATGCATAAACCCGTTCGTCGTGAACAGCATTTCTAAGCTTCGAAACACGAAAATAATCTTAAACGTGAACTACTTAGCCATGTGGCATTTTTGATCTGAAATGAGTTGTAGAAGACGTAGGAGTCGGATTGTGCATAACTCCTGGGACACCCCGCATAACTAGAAAATACCTAATGTTTGAAAAATGGGAAAGCTACGGAGGAGGCATTGTCTTGGTCAGGGGCTAGGATATGCAATGACCCGCACGACCGCGCGGTCTTGAAGGAGGGGTTGCTTTGTGCGCCGTGTATTACCAACCCCAATCTGATTCGGCAGTAGCATTGGGTGTGGCAATGTTGATAATTTGACCCACGGAGTGAACTGCAGGTCACATTCATTCACGGATTGAACTGGTGAACTTCTCCCACTGACCTTGTCTTAGGACTGAGGACCTGCAGGCAGTCTACTACCTCAGGTGACCTGGGTTTACACACCTCTACACAATAGTTTAGATACGATTTCATCAAACCGAGAAGTTGGTTCGATCGTTCAGAGATTCGAAGAAGAAGAAGTTTAAGGCGGGTAGATAAATGCGATAAGCTGATAAGAGACAATTTGACTGTTCTATAGTATGTGCCTGGCAATCGTTCTTTGGTATAAGTAATTGCAGTAAGAAATTGCCTTTCTGCCAACAGGTTTTTTAATACTTCAATTCTACAACATTAAAATGCCCAGTAATTTGAAGCATTTGAAATCCGCGGAGCCAGTGGTCATTCACAGTGTGCCTTGTAAGATCCATGCTGACGACGATGCCCGTGTTAGTTCGTATTTCACTCCAAAAATCAAACCCACAGGCGATGATGGTAAGTTACATAAATATAGAAATATGTATTTTTACATTAATTAAAGTTAATTTTGTGAGTATCAATCAAGTAGTTTGAAGGGTCCATAATTCAAAGACGATTATCGGGAAGGACATTGGATCCAGACCACTGTGTGTTAGCACTGACCAAAGACCGTTCATTATAAGCACCTCAGACGTCGCTGATCATACGATCCGACTTCTGCTACCCCATGTCATGCCTATTATGTAGCTACTGTTTAGGCCCCACAAATAACTCATTGAAAGTTTAGTTCATGGAAATCCCCTTTGATGTTTTCTAAATGATTCCTGAATTGTCTCTCCTGGTGGCAACCCTTCTTGGTTGAGAGATTTTAAAAAATCCCACACCATCATCACAGCTACTCAGAACAGTTTTATGAACCAAGAATTAGAACGTTCTCAAAAAATGATGTTGAAAAGTGTTCTTAAATTGTACGAATATCAACTATTACAATTATTAGCAGGTACTACTTACTCCGCTATTATAAACAGGGTGTTGACCTGAGGAACCTGCCACAGGCTAGGAATAGATTCTACAACTCGTTTCTGACAAAAATTGCCTCCAAGAAATTTTTTTTAGAGGCTTTGTTTTATAGTTATTCTAAATTTAAGATTTTTTTCGTGTTTTCGATCTTATTTTACTAAAATGGCCATTACTCCCTTATGTACTTGAGAAAATTTAATTTTGATTTTACCATTTTAAAGAGCGTTAAATTTTCCATCTCCCTAGTGTACCAAACAAATATTGTAGGTTGCAGGTAGTTTTCCTATGAAAATCGACGTTTTTGAGGACTTTTCATGCTTCAATTACAACATTAGAGCTTGTTTAATTATAACTTCCTTAGATACTGAAGAAAATTCAATTTGATTATACCTTTGGAAAGAGCGTTGAATTGTCTATGGTGTATAAAAAAAATGTAGGTTATTTCAATTGGTGGAAAATCAATCGGAAAAGTAAATTTTGTTAAATCTTCAGAATGACCATTTTTTTCATAATGTGTAAGTCTAATAAAGTTCTACGCTTCAAATCTAGCCTGTAATAACTAAAACTTGCGCCAAAAACTCAGCTTTTCAACGGTGTATTCAAAATTGCTCGTACAGTGGAATTTAGCGGAGAGAAGTTGGTATGAATAAGAGGAAACGTGGCTTTCCATTCTGTTTGCAGGGGGTTTTCCTTTGAAAATCGACGTTTTTGAGGAAAAATGGACTTTTTATGCTATAATTACAACATAAGAGCTTGGTGTCCCTATCACTCCTTCAAACTCCGAGTCACTTGACCTCTTCGATGGGAAGAAAGTAAACAGATTCAGGTTCGTTCCAAAGAGTCCACGGCTTTGTTGAACTCTAGGGAGATGGAAAATTCAACGCTCTTTCCAATGGTATATTCAAAATTGAATTTTCTTAAGTAAATATGGGAGTTATGGCCGTTTTAGTGAGAAAAGATCGAAAACACGAAAAAAAACTTAAATTTTGTTTTGTTTGTTTTAATAGCACAATACGTAATTTCTTCATTAAAAGTTAATAGTTGGGAATCATTCAACATAATTACCCAACATGTAATAGTCCCATCCATTTAAATAAATCAGTAATAATAAATAGCGCTGTTCTACCGAAGAAAAAAATTGGTCTCATGCTTCAAGAGGTCTGATAAGTTCGGTGGTGCAGAACCCGAGGTCTATTTTGCCGCTAGACGCAGACGTTCCATTGTACAGTACCCAATTGTTTGAAAACGCTCTTAATTTCCAACTACATTATTTTTCAACGAGCACTTGCTATTCGTTTAAATAGTGAACAATGATCTTCAAGATTAATAAAAGAACACGTAAAAAAAGAAAATGTACGAAGGAAGCATTAACATATGTACGGCCGTTTCAGTTTAGTAGTTGGAAATTAATTTAGTTTTTTGAACGTGTGGGAATTCATTCACACGAGGGACACGTCTTCAATTTTCCCATCTTGATGATCGTGTTTCTACTCGAAATGGAATTAGGTGTCGATTTAATTACTAAGTTTCTCCATTTAAAGATGAGAAGAATGCATCATAACAATCGACTTGGGAGGGTTCATCATTCCTGGAGGGGTTATGTTACACAATTGCCAATGATTTTAACTTAACCAAATAGGGTTGGATTCAATTTCCTATTTTTTACAGGTGCATTAACAGCATCTTTCAGAGGGTTTCCCCTTGACGGCAAGGAAATTCCGCTCCCTTCTGGCTACTCCGGGATTGTGATGAACATCGATAGCACTTCAGGACTAACAAAAAACCACAAATGCTCTGGAACCTTCGAATCCTTTACGTACTGGAATTGGAACAAGCTGCCAACTAAAAACGACCCACTTCTTGCAGCTCTTGATTGGATCGACGTAGCAGAAGCTGTAAATTGATTATTTTATTAATTTTTCTTAAATAGTTGAGAATCAAACTTGTATGAAATAAGAACCTGTATCATGTGGTGCAGGAGTGCCCATGGAGTCACAGGGGCTGCATTGTACGTCATGGTTCCTTTGCCAAACAGATAGCAGATGCTTTGTCGTCCTGCAGCTGGGACTTGGGAAAGGAGATAATACTGATATATATACCAGAAACCAGGGCAAGAAGCCAGATATCCTTGCCAACAAGCCTGATGGGTCTGCCATACTCCTAGATGTCCAAATTGTCATTGGCAGCATGGACGTAGAGCAGAATTGGAGGGCTACAGTAAATAAATATGACACGGATGACCTGCGGCATGCAATGTCTGAGGCAAAAAGAGAGGCGTGTAATAACATAGGTGTGATGTATGCGACTGTGTCATGGTGCGGAAAGTTGCTTTTACGTTATCTCTGCTGTTGGGATGGCTGTCGACAAGACAATTAAAAGCTCGCTAATGGGATACTAGTTATCTAAAGATAATGCTTGGGAAAAGTAAACAAATCGATAGTTTGGACGCCGAAAATCCTCTGTCATGTGGTGGCAATCACATTTACTATTATTTGAAGTTTATGTTCAGGAGCCAACAATTTAAATGTTGATTATTCTCAAACCCCCTCCTGTTTTCTGTGAAGTATTAAAACTCGTTTAAACTTTATAAAACCTAATATTTCTAGCTTCCAAAAGAGATTCCATTGGAAAAACTCGAATTATCTACCACACTTAAATACTCAATTCGTTCCTTAAAAGATAATCAAAGTTCGCCTATGGTTTATTCGATTAAGCTTGTGTAAATATGAGAACTTTTACCAAACACAAATGCTTCAAGCATTTATTTCAACGTCGGTTCGTAGAGCTTTGTTTCTGCCCCACTTTTATGGGATGCACTCGTATGCTTTTTCTTTATAATATTTTAATGTTTTATTCTCAAAAAATTGATTTTTTATGTTTCTCTTTTATAGATTCATGAGTCGACGAGTAGCTAGCCCACTGTTTGGCCTCTACGATTTTATCATCACTTGATCATTTTTATTCCGTAAGTTTCTAAGTTTTTACCCCAGTTTTTTATTACATAAATATCAAATTACACTTTATTCTACTCTGAACCCGTCGTATACGCTTTTAATTATCACCCGATAGTTCTTTCAGTCTTATTAGAAACTATTTATTTACCTACATCTTCTTAATACTCTCAATTTTGATCGTTGTTGATACTTCATTTTCACGAAGTTCTTGTGTAACATCCAGAAAGACGTTTTACTGGAATATACTCGTATTTCAGTTTTATTGATGTAATGGTTTGTACTATTTCATCGGCGGCCACATGACGAATACAATTATTTTAAAATCGTTGGTTTGAGTTGCACAGCATTATAAGTGAGAAGTACCTAATCAACTGTACAAAAATACCCTGTCCCTTGATACCGGTACAGAATTATCCTCAATCGTCAAAAAGGACCAAGGAAATATTTCTACTATAGAAAGGGCTAATAAATGATTTTGTACGTTCTACCTTATATAGCAGTTCAACTGCATATCTTTTGCACTCTGTGTTCTAGTAGATAACAACGAACTACTGCCATGGTGTCTCAAAATTATTATAATTCACTCAAAACCTCATCCACAATATCCGAAAACCAATAGGTTCTATTTTGATTCGTTAAGGATCTTACATAAGTTTTGATATGATGAAAATGAACAAGCCTTCATATTCTACGTCTTATTTATTAATAACTTTATAAAATTGTAATACAAAGTCATTTATTCTTCTTTTTGTGCAGAAAATATGAAACGAAATACACTGGTAATCCCGAAGGCTGCTCACGATAACAATAAATTCATGGACAGCACAAAATACAACACAACATGGAATCAACTCACACAAAATAAGTTTTATGCTTGTTGGCATGCTACCTATGTAATCATGTGAGGCTGAGTCACCTAACAAATTACAAAGGCCTATAAAATACTTTAAACGTTTAAATTGGCACTATATTTTACATTAAAACATGCACTCGACCAGTCTTGATTAGAAATGTAAGTAGTAGGTACATTGTGAATTTAAGTGAAATAACAGAACTTAATTCAGAATAATTGAACGGCCTAAAAAGTATTTGCCTCGTCACAAATTTGAAAAAATGTTCGGTGTGAGGGGCAAAAGACCCACGCTTTTCCGATTCTATAGCCTGCAAAAAAGCCATGAATTCGTTGTATTGTTGAGATGAATTGCTTGAACTTGTTGAACTTTATGTGTTTTAATTTGTCAAACTCGGCTCCCAATAAACTCGAAGATGTGTTTTCAGGGCCATAAATTAATCAATGATTGATTGACTGACATTCAGGTTATTATTGAAGTTGTTAAGTGTGGCCATTGAAATAACAATAAATTTGTACTTACTGCTGATATAAAGAATATATATTGGGAGTGGAATGAACTTAATGTTGCAAATGTTATGGTGTTGCTAATTCCTGGGTCTCTAAGAATGTGCTTGACAATAAACGCAGTTGGTAAATCAGGTTGATGTTAGTTCTTCAAATTTTCGTTTCGTCGACCTATTCCTCAAAATTTCTACTGTTGCTTTCCGTTGCTGTTCTTTTCTCTATTCCTTTATTCCTTTAGATAATTTGATTTGATTTGATGATTTGAGTTAACAGACTTTTGAACTTTCTGTAAAACATCTCAATTTTTGTTCAAAAATCAGAAATATTGACTAAAGTACCTACTGAAGGTGATTAAGGTGCTTATTTATCAGTACTCATAGGTCAGGAAAATACTTAACGCTTTATACAGTTTAGTTCAAGTGATCAACTCTATCGTTCAGATGTCAAAATTTACCCATAATTGGTGTTTAAGCTATGCAAGAACAACCAGCCCTTAGTTCCTACAGAGTTCAAAGACATGTAATGAACATGGACAATTTCTTATTGAAATTATTGATTAGCCGTAATTTTGTTATTGATATTTTATTATTTATAAACTGTAAATAATTGATTAGATATTTTTTCAACAATACACGATATTGCACACATTTTATAGGTAGTATTAAAAATGACTTATTCCCTAACCAGCCGTTCAATTAGTTCCTCAAACAAAACAAACACGTATCCACCTATTGTAGAAGTTTTACAAACGCGATCTAGTAACCAGTAAGTCCTCAGTTGAATGTGTACGTGGTATGCTTCCTTTCGTGCTGTTTCATAATTAATCAAGAGTAATGAAAATATCAACAAAAGATCAACTTAAATCTATTAAATACATCAAAGTAATATTTGTTTACAACCATATTGTACGCTGTTAACAACCTCGAATTTCACTCACAAGTTCGAAATAACTCTGCCTAGAAAGGATGTAGGTTTTCACACAAACGAGATTTTAAAAAATGTTGTTATAAAAAAATATACCTACTACTACCGACTACCTACCTTTTAATAGGTGGATCAGAATAGAAAGAACCTAGTTATGTGACGTTTGAAACAATTTGATGTTCTTCATAATTTAATATTATTTAAAATCATTAAATGGAATCAAGTGAATGAAGCTTACACAAATATAGAAATGAAATTGATCTTACTCAAGTTAAACATAATGGTTCTGTACTAAAAACGCTGTATTATTTTGCTCGTTCAAATAGTTTAGGTCCAACAATACATTGATTGATTTTAAATTCAAGTATGCACTCGGATTCTTTTTCTACTGGCGGATGAACTTGGTAGTTAACAAGTATGTCCAAGCATCGTAATTTCACTGAGATCGTAGATGAACATACCTTTCCGTGTGCTACGAAATTCTATGAATATTGAAGAAACATGGTATCTAATTTATCGTGACAAATTATTATTTAACGTTTTTTGTTTAAATTTCTGAAATAGGAACTTGGAACACTAAATCATTCAAACATAACAATTATTAATTTCGAAAAATATACGTAGAAGTAAAAAGGAAATGCGTTACCCAACTTGGTTTGTTGTTGAACAAGGTGAGCTAGTGAATGGCACATTAGATTGCATTGTTGAGGAATTGTCTTGAATCGATTAATTTCCTTTGACATGCCACTTTCAAATTCCCAAGACTTACAATCTACACAACTTTTGATTTTAATGTCGTTATTATTCTCTCTTCTGAGTTAATGTTCTTCTCATCATTAGCCCTGGGAGCTGATGAAAATATTTCATGTGAGTTCTTACAAAATCCAATTAGGTTCATCAGGGTTAAATTCCAAGCTTAGATTTCTCGACTATTGTAGGTATGCAAATCAATGTGAAATTAGGAATAAAACCGAGATGTTTCACTGGCTCACCCCGTAATATATCTATTCTATCTTTTCACTGTCTACAAAATCCTTATTTAATATTTTATAATCGGTTATACTAAGAAAGCAAACAATTTGTTTCGCGTAAAAAAATTCAAATACGTGCAGTTCAATTTAGGACGAATCGGATTACATTACAATACAATCAGTTGTGTTTGAAGGCTCCTTTACAGCATGCTGAATTTGGGTATATCCATAAAACAATGACAGAAGAGTGATGCTCGTAATAATAATTTATTATTCATGCACAAACCATCAGTCACCTACTTTCAGTGTCATCTTCAAATTTAATTTTGCTTTTGTTTTCATGGTTTACAGTTAACCTGTAAATTAATCTGCTTCTGACGTTATATGGTGGCAGCAATAATGGTTGAGAAGTGTACACTGATTCAATTGATTGATTTCAGCAATCAATAGGGAAATATATCGGTTATTTGATCAACCAATGGTGCCTCGTTGATATGGTTCAACTCGGACTAAAAGCATTTAGAGTTAACTTGACTCCTCTATTTAAGGCTGTGCGAAGCGTTGACAGGCGATGACGCGCAAAAAGACAAAATGCCGGCGAGTAAGGTTGTTGAGTGGCAAAGCGCGCTGGGTGTTAACACTCCTAGCGGAGGGAAGCGAATGAGAGATTTGAAGCGAGTTTGTGAATTTCACCCATTCAATTGTTTAAATTTATGTTTCGTTATTCTGTTCTATTATTTTAATTCTATAGAATATTCGCAATGGACATTGAAAAATTAACTAGTGCCGTGCAACAACGTCCAGCATTGTGGGGCGATTGGGGTGGTGCTTCTGTATTGCATTTGAAATTCGGGATAGAATGTAGTCATATGTGGTTGTGCTCTTTCTGCAATAGCTCCAAAACCTCTCTTCATCCTTTCGCAGGTGACGGTAAAAATGATGATATTCTCCATTTGTAGATCTCCCATGATTGACTTCATGCACCCACCTACATTTTCTTTCAACGCACTATTCTCCAATAAAAACGAATTAAGGGGCCCAATTTCAAATGACATTTTGAGCGGGACACCAAATACTCGACAGGTCTACTCAATCGCTTGCAATATAAAAACATCATCGCATCGCAACGCTCTGAAACTCGCGCCTCTCATCGCTTCGCGTAGCTTCGCATCTCTTCGCGTGCAGTAAATACAGCCTAATTCCCGTTGCATATAGTTTCAAAATAATTTATATTCCAACGTTCTGTTATTTTGGAATCTTGGTTTCCAATTATGAAGTTTTTTCTTATTGAATTTGATTTGAGTCTCATTAGGTTGCCACCAAATTCTGCAATATAAACGAGCCTTATGAAATGTTGAAGGTAGGCATAAAAAAATATCGTTTACAATTTATTGAGGACTTCAATGTCATCAATTGTTATTTTAAATGATAAATAATATTTACGAAAATCTAGTGCAAAATAAAGTAGTGGATACACTTATCTGAATCTTTCATTCACCCATCCTAGACTGATGTTGGCTTTTCATGGATCATTAATAATATTATAAATGATGAGAAAGTCTTTATCACAACAATACGTAATTTCAAATGTACACATATTTACAAGGTTATTTTACACAGTTTAAATTTACAAATCCTTAGCTTCAATAATGAATAATTTTATGAAATAAGCTGGGCAATAAAAATTGACGCGATTCGCAGATTACGTCATTATCATTTAGGAAGCTTGGCTTCAATTTTCAGATTCCTAACCCAATGAAAGACATATCTACGTATTCCCTACCTATTTTAATTTGGTTTAATTTTGGGCACATTTGATTCATTCAATTTAGAAATGCTTCAGAAACATTTCACATTTCCGTCTATGGAATTTTGTGTTCATTATCGTATGTTGAAACGATTTCATTGTAAATGCACGAGCATAACCATTTTCTCTGCTACCATATAATAAAAATTCAACTAAAAACAACCTTGTTTCCATTGAGCTGTGAAACGTTCACCTTTTTTTCCTCCTATGCATGTGTTGTTGAGATCTAACAATGGTGTTATCAATCGGCTAAATACCATAAATGCTAATAGAACCAACCAAATAGCCCTATTACTACGTTGCTTACCTAATGCCATTTATAGGATCAGTACCACTATTTACTTTGCATTCTTTGTTCCTCTTATCTGGTCGCAGGAATATTTTGAGGTAATAGTACGAAGTTTTAAATTGGTCCAATACTAGATTTTTTCTTCTCAAGTCATCTACTTTAGTGCCTACCTATTCTATCCTACCTAATAGGTTTCTAGTTATTACTTTGTTCACTGCTGTGTTGTGTGTAATCTGTAGGCAGAATAACTTCTCAGATAATGAAATCTTGATTGGTAAACGTCGAGCCGTTAGTTCCTATATACCTCCTGTCTTAACACTACCTATTAATGATCATAAGACACATGGAATGATCAGGACAGAAACCCAGTGTTAGCTCATTTTTGCTTGTTTCTGAAGACAAATAGTAAAATAATCCTGGGCCTAGCTGGCCTTGTATGTCAGGAAGTACAAGGTTAGAGTTATATACTCTTGATTGAAGTAGTGGGTTCGCTGGATGGATGCCAGTGAGTACATCATGTGGTGTGAATGCAAATGTATCAACCATGACGAAATGTTCAGCTGTAATTTCACAGATTAAATGGATGTTGATTAGAAGATTTCTCTCTCCTTTCTATTCTTAAGTTATTTAATCAACCATTTATTTATTTATTATTATTTTTTAGGGGGAGGGGCGGCGTCTGATATTAGGTTTCAGGAGTTCAAGCACTGTTGGCTGGAGGGGGGTCAATGGAACGAGCAGCTTTATGTCGTTCCTGGTGTTGCTTAATGAAAGCACTGAGCCTGTTCAGTAAAAACTGTTTATCATGTCCTTCCAAAACAAGTTGCTTCTTAAGCACCAGGACCATCTGCCTATTTTCACGAGTTAGAATGTAGTAATAGTAGAAAAGGAGGAGGAGGAGTATCAGAGACGGGTATGCCACAGAAGAGGATGTGATAAGTGCCACGACGTTTCTGAACCAAAGAGGAAAGTTCCCATACGTGATTTCGACCAAAGACCATGGGCTGGAAAGGCCTCTGAAGGGGCCACAGGACTTGGATGGTTGAATACTCACTACTGTGTATCCCATGATTGCCATCACTACGCAATACGCTCCAAGTAGTACCAGCAAATACATGGATTTCGATTTCGTCACACGGTAGACTGTGGTAGACGAAGGCAATGAGTTTACAAGACATGAGAACTTCTTCAAATAAAACATGAAAAATATAAGGATTGTGCCTATAGCCGGCAGAAGAGGCATGTAGAAGCTACCGAGCCAAATGAGAAGCTGCAGATAAACAATGTCAACAAGATGCTTGGGAATATTGAATTCCTGTGCGCCTAAAAACCTTGCTAATTTGCATCTTACATGCTTGGCCATCAGCATCCTGGGAAAATTGATCAGAAACGTAATTATTATCTGCGTAAGAGTCTCCAGAAGTATGAGCTTGTAGATTTGCTGTGCAGCATACGTCTCCCAGCAAAGAGGTGAGCGGCAGGTTCTACTAATGCATGCGTCGTCTGGCCCTAAGCCACATTGGACCTGAGAGTGAATCGATGACAGAAGAACAATGATTAGAGAAACCCGTAAGAATAAATTTCTCAACAGTGTTAATCTCATCGTATTCAGTGGAGTGTAACCCTCTAGGGAAACTAGATAGTGAAGTATGTTGGGCACAACAATGTTCAGTGAGACTATACATAAGGATGGCGTGTATTCCATTAGCAAACGATATTCTTCAGAGCTATTATCATTTTGCAATTCAGATTTGCTCAGTTGAATAATGAAATACAACAAAGAGCTGGCAGCCAAAAATATTAATTTTGTAAGTAAGTTAACCGACAGACGTACAAGTAGCATTCGGCAGAATTCATCTCTTGTTCGGTTCTTTTTATCATCTTCTCTTCTTTCTTCATCGATCCACTCCTTCATTTGTAGGAATAACGCCTTGTGTTTGGCAGAAGCTCCTTTATCGCTATGTATACAAAAGTCCCAGCCGGAGAATATGAGGCTGCAAAATTTATAATATTGTCCCTCCGCTTCAACAAGCCTTTCTTTAAATCCTGAACTACCTCCTTTCAGTATGGCACAAAAAATCAATCCGAACACAACCATGAATGTAGCCATGTACGCTACTGGCATATTGTAAAAAACAACATCATCTTGTAAAATAGTGTACGGGTACGCTCCGTAGAACGTGATAGTCCTTTCTAACCAGCCAGTGCCTTCCAGGACCTCAAAAATTGTAGGCATAGAGAATGATGAGTTGGTTGAATAGAGTTGTGAACAACAAGGGATCGAGGTAGTTGTTGTGTTGCTAGGTAGGCAGTCCTCATCTCGTTCAGCAATCAAAAGTGTAGGTAATACAACGAAACTCACTACAAGGACAGCTGTGAAGAAATTTAACAGCATCAGCCACTTGATGAAAATAAAGAAAGTCGTTACAGCGGGCCCAAAGCGTCCTTCGATCTTCTGAAATCCTCCTCGCCAGAGTTCCATGCGATTGTGAAGCTCCTTCCATCTTACTTTTAGGTACTCCCAAAGCTTTCGCCGCCTCCATTTCAATCGCCTCATTCCCTGCAGTCTAAAAGTGTCAGCGCTCTAGACAATCAAAACAACACAAGCTATCACATATCTTATATATTGTGATTAGAGTATGAAATAGTAAAAACTGCGTCTTCACAGTTGACATCCATCATGTTTAAATTCAAGTCCGTTGTTTCTTTACCTAGTTTGTTCATTGCACTCGCTTACAGGAAAAAGCAACCGCCGGGTTGCTGGCTTCTTATCATCTATTGTAGCTGTTTTTGAGAATGCTGAATTCGAACAAGGCCTGTTTTGGATCTTTCTTCCCTATAAATTTGCAGTAATCACCTACTTTACTTCAACTTCTTCAAAAGGCATTTATTGGAAATTCTGAATATACAACGTATATTCACTTATAGTCCAATAGGAACTACCGTTTTGAACCATACAAAACCTCTAGAAAAAATATTGTTCACTCCAGTCCATCCGTCCAATCCGTTCTTCTTCGCTGTGATCCCCCGGTTGTCCATTTCAAGAACTTTGGGGCAAATATGAGATTTGGCACTTTCTCCATAGACGTTGGGACTAATTCCCCGACAAGCAAGCTGTGATAGCAATAAAAGATCGGTATCAAGGAAGGAAGGATCGGTCTCTGCTTCATGTGAAAGTATTGTTGGACCATACTCAGAGAAAACGGCAACATGAAACATTGTAGAAAATCAGCCAGAGTCTATTTTCATCCTTCCTACATCAAAAATTAAGTTTGTACAGTTAAAACCTTTATCATCTCCGAAAAAACATACTTGTAATCAACAGGTGAGTTCAGTTTATTAGGTTACTAGTTCAGGTATTAGGGATTACTGCAAACCCAACTAGTTCTAACTGCCTGTAATTTATTTTAAATTAGTAATAGTTAACACTCACCAATAGTTTGGCTTTGATTTCTTTCTTTTGGGCCATAGTTACTGGCATTGCCTTTATCAACATCATCTCTTCCCACGTTGTCTCTTCATTTGCAAGGTTCTCTGCAAATAAACGATTATTTCATTGTAAACATACAGAGTACTTCAGGCTAGATGTCAACTTCTATACTTTTCAAAGTTTAATAGTTTCGTGCTTTGTTTCTTCCAATGAATGTAAAATACTAAAGAACGCCACACTAAATGCACGAAATTTTGCTTCTTTCGTTACAATCCTTCAATTTAAAAAAAGACCCCGACGAGAGCTTTCCCCAAAGGCCCCATATGATGAGACGTCGGATGATTTAAAGTGGCAAAACACGAGAGAAAACCAAATAAAATGACGTCATAAGGGGAACAATCCTTTTGGGGCATACAGGCATATATAGAGAGGTCGCCTGGGGTCCTATGACGTAGGATGTTTAATTTATTTCATCCCTTTTTTGGCTCAAACCGTTTTGAACTGAAAATTTACTGTCGGGGATTTTCAAGAGTACCGAGTCTAAATCTCTGTTATAGTACTTTTAATATTAATAAATGTTATGCAATGAAACTTTGAAGTGAGTAAGGATTAGAACGTTGCGAACTCCTATTCGAAGGATGTATTATTCCATGTGAGGATCGAAGTGATTAATCATTGTACTTTCACATACACTCAGCCTTTCCTGCCTAGTATTAACTGCAAATATCTTGACCAAAGTAATATTGTACAGAGACTAGTTCAAATTAGATTGATAGGTAATAACGGTGAAAGCGTTCAACCCAAGGAATAATAAGAAGTTGTTGATGGTTTCAAATCATTATTATTGCTTATTTTTTGTAAATTCATTTATTTTTTTATAGTTTATTTTTGTCGCAAGTTAGTCTTTGATTGGTTACCTGAGAGGTCTGGCATCATCGCAACGTGAATGTCGTTGGGCATGGTGTGCTGTCTCATCGTATTGGTGTTTCGCTGTCTTGTTGAAGTCCTTCTTTTATAAGTCGCTTTATTGTCAACCTTTGAGGGCTTCCTTGTGGTAGCTATTGCAAAACAAGCAAGGAATAGAGCCAAATAATGCATGCTGGTTTCACGTAAATACCTACTCGCAATTTTATTAATTTTGAGGTAAAACTAGTCTTCTTATTTCAGTGATTCGATACGTGAGCACATACCTGCTCTGGTCTGTTTGCTGGGAAGGAGTGTGGCGAAATAGTGAGGGTCTCTAGGTAGAGCTTCTAGGTCTAGCTCTGCTCCTGGATAACTCTCTTGGTAGAATTCACCTCCGGCCTCTTCCCACCCAGTACCTCGGGCTGCTCGTTTCTTCCGCTCGCCTCCAGACATCTCACTCCCAGGGCTCCACTCTGCCCTGAAACCAAAATTATCTAATCAAAATAACTCTGTTGCGAAAATCTTCTGTTTTATCACCGTTACTCTCAAGGAATTCAACCACATAATTTTTGACGTCTGCCAACTTTGGTTTTTTTCAAATGGTAACCCCCATTTTGTTACAAATTTGAATTCTACGTAAAATTTCTTCAACTGTTTACTCGTACAACTTTTTTTTACTGCGTAAAACGGAAACCAGAAGCTCTTAAAGTGGGATAGTTGTATTTTCCGCGCTAAATGAGGTGACGACAAACCTTGAAGGCTGCAATCAGTCTTGCATGGTTTTTTTAAAGCTGATTAACGCGGTGGACTCCGTTGCCCAATCGAAGCTCTCAGTGTTCTCTTACCCATGATAAATTTCAAGCGTGTTGGTCAGTTTCGAATGGGAACTCAGTACGGGAGGTATGATAAAAATAAACATTGACCGAGAACACTTCGAATAATGATAAGTCTATTTCTTCAATTCCAGATAAACAAAGCGGGGACGAGTTGGAACAAATACGTGAATCATCGCAGAACTAGGCAAGTGCCGTCATCTCATTTAGCGCGAAAAGAGGCAAATTTTGCGTACACGTGCCACGCGCAAGAATGTCGAATTTCTCCCAAAAATCAAGGGAGAAATCTTTCCTTTTACAGTTTTTAATATATTCAATGTAAATCGAAGAGAGAGATGAAATCTGTGGACCGTTTTTTAGTATTGTCCACTCAGTAGAATTAGCAATGGGAACATGTCTCGTGGCACCTCCACACCTTCATTTCTATATCTTCAAGAATTGATAATCCTTTTTTCCTTCATTATTTTCAGTAATTTAATCGTTCAAGGAAAACAATTTGTTAACCACCCCTCAAAAGTTGTTGGTTGACCTTTCAAGATACGTAGATTTCAAAAACCGAAAAAAAAAACAATCCGTCCATCCGCCGTGCGAGGTTTTTCTCAGAAGCTACCGGGGCAATGTTTACTACGAAATTTGGCTCAGAAATCCAACATCGATCAACCCCAAGAGGTTATATTTAAGGATTGATCTAGCAAAAAATCGAAATTTCATTCTCTTTTGATGTAAGAGTAGTAGTTTTTTGTTTGATTCTGAAATGAAATAGCTCCCTGAATCGAATGATACCACTCGGGTTAAGTACGATCATTCATTCGCTTACCATTTAAATATTTGGGAGGCAGCCCAAGTATTTTCATCTTGTATGTAATAATAAGATAATATATTGTATATTATGGAAGGGCGAGGTGCGGATGTCGGGTAATGAGCAACAAACCACGTCTTGTATACATAGATCAGTGATTTATGTAGAAGGGCTATGTAATACATAAATAATAAACCTCCGTGTAATAATTTGCAGCGGCTTTTGTTTGATTTTGATAGAAATTAGTTCTGTGAGTCGAACGAGACCATTCGGATTGCTGTACGATCATCCGTTCACTTACCATTCAAAAAATCGGTCAGGTAGAAAAGGAGAGCCTTATTTCTAACGGGATGTCTGCTAGACCGCGAGGCAGGCGACAGTCCAAGTAGCACGGTTGATGGTATAGGGTTTTTGCTGTATTTAACGCCGTCTCGTAAGTTCACATTAATTTGGAGAGAAAAAACAGAAGCATTCTTGTTGTTTGTATTTTGATTTTATCTTGTTAAATTCCAGTTAGATTTTTACGTGTGGTTCCGAATGTACCATGTGATGGATATGGTTAGTTGGCACTTCCCGATTCTTGAATCCGTCGCCTTCAAGATTCTGGGTCATCTTCTGAGTCTGGGAGGTTTAACTGCATTCAGCCAATGGAAGGGGCAATTATATATTCTATCATCCAACCTACGCAATACCTTATATATAGTTCTGGTATTTCGATCCACTTAGAACTCTAAACAACGAAGTTATAAACCTTGTGTATTAATTTGCAGCGTTCATTATTTATAATATATCAATGATCCATACGTTTTGGTTCATTTTCATCAATCATAAATACCTAATATCCATTTATTACTTTCAATCCTTGTAAACGACCATGAAAAAAAGACATTTTTTAACCCTTCCTCACCCCTCGTAAGTTGTTGGTTTACATTTCATGATATGTATATTTAAAAAATCGAATTAAAAAAAAACGTATGTCCATTTGAAGCTTTTCTCCGAAACTACTGGGCCAAAATTAAGAAATTTGGTTCAAAAAACCAACATTGATCTGGAGGTGCCAGGCATCTTGATCAATCAACCCTAAGAGGATTGAACGATTAATCTGTCAAACAATGTACTCAAAGGTTTTTTTTTGTTCAGCATATTTTCTTATGTCACATATAGGCACATGTATTTAGTGCATATGTTAGCAGTTTTTAAAGCCATGAAACAATAGCTTAAACTGAACAGTCAGATAAAAAAATTGGAACAGCTATTGCAGATCAAATGGTCGCCGAAAACAGTATTTTATGATTGATGCAAAAAGCTATCTGCTTGATGATTTTTTCCCCTATCCTCTTTGTGTTTATATGGGTACTGAATCTGTTTTTATGCTATCGTTCTTGGTTTAGTTTCTTTTTAGGAAATTTAGAAGTTATAACTTACCGAAGGAACTAATCATCAATGAGACGCTTCTTGAATAATAAACATAAGTGAAAAAAGTTTAAAAGCATTTTTTCAGAGAATCAGAAAACAAATCGTACTAATTCGTGTGAAAGTGCATGGAAAAAGGAAGATACCAACAGTGAAAAGCGCTTTTTTTAAAGGAGGAATATGTGGTAAGGTACGTGTGCCCGTCAGATAGAGAGGTAAACGTAATTCTTACTTGGTTCAGATAAATTCAAGACTACCGTTTAATTGGAAATTACTTATGCGAGTAATTGAGCATGCAAGGTCAATCTAATAACACTCGCACCTTGTTGACCTTCTAGGATCGTGATACTGCATATTCATGGATATTATCGCATGGGGCGGAAGCTTATTGTATTTAACGATCACCGTGGTTCCTTTCAAACTTTTTTCATCTTTAGGCGAGCGTGACAAATGTTGACCCGTATTTGTTTTTCGTTACCCAAATATGATACAGCACCCTATTGTAATAGCTTACGTTAATCTGCATTGGTAAAATGGTAAGTAAGTGATTTTATCTTTAGAAAAATATCGTCAAAAAACAAATATATTTTTTGGTGATGTCCATTACCTGATTTGGCTGCATATTGAACAAATTAACAACTTTTATGACAACTGTAAAAAATCAACTTGAAAAAAGGAAAACTGCCTTTTTAAATGCAAAACCATCCTGCCTACTTAAAAACTTCTTCGACAAAACGCCTTCTCTTCTCTCGAATACAGATTCATGGGACAACGCGACATGATGCTACTAACATAAATGACGTTTGAATGAGCTTGTTTTATTAGAATCTGAATGTGCCCCTACACGGGTTTGTCTCGATATTTTATCTGATTTTTCATTTATTTATTTACCTTCTGTCTCTAGTACGAGTTCGGCCGGTAGAAACAGAGATCAGACCATTGTTTACCTTCTCTGGGCTCTCCCTTTTTAATTTCTATAAATTAAATAAATTAGACCCATTACTCGGGAGAGGAGAAGGCGAATTTACTGAAGAATTTTTAAAGCAGACTGTATGATTTTGAACTTGAAAAGGCTATTTTCCTGGTAAAAAAGTTGACTTTTCGTTGATAATTTCAACAAAAGGCAGTTAAATTAGGAAACAGATATCACCACATGATTCACCGTAAGAAACAGTGAAATACCGTGAACACAGTGATCATGTGTCACATCTGGGTACTTTGTGAATCCGCATTTAGGAAAAGCCTGTGGGGGTTGCGCGTCTTGAGTGACCACTAAGCCGGTTGCGGGCGATCGAAAAAATTGGTTGGGGTGCTCAAATGTTCATGAAATTTTACGTAGAATCAACATTTTAAATACAAATAGGGGTTCTCTTTCCAAAAAAAAGAAAAAAACAACTGCGCTGGTTTCTACGTGCCCCAGTCAAAACGAATAAAATTAAATAGCGAACATGAAATAGGTAACAAGTGTTTTTGCGGTTTTTCAAAATCCCTCACACTGAGGAAATTATAATAAATAAAAATTCTCCAAGAACCACGCTATTTATAGGCTCTACTGCCAATGTGATACAGTGAGAGACAACTGGAGGTTTCCCAAACCACATTTTATAAGGAATTTCCCATCAATTCCAGATGATGGACACCTATTTCTAATGTTGAATGGTATTTTCGAAGTAACGTCTTCATCGGAAACTTCAGAACGAAACATTAAACAAGTTATAAAGTGGCTAGCTGTAAGTCACCTAGTCGTCGTCATCGTCATCGATGCGTAGTCATCGTCAATGATCTCACGTCAATTAGGAGGATATTCGTCTCCTTGACACAATGTGATATCATCGGCTGACTAAAACGCAACAAAACGACTTGAACTATCTTACTTGTTGATCATAAACGTAACTATCTCCTTGCTTACTAGAGAATTATATACATGAGATCCAAAACTCGTTCCTTTGTGAATTTTATCGCTCTACAACAGAATACACGACTCTACACATCGCTTTCGGGCGATGAGCCTATTTTCCTTCTCCCATTCGCATTTTGTGTTTTAGATTATTCTGAACAACTTTCGTTTCGTGTCTGTCTGTCGTGTGTCCGCAGATCCTAACAAGCTTTGCCGTACTGAATGGTCCTCTATGAATTTTATCGCACTAAAATAGAGTACAAGATTCTACCCTTGAGAAACCTTAAAATCCGTGAGGCATAATTTTCCCAGGTTCTAGTAATTCGAAATTTGGCGCATATTCGGGGAAGCGGGATCTTACAAATTCAAAAAAGTTTCAACACGATCATATCATCATTAACTACTGAGCCTCCGCGAACGTGAAATTCTTAATTTATGCAGTTTTCATCCGATGTTGATGACATTTTCCGGGAATGTGCAGGTTAGACTGCAAATGGTCCGCTATTGATTTCACCACTCAAAACTGTCGATTTCACTTTCTGCATGCACAGACGAGTAACGTGAAATCAGGCAAACTTTATTTTGTCAGATTCCAGTGTGCCAATCTTGCTAAAATTTGAGGATATATGGAAAAACTCATTCATTCGTCTCCTATCATTTTCAACACTATTGCATCATTATTGTGTCCTGTATAGAACTAGCAACGAATCCACAATACGGATCACATACGTGTCCATTCAACAATTGAAAGGGTTGACGTCTGCAATAATTGATCCGTGGCTTGGATCGTTGTAACTAACTTGTATTCGATATCTTTTAAGATTAAAATTCTTTCAAGTTCATTCACAACATTTAAACTAGCGTGATATCGAAACGAGAAAGCTATGTCCCACACCCAACTTGGGTGATATCTTTTATAATTATTATTTAAATTAATTCCAATGACAGTTACGGTAAACAAGAATTTTTAACGCTTAACAATCAGTATTTTTCCCAAGAAGTTAGTTATTTTTCTATTATAGACTAATTGGTAGATTTTTTGTCATTTTAGTGATTATTCCACCTTATTGTTAGTATTTTAAAATCCAGAAATCGTTTCAAAATTTTCCAAGACATACAGGGTCCGGCAATGAAACGGGAAGATTTCGTAAATAATTGTATTGTTGAAAAATTATTTTTTCAAACAGAATTTTAGGTACTGGGCGGAGGAGAGCCCTTGTTTGCTTCATGAAACACCTCTTCATGCGCAGAAAGTGACAGTGTGGTGTGCAATGTCGGCAAATGGAATCATCGGTCCGTATTTTTTTGTGGATGAGGCTGAAAACGCGGTTACCGTTAATTCTGAGAGTTAATTAATCGAGTTTTCAAAAAAAATTTTTTTTAACATTGGATATCAAATGGCTACTCTTTTATTTCCCATTAATGTATTAATAATTACAAAAAAAAATACTTTTTCAACAATAAAATTATTTACGAAATCTTCCCGTTTCATTGCTGGACCCTGTATTTTGATTTTGACAATTTTCTGTAATTGAAGATAAATGGAGTTAATAAAGATGAATTTTTTGTTATTTGCCTATCTAAATCATTTGAATCGGGATAAGGCAGTCTCGATGTTAATTATTTCCGACTTGGTTGGTTTGAGCAAGACACATTCAGTAAGGATATTTTATGACGGAATAGTAGCTACTCCATTGCAGGAGAATGAAGCATACATAATGTATTCGTAGAATCCAGAACACAATAGCTTAGTCGCATTCCATCAATTATTGCTAAAATCGGAGTTACATAAGCTTGAAATTCAACCATCTGTTTGTTAAATATTATCTTGGCAAACAGATGTTATAGATTTCTGAGTAATCCGAGTTCCATTAAATTGCTTTATTATTGCTTTCGATAATGACGCAATTTAATGAAACACGGATTATCGAAAAAGGAAAAACCTGCTCAGACCAATTGTTTTCTGTTGCAGTCTAGACTGTAACTCCGGAATTCGTAAAATCAGGAAATTATTACAGAATGATTTATTCATTATTATTAAACGGCCTGTAGGGTCCAGGATCGTTTTTCTATAGCTACGACGATGTGGATCACCATCTGAAGATAATAATTAAAGGATGTACTTTATTTATCCATCTTCGCCAACTGCTAACAAAAATTTTAATAAACTGAATTGTAGGAAAAGAAATTCTATTAGCTTATACATCATCCGGTCGATCTACGGGTAGCTGGTATAGGGATTTTCACTATGTCTACATGATCATGTACATGACATACAAGTACACATTGTGTTCTTATTCACACTTATGGTTTTTTCTTGTATGAGATTTGTGACTAAGTTTTATTAACTGGCAAAGGCAGGAGTGGTTGCTCGTTTCGTTGCGACGTTTCCAGGCCACTATTAGGTTCAGAAATTGACGTTATTTCCTATGGGTGACTTTCTGAAACCTAGCCAGGTACTAGGAAAATGACACCCCACTTGCCTATGTCGGCAAAAACCTCGAAAAACCACGATTTCGGCTTGTTTTCGGTCCATACCGAAAAAACTTTGATTTTTGCACATCATGTCTGAGTCCTTTGATGGCCCTTACGATGGATGTTCATTGCAGATTTGGAAACTACGCTCCTTGAAACGTAAAATGACAACAGTTAAGGAGTTATAAACATTTTTACTGTACAATCACAAAGGTTTATTAATGGAAAAAAATAAACCAAAACATCAAATTACGAAGGTATGTCAAGAGGTCATTGACTACCTGCCTAGTACTTATCTGTATCGTCCTTGAATTTAACAATAAGGTTGTCTAGGGGCTGTTGCCCCTCCTTGATGAGTCAGGGGTTACCCAACTGCGAAGAAAGTTTGATGGAGCGGGAGGGGGAATGTTTGGTGGAAGAATTGCCGAATGAACAGGTTCATTGAGCACCGCCCAATCTAGTGGCTCATGTCGTACTAAACGAAAAATGGTTTATCGTTAAAATCTCGGCAAATGATTTCGAGCAACGAACCCAAATGCTTCATGTTTCTGAGAGGAAGGGGAAAAAACAGGGCGTATAATAAGAAAGGGTGTGAGTAGCATTTACCCAATGAGATCAGTCTCGTGTGTGTGGCCAGTGGTCGCATCGAGGGTCACAGCGGCGGAGTGTCGTCCCGACGAGTTCCCGAGTCTCGGCGACTGAGCGAATCTTTTCCTTCATTTTTTCCACGAACACGAATGAAAACCCCGATAAAAGTTGTGACAGGCGGAGGAGGGCAGGACCCTTCCATTAGGGTGGGTTCGTCTGATCGAGGTCTGGGGGCAACTTCGGGAGCTAACGCCGCCCCCAACGCGCCTGTGCCGCTGCCCCCTTCCAAGGCATAGACGCTCTTTCCTTAATTCTCTTGAAGACTCGTAAATGCTTATTACATGCCCCCTACCAAAGATGAAAAACCTACAAACGTTCAGGACATTCATGCAGGTGATTGAAAAACTACATTATTCTCCAAAATGCAAATTAGATTTTCGCTACAAAACCTTCCCGAAAACTGCTGCTTCATAGCGAATCTGCCTTCAATGATCAGTTAAAAACACTGCTATAAATCCCCGAAGAAATTTTCAGAAAACGACTTACCCTCTCCCGTATAAATGACACCAAAAACAAAGTAACGAGAGCCCAAAAGAATGCAAGAACGTGAATTTAATGAAATACCAGATTTCTTGGACTCTAATCGTTCACGACACAAAACAGGTAAACCAGGCAATTTTCTTTTATAATTCTACTTCTTTCTCATTGTCAACCCCACCTGCATAATCATTACTTCCCCGCTATCGAAGATGAAAAACCTACTACTTTTAGCTCCAACCTGATTGCATTTTTGTGAAGAACTCGGTCCCAAACTCCCCGGGATGGTAATAACTCGATTTTGACAAAAAATAGTCTTTAGTACCTTATGGAAACAAGCTCCTCATTTGTCAGGGCTTAAGCCGCAAGAATGGGCCAAAATTGTTTAAAATTGGTAGATACGGGTATTGGCGGATGGTATCAAGGTGATTGCTGATTTTGAAATCAAACTTTCGATTACTTTTTCAACATTTTCAAGACGTTCATGGCTAGGCATTCTATCAGTAACGAATAGATGAAGGTTCGATTTTTGTGATTGTTGTGCTTTCGATCCCAGTTTTCTGTAGTTGGATCACGAACCTCGGAAATTTTGAATTTCATTAAGAAAGATGGAAAATGCCGAAAAAAAGCTTTTTTCGACAATTTTGTCGTTGCTACTGAGGGTCAACTGCTTTTTCTGATTTTTACTCTGTTCGACCCCAATTTTAAACTAGTTAAGCAACAAGCCTGGGAAATTTGGCTTTTGCTGACTGGCATTGGGATAGAGGGGGTCAAATCTTATACTGCCTCTTTTTCCAAGTATTGTGGCCTGGTTTTTTAACATATTTCAGAACTTTCAATTTTAACAATGGGAGATGGTGGGAGTGATAAATATTTATACGTATTTTCACTATTTTCATCTTATTTTTAGTTATATGTATTCTATTTCTTCTCGTCTTCAGATTAATCACATTAATGTGATTAATTAAAGCTAGTGAATCGAGCTCATGTTGAAGCTAGTGAATCAAGGATAATTCATATTTACAACAACTAAAAGGTTACAACTAAAATCAAGTCGAAGTGTATCCCAATATTAGGATGACCACTCAGTTTCCCATCTTCCTGATATTAAATATAGATGAAGCCTAACTAATGAGTGAATAGGGACACTAAAACATGAAATCTGGAAAATCACTAACTTTGTCGAACAATTCTGTCTTTCCTGGAAACCTGAAAGCTGCTTAAATAATGTTTATCTTTACGATTAGAGTGAAAGTTGCGTTCCATATACTTTCACCTGGATTTTCATTGATGGGCTATCTAATACGGATACAATGCCAAGTGGGTGTGGCACATAGCTTCCTCGTATCGAGAACATGACTGTATAGATCATTGGCGAAGTAAATATATTGAGTCGATCATAATATTTTCATGACTTCAGTGCCGTACTTCAATCAATATTTGTGAGTAGAGAGACGTAGTCCCCAAAAGCTGAGTTTGATATAAAAGAAAACATTATAGGCTAAGACTTGAACATTTAATCATTGTGCTTAGCTCCCTGCAGAGAATCGGAGAATGCTTTTATTTAATCTCATAATAACGTCGAATAGAACAGGCGACATAGCAGATATCAATTCTAATTATAGAAATGTGAATATACCCATAAGCTGAGGTTGATGTGAATGAAACGGACCGTCGAGGCTAAAAAATATAAATTGACAGTTGACAAATTGACGCTGAATGGATTGATAAATAAAGTGATAAATCGACATTATAGCATTTCGAAAAATAAAATATATGCATCGTTCAATGATGGTTCAATATGGTTCGATCCAAGCTCGAGGCTAAAACTTTATTTTCCCTTTATTGTTCAGTCCGAAATATCCCTGAAAATTTTCATCGAAATCAGTCATGAACTCCTGGAGTTATGCGTGCAACAAGGATTTCACGTTTGCGGATGCGCAGAGGCTACTATTGATCCGGGGGTCATGAAACTTATAGGGGATCATCTACACATCAAACCGAACAATCCCTGAAAATGTCATCGAAATCGGTCAAGAACTCCTGGAGTTATGCGTGTAACAAGGATTTCACGTTTTGGATGCGCAAAGGCTACTATTGATCCGGGGGTCATGAAACCTATAGGGGACCATCTACACCCCAACCCACACAATTCCAGAAAATTTCATCGAAATTGGTCAAGAACTTCGTGTAGTTTATCCCGTAACAAGGATTTGCTGACAGACACACAGACCGACACGGAACCAAAATTGTTCAAAAAGGTCTACAACGCAACATGCGAGTGGAATTTTTGATTTTGGAGACAAAACATTTTCACATTCCGAAAGTGAAAACAATGCTTCCGCTACCTTGGTAGACTCGGAAGCAATAAACATTTGTGTGATAACATTCAAAATGTCCACTCAGCCCTAAATTGCTTTCGGGGTATGGCATTTTGTTTGGTCTTGCATATGAGTATTATTTACATATCGTCACCGATGTTAACGACCTAATGTGGTTAGAATCAAGAAAAATCGGTTTCGTAAAGAACGAGAGATACAGACCTACCTAACCCAGTCTCTAGTTTCATATACATACATATCATTAGGTACTTCCGTTTGACCTGGAGATGCAATTGGGTCGTGAAGGGGTCAAGTTAAAGGGTTCGTTGGCGCATTGAGCCATTCGCCGCCACGTCCCAAGACCAATTTGCCGGTTGGCTCGTCGTAGAGTTGTGAGAGCAACGGATATCCCACGCCTTCCCCCAGTATATTTGCAGATGTCACAACCGCCTCCCAAGAATCCCATTGTGAACTTCTATTTATACTTTTCCAATACTGGGCGTGGGTCTAAATTGTAACACTGGGTTTCCGAATCAAGTAGGTACGTAATTGGACGAGCTATTCACTGTCATGCAATCAACTTAAAAAGAGAGTTCTATTCTGTTTATTTATTATCCTCCCACCCTCGTGCAGAGCAAATTGTTCAGACGTTCATCATTCAATCGATCTAAAATTTTAATACATGAGATGTTTTTGAGAGATGCACAACATTCTGAACTGTTCAACTAATAAATTTTCTTTTCTGGGTTTGAAACTAATCGATGCCGAGTTTTCTAGCCCGTTCTCGTCAAATAGAAATTCTATGCCAAATTTTAATTATACCTACCTATTCAATACCTGAAAAAAATTACGAACGTTTTTAGTGAATTATCTCAATCACGTAAGCAAGGAGATCTCATGAAACAGGCAGGAAGAGACACAGTGGCTGCGCTAGCAAGATTAGCGTGGAGAAAAGTAGTGATTGAGCCGATATATGAAGAAACCCCAAGGCTCATCACAGATATCAAAATAGATGGAGTATGGGATAGGGAGAGAGCGGATTTCTTTGACAATCTCGTAATACTCGCCGACTTTCCTTCCTATGCCAACTTGGTCAGCAGTGTCTCACACTTTGTACGTCACAAACGTTGCAAATCATTACACAAATGTTTATTATTCATTTATTACATAACCCTATTACGCAGATTCACTGGATTACCAGAATTTGACTGTATAGCCAAAAACACTAAAGGCAGGTAGTTTCTGCTACTAGGAATCTGTCGGGGTCAACCGAAACTCGGAAAGAAAAACGGCGGCTTCTCTTTATCTTAGGACAGCCATCCTATCAGAGATCTTTCAATGGTAGGGTACCTATTTTCCAGCCGATTGAGACCAAACGAATGACCTAACAGCAATACCAGCAACTTACAACAAGGTAGCATTCAATTCAGTACAAATAATCTATTACAATCAACACATCCCTTGAGAAGGGAAGATGCAGTGAGAGTTCGACATTAGTGCATTCGGATTAATGCATCTGAAAATGCAGTTGGCAACCATCCGAGCGATTTTAAAGGAAGCCAGTCAAAAGTGAAGTCCCATAGAATACGACGATTCGTTGGAACTGGGACGAAACACGGCTGTGCTTGGGGAAAAATGATGAAAACCGCATGAAGAAAAAGGTCTTCGGCATTTAAGAAAACGCTGCAAATTCTTTCACTGGGGTTTATTATTCAATTGGCTTGCGTTCATGATTTGAATTTCTACTAAGCTTTGGAGTGTGCGTGTTTCACAGGTGATAGAGCGATTATTGAATTTCAGGAGTTATGCATAGAGCACGGAAATCTGTTCTCAACCAAAATACCTATTTGGATTGATCAGTTGATCATATTTGTGTGCCTTCTGAAATTCAATAATCGCTCTATCACCTGTGAAACACGCACACTCCAAAGCTTAGTAGAAATTCAAATCATGAACGCAAGCCAATTGAATAATAAACCCCAGTGAAAGAATTTGCAGCGTTTTTTTTTATGGTTATCAGAATACTTTGTATCGGCTACAAAGCCTTTTAGGAGTTCACTCCAGTATCCACATTACTACATAACTACATCACTAGGTTACTGATATCAAAACAAAAACAATAATAAACCAAAATAACGCAAATGTTGGCACCATAAATCGGGCCATACATCGGGAATGGTTTGACCTACGGACCTGGGGAGGGGCTCATTCGATTCCTCGAGGAAAGTTCTTCAAAAAGAGTCCAAATTTAGGCCGCCTTGACTTTTTTTGAAGTTTTTAGGGATTTTACAAAACTTTGACAACCCTTAAAGGGCACTTTAAATGAAGTGAGAGAGCTGGCTCAGGAATTGGGGCGTCGTCGGACCAACATGGATTTTTCCTGAAAATTTCAGCTTTTTTGCTTCAGCCGTTTGGGAGAAATCGTGCGTACGGACGGAAAAAATTTTTATTGCAGATTCGGATTCTACACCCTTTGAAACGTAAACCATGAAATTTTCAGGGGGGGGGGGGGGGGTTAGAATTTTTTTTTCAAGAGCGATTACAATGGTTTATTATTGAATAATAAACCAAAACCCAAATAAAAATTCTACATAAATCACTTATGTTCTTTAGACGTGTTCTGTGGCACATTATCAAAACTCGCCGCTTCCATGAATGGCTATTGTATTCTAGGTGCCATAAAAAGAGATTTACATTTCAACACGGTAGATCAATTAGGGAAGAATTTAGCCACAAGAGCCCTTCAGCGGATCAGTGTGTCTCCGTAACTTCTAATTAATTTCTAGGATGACTTCGTCTGCAATATAACTCTGTGATTACCAAACTTTACCAGTCTGTTTGTTCGAAACAGAAGTCGACATCAAAATTTCAACAATGATCCAATGTACTGTAGATGCACCTAACTTCGGCCTAGGTAGGTAATTTCGGCTACTTACGAACGTTAAAAACCCTCAAATGCGCTTTCCGTTAAGTAGAAAAAACACTTCAAGCACCCAGGTGTCATCTTTTACTCTTTTTCAACGCATCGGCGTGTGTATTTCAGTTTTTTTAGATTTACCCAGTGCTCAGGAATTTTCAAAAGGCGAATGGAGTGTCATTTTCAAGTAATGAGGGTGTTCAAAATAATTAAGCAAATAATTAGCAGCGTTCGAAGTGGATACCTATTAAAGAAGGATATGTCCAGTCATTTAACACGTATTACCTATTATAAGAAAGAGAAAACATGTGAAGCGCCTTAGTTTCTCATCAATTACTTGGTAAGTGTCGAGGTCGCTTATTCGTATGACATCATCTTCTCAATTTAAGGAAGTCACATGAATACTTAAGCATTTTAATTAGGTACTCGTCGTTGATCGACAACCAGTTCGTTTATGTGCAATTTACTGGGCTTGCGAGCAAATATCTATCTAGGTTTCATACGTTCAGCAATCATATCTCAAAGTAGGAATATCCATTGTGTTCATTAGAGGAAAAATCGAAGGAATTTCTTTTAAAACAATTTTTGTGTAAAGTAACAGACCGTTAGTGAATGACATTAGGTTTATGGTAAGAGGTTTGCATACGCAAACATGAATTGTAATCATAGTTTGCGTATTATCGTGTATACAAATATATTAGGTAGGTATTGTTATTTTTTTTTTTGTACAATTCAGATTCCAGTTTAGTTGAGCAACAAACTTTGGGAATTTGCAATTTAAGATCGGTGGTGTGAAGCAAATTTCAATTAATTGCGGTGCTTTCCCATCCGTTTTTTAGAGATAAAATCTATTTAGATGTAGGTAACTACCAAAAATTGGGGATTTCTTTTTGAAATTGCACTATGGCGGAAAGGAGGGATGGAAGTGGATGTAACCTATAGTAAATTCTACACTATTTTAAATCAATTTTTGTGATTTTTTAGCCTATTCTGTAATAAGGACAAATATTAGTAAGTCATCCATTTTTCCAGTTTGTGTACAAGATATGTACAAATTTCCAACATACAAGACATTTTTTCTTAAAACATAACCAAAAATTCTGCTATTAATTCGGGTTTCAATGATTTAAAAAAATAAATTTTATTCAAAGTTCTTATTTACGGTAATATAAAACTGTAGATATAAATAATATTTTGAGGTAATTACGTATTAATTGTATGATTCTCATTTTCACCTACATACAATTGAGATTGTGTTTAATCCACTTGGAATCCGTCTATAATACGGCAAAATGGTTAAAATAAAAACGAAGTGTGCAAAGTTGGTTGGCAAGTTTGGCTGTCTCACTTATTTTATCAGGGGCTTACAGAATTCGTTGACAAACAAAGTAGGAATAAATATGATTGAATGGAAAATGGAGAAGTAAATAAGAGTATCAAACCGATGGCGGATCATGGGAAATCGATGTTTCGGAAAATTCAGGTTTGCGCTTGCGCACGTACTACGATCCATCCGACGGACATGAAGCAATAGGGAACCATGTAGCTAACTAACCCGCATAATCTTTGCGAACTTGATCAACATCGGACTGGTTGTAGTTTTGGACGAAGCAAGAAATTGGCGCAGCTAGGGATGTCCCAGAGCCAAAATTGCAAGCTCTAAAACGCGAAAAAGCAAGAAAATATTTTGATGTATGGCCACCATTCTTTTAGTTTCATAATGCTCGACAGTAAAGAAACAAAGGAAATGAGGTTTTAAAACAACAATGTGCTCCTGAGGTAGTAAAAGTAGCTATATGGGATGCAATTGGTTATGGAAGTCGAGGGATACAAAATTGACTGCAAGCCATATTCCCAAAAAAAAAAAAAAAAAAAAAAAAACACTGGGGTTTAGTCTTCAATGATTTGAATTTCTACTAAGCTTTGGAGTGTGCGTGTTTCACAGGATAGGGCGATTATTGAATTTCAGGAGATATGCATGGAGCACGTAAATCTGTTCTCGACCAAACTACCTATTTGGATTGATCAGTTGATCATATTTGTGTGCCTCCTGAAATTCAATAATCGCTCTATCACCTGTGAAACACACACTCCAAAGCTTAGTAGAAATTCAAATCATGAACGCAAGCCAATTGAATATTAAACCCCAGTGAAAGAATTGCAGCGTTTTTTTATTGAACCTCAATACCTCCCCACAATAAAAACATCTATAATTTATCAAGTCCTTTAGCACTCGTATTGCGTTAAAACTTCCCCAAATCCAAATTTAAACGATGTAGCCAAAGGTAGACAGATGTAGCGGAGGCACACAAATATCATCAACTGATCAATCCAAATAGGTGTTTTGGATGAGAACCGATTTACGTGGTCTATGCATATCTCCTGAAATTCAATAATCGCTCTATCACCAGTAAAACACGCCCACTCCGAAGCTTAGTACAGATTCAAATCATGAACGCAAGATAATTGAATAATAAACCCCAGTGAAAGAATACTTATTTACCCCAGTAATAATACTGAATAATAAACCCCAGTAATAATATTGAATAATATTTACCTATATATCATCAGCGTTTCATGCATATCAGAATGCTTCAACCCGTGTATCGGCTACTAACTACACTACAAGTACTCACATCGGCTATCAATCCAGTATCCACATTCACTACAACTCGACGCTATCGGCCGGACATCACTAGGTTACAAACAAACAATAATAAACGAAAAAACGCAAATGTTGGCACCATAAATCGGGCCATACATCGGGAATGGTTTGACCTACGGACCTGGGGAGGGGCTCATTCGATTCCTGACGGTATGTTCTTTAAATAAGTTTACATTCATGCCGCTTGGACTTGTTTTGATGTTTCTAGGGATTTTACAAAACCTGGACATCCCTTAAAGGGCACTTTAAATTGAGTGAGAGAGCTGGCTCAAGAATTGGGGCGTCGTCGGACCAAGATGGATTTTTCCTGAAAATTTCAGATCTTTTGCTCCAGCCGTTTGGGAAAAATCGTGCGCACGGCGTACGGCGGACGGACGGAAAAATTTTATTGCAGATTCGGATTCTAGACCCTTTGAAACGTAATCCATGAAATTTTCAGGGGGGTTAGAATTTTTTTTTCCAGAGCGATTACAATGGTTTATTATTGAATAATAAACCAATAGTCGACCACAAAACGAAAAATAAAAACATTGATCGCTCTGGAGTGGATAATACAGCGCACAACTGAGCCTATTCTTCGATTCGAGAACTAACCTGCCCCTGGCTTTCGCTACCAATAACGAAGACGTGAGTTGTTTTTTAGATTGCGCGTAGGGTAAAATATTCCTGGAATTTTGAAGACTTTTGTTCAATCTGCAATATGCTGAGAAGGAATCCCCTTACTTTCCTTGTTTAAGTGTGCTCTCGACTACAGCCGATGAGGAAAGCATATCTGAGCAATTCTCACATTTTCCGGGAACAAATAGAGTTGCTGAATTGTTACGCCATTCAAGAATTTGTTTATGACCTCTTCATCCACTAAGTGAAGGAGGTATTCAGGCGGTTCCTTGTCAATTTGGCGAGTATAAATGTTTCCAATTTTCCCTTTCCAAAATGCATCGGCACGGGTCTAACGATGGCCTTATAGGCTCGTGGCATCATCCCGGGGGAAAGCCTCCGTGTTTTAGTAAGCATTTTGTGGCAGGATCGCGGTGGTTTTGTACTTCTCAAACCTGAGTACTGCAAGTGATCGTTTGAAAATTTGAATGGGTAATTCTAAAAAAAAACGCAATTTCCAAAGCTGAAATTTTACGACAGTGAAACATCTCCAAATTTCTTCCGAAATTGCATTGACCACAATGAACAATATGATGCTCAAATTATAATTTCAAATCTAAAATTCCTAATCTAATCAATTAAATGATTCGATGGTGGTAATGAGGAAACAGTCAAACCATCCCCGATCTGTGGCCCGATGTATGCTGCCAACATTGGATCCACATTCAGTACATCACTACTGCGATCAAAACAAAAACAACAGCGTTTTTTATTTTTTTTTTTATTGCAGTAACCTTGTGATGTAGTGAATGTGGATACTGGAGTTAACTCCTAAAAGGGTTTATAGCCGATCACACGGGTTGAAGCATTCTGATATGCATGCTCCGTCTTCCGAAATTTAAAATTTTCAAACACAATATTTTTCCATTGTAATCGCTCTTGAAAAAAACGCTGCAAATTCTTTCACTGGGGTTTATTATTCAATTGGCTTGCGTTCATGATTTGAATTTTTACTAAGCTTTGGAGTGTGCGTGTTTCACAAGATAGTGCGATTTTAGAATTTCAGGATGCACACAAATATGATCAACTGATCAATCCAAATTTGTATTTTAGTTGAGAACCGATTTAAGTGCTCTATGCATATCTATGAAATTCAATAATCGCTCTATCACCTGTGAAACACGCACGCTCCAAAGCTTAGTAGAAATTCAAATCATGAATGCAAGCCAAATGAATGAAGTTGAATAATAAACCCCAGTGAAAGAATTTGCAGCGTTTTAAAAGGTTGAACTACGTTTTTCAAGTTTTGAAAGATTCATCAGCAAAAAATACACGCCCCACATTCTAAGAGAGGATTTAATGAATGAAAATGCGATGACAGGTGGTGGTAATGATAAATTGGGCTTTTAACGTCAAATAACAAATTGTTTACGAATAGAAACATACCTGATTGACCATGATTATTAAGCAAATTGGTATTTAAAATGTTTTGAAAGAAGAGATGCAACACAAGATCTCATTTGTCTGAAGGAATTTTAAAATGTGACACCATTTGCTCTTTTTTTGGAAATCACCCAAATAATGCATAGTTGATTCTATAGCATAATTGCTTCGAAGATTCCTGCACAATAAATAGTGTCAAATCGTCATGTCAGAAGTTCTATAGCTCTTGCTCAGTGATTGGTATAATTTTGGTTTATTATTCCATAATGGCTGAAAGCAAAAAAGCTGAAATTTTCAGGAAAAATCCATGTTCGTCCGGCGAAGCCCCAATTCTTGAGCCTTCTCTCTCACTTAATTTAAAGTGCCCTTTAAGGGTTGTCAAAGTTTTGTTAAGTCCCTAAAAACCTCAAAAAAAGTCAAGGCGGCCTAAATGTGTACTCTTTTTGAAGAACACTCCACGAGGAATCGAATGAGCCCCTCCGTAGGTCCGTAGGACAAACCATTCTCGATCTATGGCCCGATTTATGGTGACAACATTCGCGTTATTTTGGTTTATTATTGTTTTTGTGTTGCTATCAGTAACCTAGTGACATAGTCATGTAGTAATGTGGATACTGGAGTGAACTCCTAAAAGGCTTTGTAGCCGATACACGGGTTGAAGCATTCTGATAATCATTAAAAAAACGCTGCAAATTCTTTCACTGGGGTTTATTATTCAATTGGCTTGCGTTCATGATTTGAATTTATACTAAGCTTTGGAGTGTGCGTGTTTCACAGGTGATAGAGCGATTATTGAATTGCAGGAGGCACACGAATATGATAAACTGATCAATCCAAATAGGTATTTTGGTTGAAAACCGATTTACGTGCTCTATGCATATCTCCTAAAATTCATTAATCGCTCAGTATAAATTCAAATCATGAACGCAAGCCAATTGAATAATAAACCCCAGTGAAAGAATTTGCAGCGTTTTTTCTTTTTTCGTTAACATTTGTATAGTTTTATTTGTATGGTTGTATAGTTATAGGTTTTGATGAAAAGAAAAAGAAGTGTGGTTTGTTTGAGGGACCACTGAAGAAATTTGAGAAACGAAGAAATGTTTTAAACTTCGTTATTAAATTCGGTACTAACAATCTTTATTGTAATTGAAATTAGTGTATGATGTAAAACTTTTTTTGCTCATAAATTGAACTAGTTAATCGATTTTTACTGAAGCAAATCGTATGTATCCCCTATAATGTAGCGAAAGGGTGCAAAATACGGTATTCATTCATTCACACACACTGCCAATTATTGTGCGGTATGCTTTTAACCGCTACTATCCATTCCGTGCTCCGTTATATTACCGTTTTTCCTTGTTCGTTGCTTTCGTACCAAACCAATTCTTTTTCGATAGCTCGTTCACTAACTCTAATGAAGTTGAAATGTAATGTTTGAACATGAATTGAAACTAATTATGAACAATTCATGTTCAGTCGATCAAATCATGTTCAAATTTGTTCTTCATATGCGGTAGGACCCGTACTAATATTATTGTTCAATGTTATAACTCTCCATTTCATTAATATTGCTTCCGAGTCTATTTTCATTTTCGGAATGTGAAAATTTTGTTGTCTCCAAAATCAAAAATTCCACTCGCATTTTGCGTTTTAGACCTTTCTGAACAATTTCGGTTCCGTGTCTGTCTGTCTGTCTGTCAGCAAATCCTTGTTACGGGCAAAACTACACGAAGTTGTAGTCCGATTTTGATGAAATTTTCAGGGATTGTTCGGTTTGATGTGTAGATGGTCCCCTGTAGATGGGATCAATAGTAGCCCTATGCGCAAACGTGTTTGTTACGCGCATAACTCCCTTGACCGGATCAATATGTGTAGATGGTCCCCTATAAGTTTAATGCGCATGCGCATGCGCAAGATATATACAGCCACTGTGCGGAGAGATGACGGCAGTTGGGTACTTTGCAACGACGCTGCAGTCAACCCAACATTATTTGATCCGTCATTGAACGATGCTTATATTTTATTTTTAGAAATGTCATAATAATTATTTATCACTTCAGTCATCTATCCATTCAGCGTCAATGTCAATTTTTATTATTAGGTATATTTTATAGTTTGTTCAATAGTTGAACATGCCTACCTTTATTTTCTCAAGTTATGCTCCTGCATAACAATAAATTTACCCTAATTCAATATTTACTTCGCCTAATTGAACGAAGTTCTTTAGTCAATAATAATTTTCAATGATCTATACAGTCATGTTATTTTTTACTGTTTCCCCATATTTGCAGTTTATATTTGAAGAATCAAGTAATCTACAGTTTTCCATTTCGAAAAATCGCATTGTCCGCCATTGGAGTAGGTCCGACCCAATATATGTACCTACACTACCAAATAATTTTTCCTTGCACCTAACCATATGCCACTGCGGTAAACCGGAGAAGGGGGTTTTCATACTATATCGGGGGGCGGATCTCATTTTCGAATTCGTTTTGTTAACTTACAAGGTACCTACTTGAACTTACCCTAAGAAGATTAAATAAATTCATAGATACCTACATGAAATACACCTCTGTCATGGTCGAACTGTAGTTACCAATGAAAGTGTTTCATGAAATTTTTTTGTGCTTGGACCCTTTATTTCCATTATGTTCCTAGGATATTCAGTGTTGAGATTGAATACATTATTGTAATAGCAGTTTTCAATTTAAAAAAATAAATAACAAAAACGGGTAGGTACTTATTTGAAACTCACGTGTTTCCAAAAGATATGAACGAAAAATTGTCGGATGGTGGATGCTTTTTTGTTCTCAAGCGCCGTACAAGCTTCACCAATGGAAGGTTGGTTGACCTGGCTCGAATTCGACGCACCATTGCTTTTCGTCACATCTGCAATTAGTACGTCAAGAGTAATGAGACCCTCGGCAGTTACGACTCGGTATCGAAGGTCAGGCGGCATCGGAATCACCCACACAACTAACATCCTCCCCACTGAAAACCATTGGAATGATTCTATTGTTGACGCCCAAACCGATTAGGCCTTTTCACTGAAAATTCTCGAACTGGCTAATTGATTGTGGGAGAGAAAGTGGCATTTCGCTATTATTTGTAGGTTTTTGGTTCCTCGTGCGAGTGAGATACTGCTCATCGGACGCGAGTAGACCGACTGGACGGTAGGTCGTACTGCCGTCCTTCTAGATGTAATAAGCATGACACGGTCGACATCCCACGGGGCTCCATTGTCAATCAAACCGACTCTTCCACTATAAAATACTTTGGCTCTTAGTGCGCACGTGTTACCCAAGTACCGACTTAAAATGCTGCAATCGAGGTTGAAATAAATATTTTCCTGTTTATCTTCCATCCAATCAATATTTTTAGGAAGATTTACCTACTATGCTTCATCAACATATTTGGATTTGATGACCCACTTTGGACTGGTTTCATGTTTTTCTGTTCAAATCATTGAAAATCGTTTTTTTTTTCAGTTTTTAGTCCTGAAAGTATTAATACCGTCAGAACAAAAGAAAGGAAGGAAAGGGTTCTCCATGTCCCCCTACTGGAGTCATTAAAGAAAATTCCTTCTTAGGACGCCATACAGGCAAGCGCTGTCTAAAAGAGGAACACCTATTAGGAGGTTTGAAGCAACCGTTGCGTAGTCGTTCCAGTTGTTCAGTAACAGTTCAGTTCTGTCAGTCAAATAATATTTGGCTCCATGTCCCCCTACTAGAGTCATTATATTATAAGCCCTCATCAAGTTTGAAGTGTCATTATTTTAGTAACAGTTCAGAGTCAAATATAAGCCCTCTATTGATATATCTTTCATCCGTGTGTCAAATTTAAGTTAATTCTGTATTGTAGTAGTAGTGCATGCTCTTTTGTTCACCTTAAAGTCACAACAAGTTTGGAGACGAGGACTGGATATTCCAAAAATTTAGTGCCCCTAACTATTCAGCTAAAAAATGGACTTGATGAACGCAGTATCCAAACTTTGAAGAGAAAGCTGAAGGCTGCAGTGGATGAGGGTTGTTCTATAAGTGAGAAAGTTCAAACTATTTTATTTCACTATTGTGCTACCCCGTTAGCCAGGGGTACCATTGAACACTGTTTCAATCAACTTGACTTCGCAGTCTGCGTTATAGCCCCCCCCCGTGGGCACCCCTGCGTTAGCCTCAGGACAATCGCCTGCTGAACTCTATCTGAAAAGAAAACTGAGAATCAGACTGGATGCTCTCCTTCCAAATCATGAAGCAGTGGAACCTGCCACTCCATCGTCTGCCTCACGTGTTCGTTCTCTTGAGGAGTTGGAGAGAATCCAGGCTATGATTCATCTGGGGAATCGTGACATTTGGTGTAGAGACACGGAAGCTGCGCACTTACCACTATAGTTGAGCTGGATTCTGGACAGTCCTTGAAGTGACATATTAACCAGCTCATTTCAACTCTGGTACCTAGAAAACAGGTGGCATTTACTAAACAATCACCGAAATTTGGGGTTCCATTACCAATAATCCTAATGATGCCTCGTCAAATGAACCAGGGTTTAATCATAGAGATGCCCCTGCTACGGAACGACAGACCTCCGTCAATCAGCCAGGCAATGCCATCAGCCTCAGTACCTGCTGATTACTGATAATAGGATGAGTGTGTTTTGTTGATTCTAGCGCTAAAGCACGCATTCTAGCGGGTCAGTGTACAACTGGGTGTGCTCCCTGAAATTTTGGGCACTCTCATTGATTCATTCTTTGGACCTGGATAGAATCAAACGCAGAGTTATCTGTTCAAGGTCCTCCTATTCAGAGCATGACCTCCGATCCATCCTGAGGCTTAGTTTGGTGCATTGATTTGAAAATTTTCTGCTCTTCGATGAGGATTCAAGGGAAAAAGTTGGAAAACAGTATGGTAATATTATATTCTTAAAATTATTATAATCGGATATTTTTTTTATTTTGGCCAGGGGGTGCTGATGAACCTGTGCTCCTGTCAGCAGCCCCTGTGAGGAGGCTGTGTCAAGATTCTCAGGTGGTACTAGATAGGGTGTCTGCCCCTGCAAGAGATCGGAACGCTGCCAAATGTGAAGGGAATTTACCGTTGGTCCCAGACTCTTCCGTCTGCCCCATTAAGTCAGTTAGATAGGAAAGAGTTGAGGAAGTAGTACCAACCAGATAGTTGGTTTAATACGAACGAATTTAGCTCTCCACCGTGGAAGGGGTTTAAGCCTAGTAATAAAAAAGAGTTGGTTCAGAGATTCTAACTGGCTCAAATTTCCACGGAGACTGAATCAACTGTTGCTGTGGCTACTGCCTTATATTTGAGGGTCTCTCCCCTCTCCCCGTGCCCTGGAAGGTCGTGGTTCCCTCAAAGGGGTAACAACCTGGGGAACCTTCGCCAGGGCGAGTTTATTAGCTTCAATTATACCTCAATTATACTTATACCATTTAATGATCTATTTCCTTTCCATGCCATTTCTTAAAGGCAATGCGAACCTACAACCTACATGAATACAACTTCGCTAAATCGATGATCTTTCCGCGAATGTTGTTTGAAGTTCGAACAAATTATATTCAGAGGTACATCTGTTTGTTCCCAAAGTTCTGTGTATTTCTAAACTCTTTTGTTCAGCGTAATTTCATTCATCATAAAAATGCAAATTATTCATCGAAAGGAAGTGAACTGGGTGCTTAATTTACTTCCATTTGGAAACAAAAACTGAACGGGTGAGGAACGCTAACTGGAACGAAAGGTGAACGTTTTTTACCCCCAAATTTTAATAGCCTGCAACAACTAACAGACCGTTGAAAAGTATCGACGTTTCAGGGATTTAATTTTCGCCCACACGCTACCTGATCAAATGGAAACATGAGAGTTTTGAAAATGTAATAACAATTTCAACTTGGAATGTCTTATGTTTTTCTTTGTTCGTAGGGAGTTAAAAAAAAACGATGAATATTTTACTAGTGAAATTGTGGGGGGGGACTATCCACAGCCGGATTTGCATATTCCCATATTCTCGTCAGTTACAAAGACGTATTTCATATTCTCATCAAAATATGACAACTATAAATTCAGGTTGTTGAAAGGATTTGCGAACGAAATAAAACAAAAGTTGTTCATTGTGCCATAAACCGTAAAATGTTGATAGAAATTCTGATTTTGTCGAGAAAAAAATGTTATTTTTATCTCCCTTAAGTGAAAACGTCGCGTCCGCTACTTTAGGTAGACTCAAAGCTAAATGGAGGACGAATAGACAAACGAGTAACAACCCTGGTGGTCTCATCAATGCATAGTAATACCTACTAGTTAATAAAATTGAAATCAGTTTTTAAAAATATTTTATATCGAATTTATTTCTACTTTAATCCACCGCTAGATTTATTAATGATGAAGCCAAAATGCTTGTCATTTGCTGTTGAGGGATTTTTTAGGCAAATTTTGTAAAATTTGGTCCAGTAGTTTTGTAGAGAAGGCTTTTCAAATGATGGCTGTTTTTCCCCAAATGTAGGGAACTAAAAGGTTGAACGTAAATGAGACTTTTGGACCTGCAAGCTCAGTAGTGATGGAAGAACGTTCCTGCATTGTGGTAGGTTGGTTAACGACGAGTGGGGGAAGCATGTGAGCTAGCCTCCTCAACCCTCTCAGTGTCCATCATGATGATGACTGAGCATGAGGTTCCCTCGTCAACTGCGCAACGTATTGTGATGAAGTTTCTAGCTATGGGAGGAGTTAAACCAGCTGCAATCTGGAGGGAATTAGCTGTACAGTCTAGGAAAGAGTCATGAGCTAGAGTGTGCACGCCACAAGCAGTTTGAGAACGTGTTAAAATGAGAACCATGGTGACAGACCCGGTACTAGCATTACTGGGGACAACATCAACAGGGTTGCTACATCTTGATTACTTACATGAGCAGAAAACAATAAAAACTGCTTATTACTGTGACATTTTGAGTGAAGTCAGAATTGTCTCTCTGTGAAAGATGAGACCTATCAATGCGAGGAGTGATTCTTTTCCACAACAATGTTGACCCCCTCACAGTGACCCTGACTCAAGAAAAATTGGTGCAACTGGGTTGGAAGGTACAAGAGCACCCTCCCAAACTTCCATGTGTTTTGTCCTCTTAAGGAAGCTTTGGGAGGGCTTAAGTTCCACAGTGATTGAGTGAGGTTGAAGCTTACATCAATTGGCTACAGAAATGACCAGACTCTTTCTACACCGAGGGCATTGGAAAATTACCTCCTGGGCTGAGGAAAAATGAGTTTCCAAATCAAGAGATTGTGTTAAAAATAAAAGCAATTGTTTTTTCTTGTTCAAAATTAAAGTAAATGTTTAGAAAATGTAGAAGAATCTTGGCACAATCCTACCCTTAAGAGTCCTTTTATAAAATCCTATCATGTAAATTTGTCGCTGTAAGGTTTAATTACCAATTACACTATTTGGTAGTTACAACTCAATTACTTTAATTGGTAATTGGAGGACGAGTAACTACTTTTTTCAATTCCTAAACTGATTCTAGAGTAATTAAATTACCGTTGACTAATTTAATTACGAAAAATTCCAAATTTCGTGCAGGGACTCAATTTGGGTTTTAGTTGTGCCCCGAAGTGCAGCAGCCTGTCAACCCATGGTTGCATCCCCTGGGTGGACATATGGGTAAAAAATAGGGATTTTCGAGGACTTCAAAGATACCCAAGTAATTGGTAATTGGAATGAAAGTAATTACAACTACCAATTACGCAGTTGTGAGAAGTAATGGCGCAGTTTCAACTACTATTACCCGAGTAATTGGTTATTGCAATTACTTCCCCAATTAGGTAACTGTAATTACTTTTTTCCCAACTCTGATTCTAGTGCTGTTGTGTTTTGAACCAGCGTTCCAGCTAGTTGTAAACAAAAGTAGGTATCTTGTCATAAATGTTTTTTACTTTAAATCATTTTTTAGGATGCGTGTGATTACAAGGAATAACAATGAAACGTTGAGTAATAGTTACACAATTAATCTTTATTGATCACAATGTTGAATTAAATATACCGGTAGTATTGTTAACATTTATTAAACAATCGTAGCGGTACTTTCGTTTTTTTCATTAATCATTAATAAATATTTTTTGTATCAGGAGTATATAAAAACAGCGAAAACAATTATTACAAGGGTGAAGAAAAAATAGGGGGGAGGGGAGGGGACACAAAAATGAAACATATTTACAATATAATACTTCACTTTAAAAATCGTATCGTAACAAAGCTCTATATATATATTTAAAGTAATTTTCTTTCATTCAAGCGTATTGACATGGGTTTTCTAAGTGTTGTCCAAATGTAGCAAAGCAAAACGGGGTCAGAGGGGATGAGGGATACCTCGAAATAAACATAATCAATCACAACCTAATTACAAAAGAAATGTGTAGTAACGTAAGATTACAATAAAAATTTTAAAAAATAATAGGCAACGAAAAAGCGGTATTGGCACAGCGACTTTGCGAGTGGTAAATCTTTAGATTTTTGCTTTGAAGGTCATCACTAGCTGGATTTGTTCAATAGGTACTTAAATATTCATTTTCCATGTTCAAAGCTAATATATCAATATGATTTGAGAAGTAGTCTCTTTCGAGAACTATTTTCTAAATTTGAATCCACCTAGCATTAAAAGGAGTGTGATGTTCTGAAGCTTCCTTTAGGAAATCGAAAGGGAGCACCTATGTTTGTGTTTACTAATATAAATAGAGGGTACTTACATTACTGTAAAAGATTAGTCCACAAAAAAACCACAAGCAGTTCGTCCCGACTGAAGTTTCCAGAAACCAAATCTAAGTAGACATATAAGTAGGTAATTTTTCCTTTTCAGTTATTACGAAAAATAATTCAAATTTTATAATAAACTACACAATACAACAACTGTTTCTCTTTTTTTCATTAAAAAAATAATCTGTTAACTTGTGTTTTTCAAATTCAATTTTTTCAACAGGTCGATCGCACAGAAAAATGATTCCTCTCTCAGCAGGTTTGACGATGCGTGTTTTCATAAATGTAATTATTACGATTCTTTCGATAACAAGGGGCTAATACACGCATCAGGGCCCTTTAATGGAAGATAAACAGAAATTAACCAAGAGACAAAAATACAGTTTCATGATTAAGCCAAGTTAGTAGCACATAGTAGTACCGAGTTAAGATTATACTGGATTTTCCCAGTCGTGATAGTGAGTACACTGTCTTTTTCTTTCTTTCCCCGTAACATATTTACTTCTCTCCAGTATAAATAAGTCTATTTACAAAACGACGTACATTAATTCTATTAGTTTACAATATTAATATCTATTGCTCTCACAAGTTCGGAGCCCCATGGCGCGTGTGACGAACGATCATCGGAAAAGGGGGTTCGAACGTAGAAGAGTACTTGGACTGCCTTTCAATTTCGATTTAGTTAGTGTTCTTGAGGATTTGTTTAGTTCTTCTCTTTGTTTTTTTAGTAACTAAGAGCAAATATATTTGTTAAGATTACTGAATAGATTATATTGACTAAATGACGAGCGCCATATCCCTTTTGGAGGGGAGGTTGACTTTTTTCCCTTGCCAGAGACTGTTGTGGATCGTGAAGGCGTCTATCGTGACCGTCAGGTGCTTCGTGTGAACTTGAGAGAAGCACTTACCGCCCGAGTTATATCTGCGTGCAATACAATATCAATGTTAAATCTTGTTATAAAATGAAACGTTGCGACAAAAGAAGTAGTTTGGCAAAACGAATTGAATCAGTGAAGAAGACTTACTTGAAAAATTTGTCAAACATGCGGTCCGTGACTTGCTTCGGCCCAGTACCGTAGAGTTTGACAACCTCTTCCGACTCGGGGTAGTATTCGTAAAGGGCTCTAAACTGACACCCCGCGTCTCTGAACAGAACGAGGAAGTGTTTGGCTTCAGATCGGTCCATCTCCTCCTTGACCCGGCATTTGGCAGACTGGTTGACGACTCCAGGAAAGACGCAGTACTCAACAGCATTCAAGACGATACTCTGAAAACAAATAACAATAGAATAATACAGTTTATCTCACCAGTCTAATAAAAACATACGCGCATGTTTAAACGGGACGAATTTCAAACAGTTCAACACTTATTTTTGAAAATATGAGAGTTGAAAACATCTTAAAATTAAAAGAGTAACTACATTGAAAAAACAAAACAAAACAAAAACGTAAGGCTTCTCAATACAAGGGGGGGGGGGGCTTCTTAATAATAGATATAGCAAAATTAATGATATGCTACTGTTTCATGCATGACAGTTCATATTATACCAATCCCTTGCCAGGTTAAGACGAAGAACTCTTGAATGTGACCATGGGTGTCACTCTGGGGGTTGGAAGGAAACCTACTTACCTTACTTGGGAAAAAGTCTGAGAAAATTGGGAGATAACAATAAAATCTTAATTCACAGCTGTTTGGTAGATGTGGACTAAAACTCTCAGGGCGGAGGTTTTGGGTAGGGATGTCAAGAAAATATCGATATTCTTCCGTCGATATATCGATATTTTTGGTCGATATTTTCTATTCCGATACATCGATATATCGACATTAAATGTACACTATCGGATCCGATATTTTTCAGCCATAAATCATCATATCAACCATATCCTACATCTTATTGCTCAAAACTAATTGTATAATTTCCATTGAAGAATACGGGAATTATATCAGATGAGGTAGGCAAATTGAAGGTAAAAAAGGTAGGGACATCTTGGAGACTTGGGTTCTAGCCAGTTCGAGGCTTATTGGAGAGCAAATTCACAGCATTTTTAAGTTTGGTTGAACTTTTCTCAATTTTCCTCCTTACTTCACTTACATTGATTTTTCAACCATACATAATATTGATAATTTAGTTCCCTGGATGCTGTACATCATTATTATCATGAATAAAGTTTGAGTTTGAGTTTATCATGAGTGGTTGAATTCTTTACCGGTAGTAGAATGAAATTCAATAATGCATTATTTTTCACTGGACTCATACATAACTCGGATTAGACTTTGAAAAAAATATCGATGACTGATGTATCTCGATATATCGATATTGTTCCCGATATTGACATCCCTAGTTTTGGGTCCTGAGCACATACGCCTGTTGGCTTATTGTACTTTCCTGAGAGCTTTGCTTTTAATCAAGGAGGTTCAACCCCTGATAAGGAGTTTGAGGCCCTTGATTAGTTGTTCTCTTTCAATAAACCTCCTAAGAAACAATAAGGCTTGAGATCTATTTTGTTCTTGAAAGTGTAACTTTTTGGGGAAATTTTCTCAACTTTGGTTAGCATTTTCCGTTTTGGTTTTGAATATTTGGTTACAATTCAGTTTTAACGGACTTTCTTAAGATTTATATTTTTCTCATTTGGGGGTGACTACAATTATTTGTCAGCATCCACATGCTCTACCAATATTAAAGCCCATAAAAGTATTTTGTCTAGCGCCTTCTGAGAATGAGACAAGGATTTATTTAGGTAGACCGATGAAAATGAACCTTTTACTCCGAAATGCCTTCAGAAATTGATATTTCTACCCTTACTGTTTAATCCTTGAGGTTGATTGAAACTGATACTGAGATGACAGGCGAACCTCAGGCCAATGTAGGATTTTTCATCAAATGCCGTAAACTTTGAAGAAATAGTTCCAGAAAAATACTTCAGACGGACGAATTTTTAAATCTTTGCATTCGATTTTTGGATCAGCATATCTTGATTTTTGGAAAATGTGAGGGACTGTTTTTTTTTTTTTTTCAATACAACAGTTCATTGAAACAAATATTTTGAAAAATGAATCTTTATTTTCATCGGTAGTTCTAGAACTAACAAATTTTGTTTTAATCATGGAGTTTTTAATAAAGAAGGATGAGGGACAATTTAAAAAACTTCAATTGCCCATACTACAAGTATTAAAACAAAGTGAAAGAATGTGTGGCACCACCATGTCTAAGCCAGATACATGTATTGATGACATAATAAGTGATGAAGTCCTCGTTGAAGGACGAAACGTTGAAACAAAGACTCATGCTCCAAATAATTTTTTGGTCACCCACTAATAATTTTTTTTCAATTTCCTAAAGTGGTGGGGGGGGGGGGGGATTATTTTCTCGGTAAAATAAAAAGATTCATTACAACAAATATTTTTTTTGTTCAAATTACCTTGTTGCTTTTGGTTGCAGGTTGTTTGTATAGTCGAGGTCCATTGTAATCACTTCCGGCATCCGACATGTTGTCGTCAAACCTCCGTCTGTGTGAGGCTGGGAGCGAGCCAGGGCCCGATGGCGACGGAACACGCCGTGGAGGAGTCGCTCTCCCAAGTCCCGAGTCTGTGTCCCCGTACCTATAAGCCAGGCTGTCTTGGTCGCAGCTCGAACCTGTTTAAGGCAGATAGTTTTAGACCTCGTCTGGTACCACATTGATTTCCAAATAGCTTACGAATGGATTTACTTAATTGGACTTTTGGTGTAGCTGTGTAACAACCATCTAACTTCCAAGAAGAAAGCCCATGACATTAGGCGACAATAGAAAATCCATTGAACCCTATCCTACAGCGATCACTAACCTATATAATTACGAATTTGAAGAGAAACTTATTTCACGAAAACAGATCTGCCTAAACGGCCAGCCATTGAGAATCTGAATCCAAGATATCACCACTGTTGTACAATTTAAGAGCTAGAATGTCATGATAGGTCCATTACTGTACCAAATCAATTATTCAAGAAGTAACGCACTATTTAACAAATATTTAGAAATCGTCCGTTATGACGCTACCGCCGGTGCCTATAACAAGGAAGCAATCAACCAGTAAAAAGGAAGATTCTTTTAATTCCAAATCAATTCTAAAACAGCCCTTCATATGTCACAAACTGACCAAAAATTTGAGACAACACTCCCATTTTCGGCATCTAAGAACAAAAAACCAATTCAATCAGCCACCAGATCTCAATAAAAAATTGAGTATATATGAAAAAAAAAAAAACCTCCAAAAAAACTCCAAAGAAATGTGAGATTTTATCGAAATCTAAAAATTCTACTCGTTGTATGTGTTTTAGATTGACTACTCCGAGTTATATGGAAAAATCCTAAATGTTGACCACTTGAAATAATAACTATGACTAAATACTTAATTTAGTAGAGACAAACAGAAAAGTGAGTGAAAAACCCTACAAAACTTGAAAAAATACTGGGAAAATGTATTACTAGATGGAGGAAATAAACGTAGGTAGTCAACGTGAATACTGATGAAAATGTTCTAAAGAATCAATCTTTGATAAGTTAATGCTACGTCACTAATAAATTATGTCAATGAACCAAGTAGGTATGAGTTCTTCACTTCTAACTTTGATCGAGTGTCTACGCTAATAATGATTAATGCCTAACACTGCATAAAAATAGGTAGATGTATATAAGACTACGTAGATACCACAAAATTATAAAACCGAATCTGAAAACGAAATAACAGTTATAAGATCATCAAAAACAACGTTAGTGGGAATTTTGGTAATTAATCCACAACCAGCAGGTGTATGAAGCTTCAGTGATAATAAAATGTGATGAGGAAGACGTTTAATTCTTAAGTGTAAGCCCAGTGCCCGTACAAGCTTAATGAGTGCTCAATTTTTGAATTTAACTTTAGTATTGGCATTTCAACACAGGATTACATGGAAATGGACTGGGAGGAAGGGTCGTTCATTTGGGATACCCAATAAACCAACACCACATGTTTTGATTTGTATATTATTCATTTGAGCTCAGTATTTGTGAAGAATTTCCAAATCAGAATTGCGAGGGAACAGATTGGCATTGATTTCACAATTTTGTTTTTAGTTGACTAGCAAATGGAAAACGACCAGATGGTGACAGTGAACACTGGAAAACAAGAGCGCTCCTAGCAATTATTGTTGGAATGCTTGGATGATGGGAAATCTTTGAGTAGCATAACGTCAAGAGTCATTCTTGCAATTACTTCCAGCATAAAGGTGCTAGCTTTGGCTATTGAAAGCCATTGAAAAAGTCTTGTCCAATAAGACAGGGTCATCAAACCAAAACTGCACGTTCCAATTTTGGTGAGCCATCCAATTACCAGAATAGCCTCATGCTACCCTGTTATGCTACAGTGATGCTAAGAATAAAGTACTTACTTCAGTGCACTCTAATTTTCCAAATTGTATAAACAACATTGCAAAAAAAACTATTTGCAACAAATACAAAACTCAAACGTACACACCAACACTGGCAGATTTCCAAAGAAAAAAATTAAAATTAAAATTTAACCTACCAACAAACCTTCAAGGGGCTAATGTACTTTTACAAAAACTAAATAGCATACAATTCAGAATATTGATAAAATTATGTACATACGACAAAAAAATTAACCAATTCATGTACAACTATACATTGTAAGGGGTAGCTATTACTGCTGAGCCAACGAATTTGTGAAATCAATACTGACAATCTTAAATTATCGCTTTTCACCCAATAAAGCAACCAACCAACACCTTTTTTTTAATAAAGAGAACATTCGCTTTTTTTAACGGGCGTGTCTTTTAGGTTTCAGGGAGTCCTTACCGGCCAAGTTCATGAGAGAGTTAGACTTGCGTCTCGCTTGGTACGTTCCATACTTTGATCGCCCCATCGTACGGACTTCGGGCGAGGCATCTGCAATGAGGAAATCCTATGTCTGTTCTATCCACGAATACTATTGTTGCTTTTTTTTTGTTAATCTTGTGTTCTCAAGGAAAACAATCCCGAATAATAGAATGCAACATTGGCACCTACCAATTCCCCAAAAAAGGGTGTATAAGGAAATTGCCTCGAAAATGGACAAAAGGGTTCACAAAAAACCAACAATAACTTGAATGCCAATTGGTATGTTATTGAATTTTATGATTGAAACAAAATGCAAAAAAAAGTGAACAAGTTCAGAAAAAGAGTAGCAAGCTGTCAGCTAAGAATGAGGAACAGTGACATCAGCCTTTGAAAATCAATGAAAACCATCTAAATTTGCTAGGTGAACTAACGAATCAACGATTTTGAAAACAATTAAATGTTGAAATCGGCAAATGGAGACTCACTCTGTCCATTTTTTAGTAAATTAAAAAGACAAAGAATATTTCTACAAAAATTCCATTAGGAATTTCCATCTCTTCATGCAAAACTGATTGACTCAAGGCAGTCTCCTGTGATTTATAAAGTTTTGTTTTATAAATCTGTACGATTACAGATAACCTGGTTACCACATAGACTAAGTAAGGCTTGATATCTTCGAAATTCAAAACTGACAGCGTTGTGAAATAGCACTGTGTAATTAAAAATGAATCCATGGGCAAGGTTGGTAGGTGGTAATTTTTGTTTAGTGCTACCTAACAAATTGTGCTATAGGCAACGGTTTAAAACTGCATGTAGTAAAATGTGATTTAGAAATTGAAATAAATATAAAAGTGTAGTAAAAAAGCGTAATCTCATTTCTACCAGTAGGATGGTGAACTATTTCCAAATGCCTTCCTGATGAGGAATGCCTTTTTCTTTGATTAGCTAAGGAATGGATGGATAGGATGAAAGGGGATGAAGGGAGATCAGTCTTGAAGCCTCAGCAATAGTTAATGATATATTGAAAATTTTCGGGACAGTTGAGAATGACGTATTTTTTTCAACCGTCTTCTATCTGGAAGCAATTAATATAGTCGGCTGACTTATAGAAATTGACGGGGTTCAGAAGAGAAACTACACAGAACATACTAATTTCGAAATTCAACTTCAAAAATGTTTTAAGGTACCTACGCCATACAGTATTGAGCAGATAAGGATACGGGGAAATCACCTGATACTAGGATTCACCCCCCCCCCCTTCCTCTTTAACATAGTTCAACCTAATTGTTAAGAACGTACAAACTGTGAATGCGTACCTAATTTTTCTTTAAACGAGAAACATCCGTTGAAAAAATTATGTGGGAGTCAACTGAATAGTAACTTGAAAAGTAACTAACACACCTTAAAAAGAGGAAAAAGTAGGGGTCAGAATATAAGGTGAAAAAAATCACAAAATGTCAGTCTTAGGTAGTGAAACCCCACCTTCCATGGTGATTACTAAGTAGCACATCCGGAACTAAGATATTCTCTAGCGTCGAACAGGTGCCACTCCGAGACTGACCACAGTTATCCGAGTATTTGATGACAGGTTTGACCAATGATTGGATACTGTGCATTACGGGTAACGAAATACTACGAACAAATAATGAAGTGGATCACGTAAAGGATTGAAGGAAACGGTAGAGTAAACGACAAGGTGGGAGGGTCAGGCCTGTGCACTAAGCCCACTATACTTGGAAATAACCTCACTGACAGATGAATCGAGAAAAATAAGATTTTCCTGCATACAGACACTTAGTTCCACGTGAAGTCAATTTTTGTTGTACATTTAAATTCAACGCAGATTTACTGTACACAAAAACTATATTGCTACTTGATCCAATTCGATAAATCATGTTTTGCGCAGGACGCCCTCTGCCGCAGGTTAGGAATCTTCTGCAATTAGTTGAAACAATTTACCACACACACAAGGGATTAGTGAATTCGAACCTGTCTGGAACTATGGAGTGTGTGGAATACTTCTAGGCGAAGTGTTTTTGAACAGGACAAGTTCAAGAAACGCAACAACTAGCAAGGGGTGCTGGGAACAAATTGAGGTAATCAACTCATAGTTGGACGTCCTGAAGTTTGCCATTTTTTTACTGATTGGAATCTTTAAAGTCGGATTGCTCCTCCCAGAACCCCCCCCATTTCCTGGTGTTTAGGTAACGGACTTTCAAGTCTATCCCTCGTGGCACGATTTAAAACATAATACCTAACTAGTTTTCGACAGCGTTTTGTCTTTAATATGTACGATTTTTACATGTATATATAATAATAATATAAATAGTACAAAAACTGTTTCGTAGGATGAAAACTAACCACTCTGACCGCTTTAAAGGGAACATCTTACCAAATATAGTGAGAAGGTGCCCTAATACGGCATATCCTACACTCTAAGGGAGGGAAAACATTGTCACCTAGAACAAAGGAGCCAGTTGCGCTTTCAGAATTGTAAGTAATCTGAGGGCAGCAGAATGAGGGAGTCGTGGATAGTCCTCAAGGGCTAACAGGATTTCTCTCTTGGTAGCTTATTTTTACAGTAAAAAAAGTCTCGGAATTGAAATACTTCCTAGAAAGGGGTGGTAAATAGTCGTATCGGCAGTAAATGGAACATGCTAGGAAGACCATGAGAACAAGTGATGTATCGCAATGTTTCTAATAAAAAGGTTTCCATGCTGAACAATTTAAAGTTGGTTACTCATACAATAACATCAAAGCAACGGGACTGATCTACCCTTCAAGAGTCCAGTTTGGAAGGCAAATGGAGAAAAGGATTAGGAAAAACAATGTGGTGTAAGTGTACACACAAAGGTGGCTGGCCACCATTACAGGTTACACAAACACCCTCGATAAGTGGTCAAAGGTTACCTATCCAGTAGGTAAGTACTCAGGAAAGCGTATACCCACCTCTAGAAGTCTTGTACGAAGACCTGCGACCGAGAGATCGGCCAGGTGATGTCCCCCTGCTGTCATCACCGATTTCTGTAAAAACAACACTTCAAGCTAGCCCACACACACTGCCGTGCTATTACGCACACAAGTGACAGGAAAACACAAACAAACGGAAAATGTATAGGCTGCACCACCAACGTTCACTAGCATTTGAAATATTAAAAACATTATATGTTAAAATTTATGTTTAGCGGTTGAACTGTTCTCAAGAGGATTTTATAGCATTTGGTTAAGAGGGAAAACATTTTCTCAAGTAAAGAGAAAGATCATTAAGGAGCTGTTTTGTCTGATCAGTTTTGCCATAACAGCCCACTGAGGACGCGTAATGTAAGATCGAAAAATTGGTCGTTAAGTGGCTTTCAAGAAATTTAAGATAAGCTTATATTTTTGTTTTGATGGTGGAAGGAGAAAACGAATATACAGGGAAATTCCTTTAATTCGCAACAAAATTTAATTCAAATCACAACGCAGGACAAAACCTACTGTCTGACCACACAGAACTAGCCATAGTTTCGGAACTAAACATCCACCCTTACATGAATTGAAAGTCATCATGCGAAACTACGTCAAATTCATTACTAAATGACACTTTTAATAGTATAACTACTTTAAAGATTATTTGACATCCAATTGACAGAATCTGACACCCAAAACACAGTTTTCGATAAGTACACGGAACGACTGTACAAATGCTACCGAACCATTTGGAATAAAAAGGTTGTTGGAGCAGCCCAATTGAAAATACAGCGTGAAAACAAGCCTCTTCATACTTCAGGTGAAGATTGCAATGTGAGGATAAGTCATTCACACCAAAATTTGTTAAGTCGTGAAATGAAAACATACATTTAAGGCAAAATTAATAAATATGAAAAGTGATTGAAATCGAGGGTGGTTTTGATGAATGAAGCGGGTTGAATGATGAGGGACAAATTGATTACGGTCATAGCATAATTGAATATCAAAATTGTTATTCGTGAATGCATTTCAATGAAAAACGAGGATGAGAAAAAATGTATTCGAAAATAGCGTGCATTTGAGAACATATAACCCTCTGACTTTAAGATTGACGTTTGAAAATCGAGATTTTGAAAGAGTTGAAGGCTCAGTAATGTCATAGAGAGATAAATTTGAAGTAGTTACTAACTACGAGCTACTTCACCAGAGCAGAGGGTTGACAAACCCTAATCGGACAACAGCATATTTAAATTACAACCTCGAAGAACAAATAAAGGAAAAAGAGTATGTGACAAAGTCAGTCATACATACGTGATTATCTAATGCAAGGAAACCGTTTTTCATTTGAACATATTGGATTATTACTTAGTCAGGAAAGTCCCGATTCCAAATCTTTCCACTTATAATCCTCAACAATTTAGACAACCAAAAAGTATGAAGTACGCTTGAATCACTATATGATTAAGTAGGGAGGTCATGTAATTTTGATTCACATTGGAATAAAATGTACATTCACGTTTAAATTGAGTGTTAACAACTATGCACGGATCGACCCAAGACACCAGCCACGATAATGTAGGTATTGAATCCACTCTAGCAACAATATCGGAACACTACAGTGGAAATTTACAAAGAATTATACATGCATACAGGATGAGAGGGATTGAAAGTATTAATTTTCGAAGTCTATGGCAAATATCGAGTTGATCACGGACTGCCATTTTTGATCTATAAACCATATCGAATTGATTGTTTCTATATGTGGATGTAGCACATCACCCTCGTATTTTAGCTTGTTATTTCAGATCATTAGTTGAGGAATAACAAAACCAGAAAACCGACAGCATAAAAAAGGTGAATTGTGGGATCTCGTTGGGGTACACATTGATACTCACAATATTCGTTCACAATTAATTTCCGGAATTGAGCAGATTCGAACAGAAACGTTGAAAGTTAGAAAGGTTCAACCTCTTACACAATGGTCTTACACAATCATCAAACCAAGTTCACAAAAGACTATCCTCAGCTATACGCGCCTATCTGTGAAAATGTATTCAGTAAAAACTGAAAATGAGGGAACTCAATTGGGAAGTTCAAGTAGAATTTTAGGATGCGCAGTTTAGGCTGCACTCTGGAAACTCCAAAAATCAACAAAGGCAGCTAAAGAATTAAGTTTTCGTAAAACGTTGATTTTGAAATAACTTGTGACGCAGGCGTTTTTTCCGATGTTTTTCTCAAACAGTTGGATCAAAGTCACTTTTTCTTTTTGCATTCAATGACAATTCAGCATCCCTCACTTGTAAAAATCAATCCGAAATTTCTCACAAGAACCTCATTGTAATACAAATCATAGATTAGTCCTTGTATTCAATAACTGTTATAACAACCTGAGCAAAAAATTAGTTAATTTACTGATAATTATTCAGGGAAATTTAATAAATGAGATTAATAACGATGTTTAGTTTAATAATGCAAAGAAAACGGGTCACCAAAACGGTACAGTAACACACACACACGAATACACACAGGGAAACACTAATACAGCTTTTCCAAATTCCAAACAAAAACAGCTGTCTATTTTCAGTTAAAAATCGGAAGATTTATTACGCAACACAGTAAAAATCATGCACCAACATGTTTTTGAACTATACCAAAATGTAAAACATTCACAAATTGATTTAAACCTGTTAGGTAATTAATGAAAAACCGTATGCGAGTAGAATTTCAAGTTGAAGAGTTAAAATTCAACCAACGATGGAACCTAGCAATCAAGAGAACAACTGTAGATCTCTAGCTTCCCTAATTCATAATCGGATATGGATGTCCCGCAAAAAATTGACTCTCAAAAAGTTGTTATTGTTCTCTCGAGTGCTTTGATGCATAATCAATCATCATGCACCACATCACAAAAACATACCTACCTTGGACTTCAGTAAGGTGATTAAAGCATCAACAACCTCCAATGTCGAGGAATGCCTTTGGTGTCGTTACTTTGAGGATTATTTTTTCAAGTAATAATAAGATAATCCAAGTGCACAATACCTGCGTAGAGACGGGAGGAGGCAGCAGGCTTCCGTGAGTCAGTCAAACAGTCCTGTGACCCTCGGTAGTAATCACGTCGCATCGTTGAGTTGAATGCTATACATGCAGGAGGAATCAACCAAACTTAACAATGATAGAAAATAAACTAAACACAACTCAAGACAAAGTAAAACCAAGCAATTTCGACTAAATTCTCTGGCTACATCGGTGGAAAAAAGGAATCGTTCAACAGTATTTGGTATGTGCTCCTGGGAAACGATTTATATCATAAAGTGAAACTTCATTTTGTTGGTTCAAGGTAATCGTGCTCTTTGGACATCATCATCTCACGTTCAAACGCTACGAAGGAAGTAAGAGAGGACTAGGTAGTCTTGTTCAACTCATTCATCCCATTAGAGGTTTTGATGTCATATTAGGGATTTTCCAACCGACCTGCTACGAGCAGGTTCGGGGCATGGCAGTGTAGGGCACTTGCTGCTCGGGACCACTGCGGTGTACACACGGAATTACACTGGGTTGGAAAATGAAATGAAAGTCCCAGAGCAACCTTACGGGAGGATAACCCTCGAACGTGAAACCTTCCTCATCTCGCGCGGCTTCTGTCAAATGTTCCTTGATTTTCACTTAAGCTAGTCTCTTGGTGTTATTATACTGTTAAGTGCACTGTTACCTGAAATGGCCGTAAAAATCGTTAGCGTCATACTGCTCGACAATTCTTTCGAAATACAATCTATTTCTGAGAACTTCTCGATCAATTAGCTCCTCGGCTACAATGTCTAGGAGCTCAGAGTCCGACCAAGAACTTTTGCTCGAGGATGAGGACGAAATATCTCCAATTAATTCCAGAAACTCCATCGAAAATAAGCAGGAATAAGTAGGAAAAAAAAGTAGGAAACAACCGCACAAAAACGAAAAATGGAATGAGGAAGGTTAGACTTTTGAAGAGGTTACCCTAGGTTTCCTGCTCAGAGCAAGTTACTCCGACCTCAGGCTGGAGTACCCTGGGGGAGTCTCGAGCAAGTTCCCTGGCCGGTTGGAATTCAGTGCAAGTTGCCCCGAAGTTACACTGGCGGCGGTTGGAAAACGCCTCATCCTGCTCCCTCATTAGAGCGCCTGCACTCTTCCACTGGTGTAGCTCGGAGCAAGCGATTGGAAAATCCCTATTGTAAGTTGATAAGGACAAGGTTTTTCCATATTCAAGTCATTAAGCGTATGGGCTTGGAAATCGTCAAGTACAAAAGAACTCCCTCAAATAAAATATCAGTTAAATTAAGAGGTTGGACAGTGGTGGTGTGTGAGCTGCCAAGCTCAGCAACAGTAAACCGAAAATAACTGTCATTAGGAAAGTATCTTGTACTCTCTCTCCACTTGGAATACGGGTTAGAGAAAAGCTATAATAGGGCACGGAATTGATTGCTCATTTATTCGTGTTACGAAAAAAAGCTACCCAGCACGAACATTGCCGCACAACTTCATTCCTCCATCATATTGAAATATGGCCGATCACAAAGATAGATCAAGTAAATTTAGATGCCGTCAAGAGACTGAAATGATAAAGGGTGTCTCATCTGATCAAGGACCAAGCAAAAAAGGTAACGAATCCATGCATCTTCACTTTTCAACATCTATACCAATACTGATTTGGGCAAGAGTTGTCAACACCAGACACTCCCCAGATGATTGTTACCCACTTAAAGATAATTCAACATTTCCGTAGATCAATATTCATTTCTTCGTCAGTTTGATAATGTACAGCGAACAAATCAAGTAGAAAAAATGTATCCCACAATAATTGTTAGAGCCATTACACAAAAATAAGTAAGAAAATCATCAATATTTTATGCACTACTTACTGAAGCTTTATTAATACACTTTTCCTAATAATTGGGGGACCAACCACTTCTAGATACAGAACTACCATACTGAATCAACATTTCTGGAAAAAGATTTATTTACTAAGAAACGGACAAAACCACGAACTTCAAAATTGTATCATCTAAAGGACTAAGCCCAAAAAATAAAAGGTAATCGAAAATGCATGCAAAAAAACTTTCATACTATAAGGGATATGAAAGTAAAATGACACCCTGCCAATAAGCAGTTCATGCGCTCTGGTTTGATTTTGGATCGAAAATCTTTAGAAACGTCGTACAAGGTGGAAGAGACGAGATTGTGAGAGAATTTAACTTACCTGAAAGGTTTGAGGAAGAGCCTTTTTTGCCTCGACTGGGGGTCATGGTGCCATCGTGCTGGTCTGCACCAGAATCGATGTGTATAGTTTTAGGCCGAGGCCTGGCAGGCTGCGCTTTGTGCCGCATTCGAGGTCCGCCACTACTGCTACTTCCAGCACTGCCACTATTGATCCCACTATTCTTCAAAGAATTTAGCAATTCTTTGTCAACCTGCTTACCCTGTAATCATGCGCAAAAAAGGTAAACGATAAATGTTGAAGTAATTATACACTGTCTAAGTCCGCACAGAACACTGAACAAGTTCAGAAAGATTCAGAGGACTGGAAACGTTTAACGATACACGATGGATACACGTTTGATCTTTCAGCACTGTTCTGACAGAGCCAATGGGTACCTGATTGTACCGATTGTTGGGTATTCAACAGACACAATCGGCCAAGGTCTGGATCTTTTTTCACAATTCACTGTGATCCCATAACTAACTTAGGATCGATGTTCATCTGGGACAGATTGATCATACAAATCGTACAGTTGACGGCATGAGCGGCCCCGCGGGCAAGTTAGGGTACATGTGGGAGCACTTGTACCAGCAGCCCCGGTCGGTCTAGGCGATATGTACGAGCGGCCCCACGGAAATATGGAAAATGAAACCAATACCACCAACTCGAAACTTTCTTCATGCGTATAATTGATTGCTCTAAAATGAACACTGTCAAAACATGCAAATAGACAATCACTGTCACATGACTCCCAACTCAAGTAGGTACTTCTCAGTTATTCGATCTGGGTTGGTACTTATTAGAAACGATTTGGACATACTTGGCTAGGGTAACCGTTACCAACATCATATCTCGATTTCCACGCGAACTTTTCGTTAACAAGGCTACTTCGGGTTCCATCTTCGCTCGGATTCCTTCCAACCCCTGGATTCAACTGGCCTGTGGGCCTTCGCTCGAGCAGGACCGCTCGTACCATTTCTAATCTGTGCCCTTAGACCATGGCCGCTCGTACACGCCTATGCCCCCCCCCCCCCCCAGAACATCGCCTTCCCTCCCTACGGGGACGCTCGTGCAAGTACCCAATCGTAAGCAGCGAAAAAAAAAACAAATGATATCAACGCAAGAAACCCTGGAACTGTTCTTGTTCCAAGAGGTCAGAATGATCTTCACCAGACACAAAAGTTCTCGGACAAGCAATGATACATTATTTAGGATGTTAGATAACTTCCAATAAACTTTTCCTTTTCAAATGTTAAAAGCCATCAATCAAGGGCGACAGCTAGTGTGAAATCCGTCTGCATATTAATATCTTGCAGAAAGGGATCATACATTTCTTTTTCCTTGTCCTCTTGCAAAAAGTTGAGTCGGTGTGCAACGAGAAGCGTCATGGACCATTTGTATAAAATATCCGTTATGATCCTGCACAGTAGATCGCATTGGCTCTATTTCTCACACTCTCTCAAATCGCGTTGATCAAATGGGTGATTCTAAAGCACTTTGTTTCTTTCATAAGCTCTAGAGAGGCCTAGCAAATCATTCAGAAGCTCTTCGAATATTGAATACCCAGTTGAGAACAGTTCCTAATGACAATTCATCAACTCAACATTTCTAAATTCTCAGACTGGAATTCAATTTCAATTAAAACAACAAAAGTGCCCATGTTCTTAAAAATCGGTATTTCTCATTGACAAACCAAAAAATACGCTCTCTACAACTCTTTGAAATAATAGGCGGAGTTAGTGGAACTCACCTCTCTCTCGGCCTCTTCGATAGCCTTCTTGATTTTGTACTGCTCCAAAATTTGAGCTCTCCGTCTTTTCTCGTCCTCCTTTTTCCTCAATTTCTCTTCTTCTTTCATCTTCTCTTCCTCTCTTCTTCGGGCCGCCTCCATCTCCTTCCGATTTCGCGCCTCTTCAGCAGCTTGCCTCCTTTGTAAGGAAAGCAAGAGGATTCGCTCTTTCTTCTTTTCCATTTCATCTAGAGCACCCTGAAATCATAGTTCGCATTAGTCTCACATACAAAATATCAACTGTAAAAGATAAATCAACATCAAAGACGAATCAAATATCCTCAAAATATTTTACATCTACACGACAAAAATTTTAGTCAATGTTCGTTTAAATAAATCCGGAAAAGACGTTGGGAAAAGGCCAGGACTTGAGTTTGAATCTGAGACTCCAACCGTTATTTCTTGAAATACAGTCTTGAATACGACACACACAACCTTGTTGATTAAAGTTTTTAATTTAGCAAAAGTACCGAACATCTCCAACTATTTCTTAAGGACGCTAAATTCCGTTCAGGACTTACTGTTGTGTGGAATATGAACGTAACTTGAACAACTTATATTGGTCTCCCACTCCCTACAAACCGGTAAAAAAAAAAGATTCAACCCGTGAAAAGGTCAGGACGACCCTCTTCTAGCATGAAATGGAAGGAACTAAGGATACGGCGTTAACAAAAAAGTAGACCCTGGACAATACTGTACTACAATGTAAATGTGCTGTTATAATCATCTCCCTAAAGCGGAACACGCGGGTTTTAACGCCAAAAATAACTATTTTAACGTTAGAATGCATTTGGGAGTCAGTTTTTGTTAATGGACACGCTAGAATGACTAACGATTCTACTTACATAAGCCATATTCTATAGAATTTGACTTTTCACAAACACCAATAACAAAAAACCGCAACGCTCAAAATAATGGAAATCAGTGTATTTATGGTTGCAGTACTTTGAAAGGGTACCAAGGAGACGCAAGATATTAGTTTACCATGGGAACATTAGTGACATGCAAATTACAACTGAAACACGATATATTGTGTACCTTTCAATAGCTAGGTAATTGATTACGGTTGAACTCAAATTTGATCTAGGAATCTGAATTTCCTCGACAAAGAGTCAATATGTTAGTAAATTGTATATCGCCTACCACATCTTTCTCTTTGGGAAATATCACGAATCCGTTATTCCTGAATAGCGTTGAGTTGTCGTTGTGGTATGACATCGAAAATACCTTTGACGCAAATCATAAATTCAATGACCAATAATTCGGACTGATAAACACAGCAAGTTACAGTTGGCCGTTATTTTAAAATGACAACACTATTTAAAAGATCAATAAACTTGAATGATATTAAGGCAGGCATTTATGTTCCTAGTGAGAAAACCGGGGATTAGAGAAGCAACCGATGAGCAAAATATTTTTTCAGGTAAAATGTAATTTCCTACCAGAATAAAGAAACTATTGTTTAGTAACTCTGATACATAAAGCGGCTAAAGCAACAGTATTTTGGAAATCATAGTATTTATCTTCCATCATAGCAAGAAAAGGACCGATTCCAATAAGTTGAAGTGATGATTTTGCCAAAATTCTCCATTTGGCAGGTTTCATTTTTATGGGAAGACTAAATTAGAGTTAATTGATGGATTGAGTCCCTACCAACCAACCTACAACCACCCAAATCGTATGATTCTAAACATGAAACAGAACGGAACGGATGGGTGACAGTCGATAATTACTATTACTAGTCCTTGATTTACCATCAAGTGTTGAAGCTCTCGGATTTTGAAGGTCAGTCGAGCTCTATGTAATGGAATAAGAAGAATTGAAACTGATCTGCTCGAGCTATTCAATTCCTCGAAAGTAGGTTGAATATTGCATTCACGCACTTGTGCACAGAATGTCAAGTTGCACAAAAGCGCAAAAGCTAGCAGTCAGCTAACAAGCTAGTAGTGTTAATACAATTAGGAAATATAATAATGGATGACTTAAATGGTTAATGCAATAAGATAGGGGTTTCCATGTAACTTTCTCCATTAGACTTGGGCTCCTATATCAACAGACTACTTACTGGATCTGCCGTTGCACCGATGACTATTGGTTCAGGCTCAGAGCTTTGAAGGAGATGTACAACAGGCTGGAGACGAGATTCGACGACTTCCTTGGCCCTCGGGGGTGGCAGGGGTTCGGGAGGACTGACTCTGGACGGGGGCGGCACCTTCATAGGCGTCACGGGAGGATCTTCGGACGCCAAAGGAAGCGGCTTGCCTACGTTACTCGATTCTAATGTTTGCGTGAGTGATCGTTCCTGTGAAGCCAAACGTGCAATTTTTGTTGTTTTTTTCATACTCAAGCGAGACAATCTCGTGGCTATTACCACATGCTATAGTGATAAGTGAGCTACATGCAGTTAATAATTCTTGGGAATAATATAAACCTAAAGAACCTGGCTAAGGATCGGAAGTTTGAAGGTATCAGCTTACACATAATTGTGATACACCCTCCTAGTTCACATTCTTCGGTTAGACTACTTACTAATGTGTGCCGTTATTAGTAATCAGCTTTAATTGGAATAGGATTTATGGACTGTACGTTAATCATCGTTCAACGGTAAAAATTTGTGCTGTCACCTAGAAATCCCTCAAAGTTAAATTAGTATTGTTTAGTGGATCGACTCATTTTTTAGTTTTAAAGTTAAGTGTTTTATTTGTAATCTGATAATGACCGTAACAGTGAATGTATACAAGCAGTTGTTGCATGAGAAAAACATTCAATTAATAGAATAAAATTGATTTTGTAACCTACGGGATCTCAATTTTAGTAAAGGGCGAAACTTTAATGATGCTCGTATAAACAGAAATATATATTTTAATGTACAGGTGATGTTGCAATACTTTCCCGAACAATACGTGTGAGTAAACAGACAGTGCTAACTTACTTTTTAATGCTCAGAACAATGTAGGTACACTTTATTGGTATCGATACGTGAGTAAAAGGTCATTATTGATAACACACTTATGTAAACTTCATTAAAAAAAGGTTATGTTCCAGCTATAAATAGCGCGCAGGTATTAATATATTCCATGTTCAAATAAGCCAACAAAATCCACTAAAAAGCGCGATTTTTACTGAACAACAAATACGCTGCCACGTTGTAGTCTTAAGAGAGATTGACTAATATCAAAGAGAAATCGACTGCAAGAGAAATATAAGGATTTTCGGTCGAGTAGGTAAGAGCCAGAAGAAGAGACTGATTCAAGAGAGTGGGCTCAAACCTACAAGGTTATGAAGTTGGAACAAGTGGGCGAAGGTGGAATGACAATGAAAAGGGGGTTTGCCAAGACCACGCGCATTCGTTTCCTGGATGACATAAAACCCATCAGTTTTTCACTTTGACGATTTAAATCATTAACCTCATCTATTAAGACCCAGTTAATGACACCAGTCTTATTTGAAAAGCGAGATTGTTGATGAGGAATAAGTAACTGACATTTCATCATGATATTTTCGTTTTGGGGTCTCTTAGTAATAGGAGAAACCAAATTGATTTAGAGGGACTTCAGATCAGCGATTTATTAAGTTGAATTAGTGCTAAAATTGCTTTTCATAAGAATTTCATACTCGTAGTACTAGTATTTAGCTGTTAAGAAGATTATACTAGGTATATGTTGTGAAATAGTTTCGTTTCAATACAATCTCTTTAATTTTTGGAGGGCTCGTTGCTAACAACAAACGAAGAGCTACAGTGTCTCGAGTTAAAGAATTTATATGGTACAGGAGGGGAAGGGAAGTCAGAGTTGTCGAAAAACACCCACTATACTCGTACAATGCTTTAGTTTGCTAGAGAACACTTACTACTCACAATTTTTATAATTTCGTTATAGGTTTCTGCATTAATAAAAATTAAAAATTAAATTTGCTATAGGTTTTTGCATTATTATATATGCAAAAATTAAAAATTAGTCACCCACCCCAAGATATGAGATGCCTTGGAGCAATTCTCACATCGTAAATTGGATACAGTAACAAGCCGACAAAGAACCAATTTGACTACGGCTACGTAAAATATGTTTATATTGTTCCATTATTTTCCTAACTGCAGTACTTATTTAACCAGATTCATGTTTTTCTAAGAGTGGGCTCAATGAAGAAACCAATACACATGTGGGATATGATGTCAGCTAACCGACCGAGTATTAGATCAAACACAAATTCACGTTAGTTATGATAAAATGCATAATAACACGAATGCAATTTTACTTCCCAATATTGTACCACAGAAATGCATGAAGTGATCTGACAACGTTAAGTCATACGTAAGGTTGTTCAGTAAGTGCTCAAACGCAAATTTAAGCAAGCGCAACTTATAACAAATTACTATGAGTGGTTATTTGCCGAGATTACCTTTTTGGGAGACATCCGCTTAGTGCGAAGAGGCGGTTTAGGACGCTTTGGAGGTTCATCATCATCGAAGGATATGTAAAAGCCTTGCTCTGGCTTCTCGTGTTGTTGCGAAAAGGAATTTCGCACGGGTGTGTACGTCCGCGTCGGAGAAGGTATCCTGTACGTTCGGCTACCAGAAGTAATATTCAATTTGCTGAGCCCAGTGGTTAGTTGTTGCTCGTCATCCCCAGACCCTGTAAGCGTCCAAGTTCAATAAAAACAATAACTAACAACGATAAAATAAAGTACAGATCAGAAGATCAGTTAAAAATTGATTCCGGATCCACTACATCAAAATTGATAACTGATTACAATTGTATGAGTTTAGTGTTGCCCTTGATAGATAAATAACCAATGAACACTAAAAAAATTAGCGATTCATTTGAACTCCAACTGCAAAGCCCAAGAATTTGGATTCAAGAGCAGACCTCCAAGTGACATCTGAAGTACATATGCGTATATCAGATTCAGTTTCCATGGTCCAAATTGAATCTAAAAATCATCAAATACTAAAACAATAGCATTCCATTTCAAGTTCATTCGAGCCAATGATCTCACAATCTCTAAGAATGCAATAAGTGAAATGATGTAGGATTGGCAATATTTCATAGGTAACATCAATGGTCTAAAAACAATGAAGAACTCATTATTTGGATGATAAACAGTCAAATGAATAGTAGATGAGTTGTGAACACAAATTCTCATTAGTTAACATAAAAAATGTTTAGGGAGTTCGCAAACTGTTCATTTCAGAATAGTGTATGTATACAACACCCTATTTTATCTATCAATCTTGAAGAATGGTATATTTTTTAAGATGACAGTCCAGGGTTACACAATGAGGTTATACGAAATCTGAGTCATCATGTAAGGTACGATGTAGCTCTACACAAATCCAATTCAAGATTGTAGTAATAGAAGAATGGCAGAAATAGTAAGTCATTGGAATATATAAATAAATAAACAAATTTAAAAAACTTGGAACAAAAGTAATGATTGAATTTTAAATGTGAGGAACAGTTATGTAATAAAGTCCTTATTGATCACCTGTCGCGTTAAAAAAAAAAATTATTGATATTTTTAGCAAGTAAATCTACCAACTGAATAGATACTTAGTGCTTAATACATCAAGTTGTTAATATAATTCACTGGATTAGAGGAAATCCGAGTAAATTGTAATAATACTTTAAAAATGATTACTGCTGCATAAGAAAATGATTATGCATGTTAATAAGATCACTACACAAATCAATACCGCTTAACTAACAGAAACTGAGTCGCTTATCATTGAACATAATTTACACTCCACAAGAATAAATGTTTTAAAATAATGAATACCTAAGATGGAATTGGAAGAAATGAAGAAAGTAAGCAGCAAGCTTGTGTTTCTTAAAATCTCTATAACTAATTAATGGACGGAGAATAGATAGACCTGAATGATAGAAAAACTATTGTTATCCAATTGATGAAAGAGGATTCTCAGGCACTAATTACTGTGTAGCACAATCAGTCAAATGAGTAGGTAAGATGAGAGGAAAGTACTTCTAAGAAGCACTGCGGTGATTCTGAGTTGGCTAAGCACGCACTAAAGGATAATGTATGACTTTGGAAATGATTGCGATCTCGATATAGGTATGCACTATGGGATCCATGATGGGGGCTCACTGGAAATTAGACAGCTCAAAGAGTGACCTTACCGTCTTCACACAGTGAGTCTTGGGATACAGTTAATCGACCAGCAGAGGAAAAAAAGTCTTGTAAGTTCCCAAGTGGAAAGCCGATATGAACACAACAAAATGATGGCATCAAATAAAATGCAGTACCTATCAATTTTATACTACCATGATTCGACAGTTTAATAACTGATATTTTTTGTGTTTTTCTTTAATATGTAACATACACAATAACTTGGCATAACATACAACAAGTTATTGAACTGAATGTAGTCAAATAGGAAAGAGGGAATAAATTACAATAATCTGACCTTGGATGTAAAACACTCACCTATGAAAGAGATACTTTGCGGTTCCATGTCATCGGCTGGTGGGGCGGGGAGGGGGGCGTGATTCACTGACGTGCGGGGTGGTGGTGTAGGAGCCGGAGCTAGAGAAGGTGATGACGCAGTTCGGTAAGTGCCACCGCCATTTTCGCTGCCTCCATTTTGCAAGAAATGAGGTTGCTTTGGTGAACTACTGAGGGAGCCTGTATCCCGTCTTGGTGTGCTGTAATACGACAACGTTAGAAGATCTAGCAATGGTATAAACTAAATCTTGTTTGATTCCATAGAGGAATCCATTTTAGAGCAATTACTGACAAAAAAATCGATAAAAATATCAATCACTGACTGGCAATTCAACATTATTCTAAACCTAACGAAATGCCTTACAAGAAAATCTTATAAAGCCCCAGAAAAGTAAATGGAGGACAATTAAAACATGTTTCAATAATTAAAACGAGTTAAAACCTTACACAACTTGTTATTCACACTGAAACTTAATGGGAGAAGGTTTGAGCTGAAACATGTTCAATACAAATCTCAAGGAGCAATTTTATGTTCAGTAGATGATTTCGAAGTTTTTCAAAAAAGAGGGGGGATAACACACACAAAGTGAACCCAATTTTCAATCGTTTATAATTCCCACAGTTTAGAACGTTATTTTCAATAATAAGCCTTTGTAAGTGATAGTTTAATATCCCCTTCAAATTTGGTCTTTTCAAGCTAAAAGGAGAGTATATTCCAAATCTGCATAGACTGTATTTGCTATAAAAGGCCTTGGAATTTAGGGAAAAGTCCATTCTTTCATACATAAGCTCTTTTCAGGGTCTAGTTGATCAGAACTACTAGCCAGCCAATCGCCCTACAGGCGATTTTATGGGGCAAAAATGTGGTTTTTCGAGGATTTTACTGACGTAGGCAAGTGGGTGTCATTTTGGACACAAAATCGATTGGGATACATTTCAGATCCGTAGATATTCAATCATAGCAAACCTAAAAGTGACCACCAAACTTCACAGTGAAAAGAGCAATCGCTCATTATCAAAGACAATAAACCCTTGTGTTAGAATTCACACCGTTTTTTTATTCAAATTGGTCTTTTATTTTTAAATGTTTAAATATTAGATGCCCATGAAAATGACTGAAAGGAGCATGGATTATGAATTATTAGAGAAAACTTGTGCAGTTATACCATATCTCTAATGCCACCATTCGCTGTTCCATCTGTTTTGGGACGGCATATCTTCCCATTCAGAATATATTTAATCTTCAAAATGTAACCTCAGACTTTTTATACATCATACTAAGTTGTTGTTGAAAGTCATGCTCAAAAACTGGTAGACGAAGTATCGGAGGTTCTTCAATCATAAACTAAAGAATCGCAACTCACTTAGACCAAGTCGTCGTGTCTGGAGAGTAAGGCTGGCCCCAGTTCCTTCGTTGGGGAATTTGAACAGGTTCATGGAGGTAAAACTCTCCAGTGGGTTGCGCCTCTTGCCTCGTTGAAAAACCGTCATCAAAGTTATGGAGAGTGAAGCCTTGGTTGTACCTTGGGCTGCAATGTATACATACATCATTAATGTTGTTAATAGTACTCTGTCAATTTCTGACAATTCTAAATTTGAAACTTTTGGATTCCAAATTATTGCTAAGTGTTAATGTGCTACCTTTTTTCTCTACTAGATGAGAAAGCGTGGTAGTGGAATGAATGTTAGCTAAATTCAAATATGAAAACTGGAATGTTTAATTAAAGTGAGTTTTTAAATACAAGATTTGGATTTCAAATCTGTAAGTATAGGAAAATCGAGGTGATAAGAGCAGTAACCAACAATTACACACTAGAGAAATTCGAAGGCAGAAAATCAGAGTTCCTTGTCTTTGGCTAACCCGAGAATGATGAAAAATGCAAGTTATGTACACCATGAAATCCAAAAATTTCCACAGTTACTTAATGAAAATTCGAGTATATGGGTATGAGCTAATGAAATGTTTAAAAATGATGACTTTGTTGCAGTAACGTTAACAATAATGTAATGAACAGAATGTAGGATCGATGAACATCCATTGTTCAACACTCTTGACCGTCAATATTAAGACAGTTCAAGATCACATTAACAAGCTTGAGATGATTCTGTCAGGTAATCTACGTGTATTCGAAGAGAATATACGATCTACCAAACAGCCAAAATGGGAGGGATTGAACTATTTAATATATAAGGTGAACGTCTAGACTAGAAACCATCCGTAATTTCGAACCCCCGAGGATATTCAAAAAATAAATAAAATAAGCAAACCATTAAATCTTATTTCCAAGGTTCAAAGCAAATCAAGTTATGTAATCGGCCTGAAACCCAATTTTCTGAAGCTTCAATCTATACTATTTTCGCAAATGCTCCAAAAAAATGTATACAACAACAGCATACAAATTATGGTAATGGATCATACCCATAGGTATTGAATATTCGAGATTAAATTTCATTTATTCGATTTTACCAATTAGTTTTATTTTACATTAGACTTTATTATTAATTACGCATTCTCTTTGCACGGCCAGATTTGAGTAAACAGTTGAGGACAAGTTCTGTTTTATACATTTCACGATTTTAAACAACTTTGATCTTCATTAGCGCAGCTCACAATTTAGGATTCCCTGGCTAGCGATATTGTGTTACAATGTCTTTTCTGAATGGGAGAAATGAAGAGGGGGAGAATGCAAAAATTAAATTATTTTCAGTTTGTAGTAACATAGATTACAACAAAGATTATCACGAATAATAATCCTTCGTTGTTTTCAGAAAGTTAAGAGATGGAGAGTGGAAATAACATGCATTCGAGAACGTAGGTTTTGTTAGTGATTAATAAGATTTGAGTTGAAGAAAATATTGTGAATAGTGATTAAATGAAAAACTATTTTAAAAAACAAACTGATTACATAGTGAGGGGTTTGTACAGTGATTGGCCAGGTCCAGAGAGTTTGACAATAAAAAAACCATTGGTAGGAAATTCGTCCGATGAACACATCATTATCGTAAAACCAACTAATACCTAAAATGTTCCCATGTGTAACGCAAGATGATTAGAAATTCAGTTCTAATAATACATAGATATGATACGTAAAAATTTTTTGGCCAATAATTGATCTTGAAGTATAGTGATTTTAGAAAGCAGATTCAACTCCACCTTAAAGTCTTGAAACCCCAAAAACTTTGTTCTTGTCCCCAAAACGACCAATCCTGTGACAAAAAAGAAGAAAGTTTGATATCCACTTCGTGAACATGAACCTAAAGAAACAGGCTGTCTCCCAAGCTTCAATTCAGTTGAGTAGTAGATCGAGGAGAACAAGAGGAAGCATTGTCTCTGCCGGTTTAATCCAGAGATCCACGAAGGGGAGCTACAGTAAAAACTAAATATGTACAACAAAAATAGTATGGTATAACTGAAATAATAAACCGTTGTGCAATAATTGGCACCTTTCTTGATAAATTGGACGGTAGCAATCTTGTATTCGAGATATATACATCCTTCGATATCAACAAGCATACATTTTTATAAAAACTTGAGATCACGACCCACAACAGAGCAGAATTCCAGTACATTTGTTTGTTTGTTTAAAGACCAATTGTAATTCTTTCCCTTCGTCTCTGACAATCTAACAGGAGAAATAACAAAAAATTGGCTATAGCTCAATAGCATTTGAATGAACTAAAAAAAATTAGTTTGAGCAAATCATAGCAAATAAAGTCACAAGATGCAAACATTTTATTTGCACTCGTCAAAATAAAAGCCATCCAAGTATGCCTACAAACAAAACATACAAAATTCTAGAGCTAAGGGATGTGTAAAAAAACAATGTTATAAAAAATAAATAAATGAATAATTCGTCGTAATAATGAAAAAGGTAAATAGCCAGGAAGAAAACGACCAGTAGCGCCAAATTGAGAAAATTCCAATATATTCAAATGCCTACCGCATAGTTACTGCTGTAAATGACAGCTTGTTACGTTAGACACTATTGTCAGCAAACTACCAAGTTGAAACAGCAATATACGGCATCTAACATTAAATGAACACAATATACTTTGAGTAAATGTAAAAAACAAAATTTCATTTGACGTACCCATATACTAGAATACGATGCAGTAAATTTTAAATTTTAAATTAAAGATAGATTAAAATGAATCAACCTATACATCGGAAATGAGGTTTTTATCAAGTACTCAACGGCATCTAAGCATTTATGGATAAGATATGTAACGCCTGACAACAGAAAACACTTTACTTTTCGTGGAGAATGTTTGAATTAATGGACTGACGGAAATAATGAAATATACACAGACAGACGGATGAATGTAGTATGAGTGACATGACATTGCAAAAGAATTCGTGCCCTGAACGCTCAATGCACGATTTCAATCCAAATATCTAGTGCAATGGTGTTGTGATGCCAAAAAAAGAAGTACTGAATTTGTAAAACGAAAACAGTGGTAATATAAAATTTATCAACATACGAGGTCTGTTCATGTTATATCCACCAAGAGTACTGAGACAGGAATCATCCAGGAGTTCAAAAAGGAACCTACTGCTGTAATACAGTCTACAGCTCAAACATCTTTCTTTCATGAAAATTAAGACCTTTAAACCTTCCCTGTTACTGTTACCCTAAATAGGGACTATATGTCTATTGTACGAGAATTTTTTTGTCTCGTTGTTTGGAACTTAGTAGTGTGATTTATTATAAAAACATGATAACCAAAAGAGAGTTTGAGATGTTGACTGCAAGACGTTGCTAAGGAATAGCATACTTTACCTGGACGTGTACGTATTGTAATTGGGTTGAGGAGTTGGAGGCTGCTGACTTAGGCTGTGCCATTGCTGCTGGTTGTTGTACTGTGGTTGGTTGTTGGCAGTCGACATGAGACTGTGCATTTGCTGGATCTGCTGCTGCTGCTGAGCCTGCTGCTGCAAGTGGGAGTTGTAGCCCATTGACCTTCCATTGTAATACTCGTGGTTTGGGTAGGGCTGAACTTGTGGAGGAGGCCCTTGCTGTTGGTTGCTATACATCATCTGATTACTGCAATTAGGGGGTTGATTGTTGAAATTTATATGTTGAGTGCTATATGCGTTGTTGTGATGGAGCGACGCGAAACTCTGAAGCTGTGGAGGCGGTTGAGGTTGCTGTAAGGGCACTGGACTCCCATGCATATTACTAATATTATTTTGAGTCCCCACGTTATTCTGCAACTGATTCTGCTGATTTGCAAGCCTCTGTAAATCTGCTTGAATCTCATGCAAACTAGAATTCATCCTACAAAAAGAAAAAAAATACGAAAATAGGCATTGTTTTTTGTTTGATTATCTAGTGCAAATTAAAGAAAATGAAAACGCAAACTAGGTAACACGCAAAACAAATGAATAAAATAGAAAACACATCACTTACTGGGCGATGGACTGTTGATATGTTTCAATATCCATATTCTCCATATCAGGTGTTTTTCTTTCTTCCGTGAAACCATCACCAGACAGCCATTTCTGTTCTACTTCGGTGATATCCTGAACAACACAATCAATGTTTTAGGGAACATACAATAGAGTTTTAGTTGGCAATGCAATATCATTCATAATTTATCATAATGAACACCTAACTAATAAGTATTGGTACTTCATCCATTCAAACTAAAATCCAAGATTCTACATATTTCAATGATATACACAATTTTGCTCTACAAAAAATCCTATTTATTTAAAAAATGTAACCTGATAAATATGAAAATGAAATACGAGTATTCAATTAATGTCAGAGCCAGTATGAACTAGCTCTTTTTTTTTAAGAATATTTTTTAAACAACATCGAGGTACCTATATCTAGGTTTCAAATTAGTATCTAGTGTATCGACAGAATAAGTTTGGTTTCGTCATACTAAAAGTAAAATAAGAACTACACTTCAGTGCAATCAAGGTTGTTCTGATAGTCTACAGTTATAAACCTAGTTAACCAACACCAAAAATATGAGAAATTACAGGAGTGTCTCAAATTCATTTGGCTAATATAACAAAACAAAAGGCGCTAACTAAACAGTAATTGCAATGGAGTTGAATCTAAGTACTTGCCATATGTGGGGGAGACGCAAAAACACACAGATTGCCTCGTACAAAACAAAACGACGAACTAACTTATACGGTACCTGCAAGGAGAACGGCCGAGCTGGTTTGTCCTGCGACGCACCCTCTGGAGGTGCAGTCTCGTGGCCGGGGTCCGAATCGGGAGATTTGACCACCTTGCCCTATCCACCACCCAAACGTCCATTACCACCCCATTTCATGCATGCACAAACTAGTCTAAGTGCTTCCTAACAGCTTGGGATTGCAGTAGGCTTCAAAAATTTAATTTTGTACACTGGACAGGATTTAGGACCTTCAATCAAATTAAATAGTAGGTAGGTACCTAAAAGTGGAACCTATTCATTTCAGATAATCCAACAACTAATTTGATTTTCAGATGATATATCCTCCGAGCTGTTACAAAGACTGAACAAATAAACAGTAATCATAATAGGCAATTGAAAATTGTAAGAATATTGCAAACAGACTACTAAAAAGGACTAAAATATAAACTTCAGAAATGATGTAAGCATACATAACTTTTTAACCTAATCAATAAAATAAAACTAAAAACAAAAGCATCCACCCGCAGCTGTTTGACTCTAACTTTGTCCACTCTTAATAGATTGGAAGAAATTATATGGAATGAAATGAAAACTTTCAATTGGTTTTATGTGATGGAACAAAATATTTATAAAATCAGAATTTTAGTTTTTCAAGGATTGGAGAATGGATGGAAAATGAATGAAAAGCAACTATCCTTACACAGCGAATAACCTAGTGCAATAGCAGATTTGAAGATTGATAACACAAATTTTATTTGCGAAAACTGGTGAGTGCTACGGTTTCCTTAGAATGACACGCACGATTTAACCATTCAAAATGTATTTTAAAAGCGGTCCAAAAGTTAGTAGTATTAGTATGAATAGGGATCAAGTGTTACAAACTAGTTCATAGATTCAGCAAAATGCAAATAATTCATTCATCGAACTTCATTCAGTGAGATTTGAATTAGTTATTCCTATTGCATAGTGAACGCTCTATTAGTGGCAAGATATGAGCATTAGTAGATGACTGGGGAGCAATACTTTGTGATATGTAGGAATGTGAGAGGGTGCCTCGTCTAATCAAGGATCGGTGATGGGACAACAGTTGTAGCAAGTGACTTAACATGATGGATATGAACAAAATGTACAATCAATTTCAACAACCCTCAATATTAACTCAATCACATCTTTACAACCAAGATTTGCAGATGCTATTGTTTTCTTTATGTACTTCCAAAAGAAAAAATGCGTGCTCCAAGAGCACTTGGCTCAATTACTAAACTAAAATGCTATGAGAGGTACGCGGAAAATGGACGAAATTCAATCAAAGTAATTAAATGTTCTACATTAATGAGGCTGCTTCAGCTGCATTCGAAGCTAACTTCGAACTTGCCGCTTTAAAGTAGACAATTTCAACAAATCATAAACCAATTCATTGAATCTATTTAATCATTTGTCGCTAATGTAGTTTTTTACGACGGCAAGTATCGAATGACTACTTTTGAATTTGAAGTTTATCAGCCATCATGCAAACGCCAATGATTGAAGCAAATGGATTATCAGAATTGGCCATAATCTAAGTTGTCCGATTTCTGCAATTTCATCAATGAATCGCACAGTGCTTATGAAAGCAACAAAAATATCCATGTTGGACGACTTCGCCAGAATTTCAATTAAAGAGCTGATGAAGAAATCGGCTGGAAGGAGAGGCATAAGCTACGATATTTCAAGGTGAGTGTTTCCGTAAAACAAGTTGTGGGATTTTGGTAAAATTCACTTCCGCTTCAGTTTTTAAATATATATGTTTGTAATATATGTATGAGCATTTTGGGAGCATTTGTCAAATTTGAAGAGTAGAAATAAGAAAAATATGTTTCGTCATGAAATGTTTGACTAATTTTTGAAATCATACACATTCAGAACCGCTTTTTAAAATGTTCACAAAAACTATCTATCTATCCGTTCAATGAGCGACGGACCAACAATATTTTAAATTAATCCGGCGCCTAGAGGTAGGAAGAAAGAAGAACCCATTACCTCAGGTAAGGTTAGGAGGTGCGTTAGTGGACCGCTCACCTTGGTTACAGCTTGCAAGAACGCGGCTTTGCCTACTTTTTGTCGTTGACGATTGAGTTGAGCTTCCATTCGCCGTTTTTCGCTTTCGATTCTTCTTCTCTTTTCTTCCAGTTTGAGTCGGATGTTAACTAATTGGGACGTCATAACTCCGTTGTCCATTGGATCGCTAGTTCCTAGATGGGACAGTAGCATTTCATTAAAATTGTTATATAGACATTTCGAACGGTCCTAAGGGCGTTTATCACTACATTTTATTGGGGATTAGATAAGTCCCTGCTAGAACTTATGGAAATATTAGTGCTTTGGTTTTACTAAAAGAATAAATCAGTAGATGGATTATATTTTTCCAAATAATATTTCATATAATTTCCATGAACCAATTTTCCGAGTTGCCTCTTTCATTTTACAGAAAAAGCTGTATCGTGGATCAGTTTAAAGTGGCTAGGTACCCAAGTTTAGTAATGTGCTGCACTAGTTGAGGCGGGTTGCCTTTTTTTAATGCACCAAGACTATATTTAAGCCCCCTCATGTCCTAAGTAGTAGAGGATCCTTAGATGATGGCCACTTTGATTCCAATAATGCCATCCAGGGAGATTAACGTTTCTATAGGTGATAAATCAATCAGTCCTGGGGGAAAACAAGAACATAGCGACTTGAAAAACGTATGATCAGCACGTAGAAAGTGAACAGCCTACGAGTTTCATGAAAGACTAACTTTCCCTAATTTGTTTCGTTCTTTTGGTCAAAAATGCTTTTTATTTTATGATTTTGGTTTGAATTCAATTTAACAATTTACTATTTCATAGATTATTACACAAGTAAGAGCATAAGACTTGATATAATTCTGTTCTTCTTACGATGAGATACGAGAGGCTTGAACGTGCTTTTTTGCAAAAGACAATTCAACTTCATTCCATATTTGCTAACCAGAGTATGTTGCAATTATCATAACTGTACAAAGAGATTCATTTTCGTGTTGGGAACCAATGTTTCTGAAACTAAATTTAAAACGAAAACCCAGATCCTACCCACTACCCTTGATAAAGATTGATTATTTGTTATAGTATTACGAAATTTATTTAAATGAATTCCCTCCATTGAGTCAATTATTCCAAACATCATTTACTTTGTTTTTAGGTAACTATCCTCCGATTTGTCTCTTTCACTTTACCGGAAAAATTGATTCATGGATTGGTTTCGAGGCACTTTATTATGTTTTCATTTGCTCAATCTCTCACGTAAATTAGTAGCACACATTAACGCCGCAAAATAGTTCCGCAGTTAATCTACCTACTAATGTTTAGGTCATATAAATTCTTGAACCGAAATCGAATATCTAGTTTTGTTTGATAATATTATATCTCAGTATCAGTTTTCGCAGCGATCATTTGTTTATATTATTCTTTGCTCTCGAATTTCAAATATTATTTATACAATTTATCGTTACTGAATAGATTGACATTCTCTTTGAACATTTTTCAATGCTGTGAGCTAACCCAATAAAAAGAAAAGCGGAAAGAAACAGGTAATTCCAAATAAAATCGAACTGATCAGACACATTCGGTACGTCTGTAATCGACTTCGATATTCACTCCAATGACCCAATGAACTCAAAAACAAGCCATAAGACCCCCCCATCATTCGAAATTCGAACCAAAATTTACTCAGTAGAATAAATTCGCTTGTTTCTCCTGCATCAATAAATTAACTACCTGGATAAAATAGTAACCACTTCTCTCTGCCCAAAGACACAGGTGTAGGTCTAGAGTTTTTCCGAAACAGGTTTTGTCCAACCCTGTCTACTATGACGTATTGGTCCAAAAGATATGATAACATTATTAGGGTATTTTTTCAAATGGAACATGATAACTCCAACTCAATAAAATTTGCATTGAAGTCACACTGCGAAATAAACTAAGTAATCACAATCACAACATTGGCTTACCGTTGTCTTGGTGTTCGTTGTTTTGATTAGCCATGGACTGCTGCTGCCAAGTAGTTGTGTTGTTGGGAAGTGCGGCAAAAGTTGTCACTTTCTTCTCCCTTTCAGGAGGTCGAGGTTCTGCAATCAAGAACAGTCTATTTGTTATCAATATCATTAACTAAGGGTTCAATAAATATTTATTGAATGAACGGTTCGTTTCATTATTTTGCAACGTTTTCGAAGAGGGGTTTCACTACACATCCGCTTTCTCGAATTTCTACCATAGTAATAGATCATTGGTATTAATAACAATACGGGAAAGTGTAAAAAGGGCATTAGGTTGTTATTACTTATCTATTACGCTCAGTGATTATGGGTTTTCATATGTGGATGCGTAACCGGTACCACAGCTTCAAAGGAAATGAAATTCAGGGACAATGTCTGTCTTCAATCAACTTTAAAATTGGGAGGCGTTACCAGCAAATATTTTAAACTAAGCTGGCTGAAAAATAACTGTCATGTATTTCACTAACCATTATTTGGTAGAAACAAATATGATCAAAATCGGATTAAAGTTCAATGTATGTGCAGGTACTGGCATCGAACCAAACGACAAGCAATTCATTGAGAATTATTTCTATGCAGCCCCATTAGTAGAATCACAGATCGGGAAGGAGTGAGCGGCATTTTGTTGAAAGTAGGGAGAAAAAAATGGGGGTAGTTTCTGATAACCTAGGCAAATAATTTTTCATCTGTGTGGAAATTGTAAATCAGCAGAAACGATTCTACTCGGTACTTGAGCCAAGAAGAACAAACTGCAGATCTTAGTTCAGTGACCTTGGAAATAAGGTGGTTAAAGTGCATGAAGTACAATAAAAACAATTTTTATAAGAATGGGTGCGAAAACCTGGAGTCAAACATCAGCATACAGTGCAACTTACCTTGTACCATAGGCACAGCTGGTATGGCGGGAGGAGGAGAGGGGGGTGGACTCGGGTCACAGAGCAACTGTTGGATACCCGCACTACTTCTCGTCTCTTCGGCACGTCTTTGGTTGTCTAGGAAACTGTTACTTCTCGAAAGGGCTGCCCTTTGAGGTGTGTCGGGCACTAAAAATACAACAGGCATGGCATGCAAGAGCTACTGTCAAAACGAACAAAACTCAAAATAACTCAAAAGTTGCAACTACCTTGCAAAGTGAGCAAGCTGAATTTCCCTAGACTAGAACTTATTGAATAGGTAAGATTTGAGAATCACCAGGATCACATTTTAAACAGAATGGAGCTAAACACTTGGAAAAGTTCTGCTAACCAGGAATGATAGATAATCTTTGAGAGTAAAAACTAAACACTAAAAAAAAAGCAGGAAACACAGCTTCTGAAGGTAACGATGCATTTTTATTTTAATATAAAACGTAAAGCAGAAAATCGTGCAGTGATCATACCTATTGGGAAACTGTTTTCAAACTTAAGTGAACTCACATTACCTTGGGCAAACTAGTACGAGTGTGTACTATGATGGCAATGGAGAGTTCGAGGTGACTAATTCAATTGATTGAAGAGGAACTCACTAGTTTGCTTCCTAGATTTGTCTGTATACGCCATCAACTATCACTGAGATAATAGACATTTACAAGATAAAAAGTGTGGAGATGGTAATTGTGATGTTTTTGTGTTTGTAGAAATATCATTTCCCATTGCTATATTTAAGCAATTAAAAGCTCAATTTTCATTTTAATCTTGTGCAAAACAAGAAGAATAGTAGAAGGACTATGAAGCGTAGTGGTAATGTAATAGTAATTAGGCAAAGGACACCACAATTAATTTTCTTCAACGTGAATTAGTTCCTGACGGTACATGAATAAGACTATGTCAATGGAGCAGAATATCACGTTGGGCAAAACAATATTATTATGCAATTGAGCGAGATTTATAAAGTACTTAGAGATCGTGTTTGCTAAACTTATTGAATTCGAAAAGTACTGTGGTATATGAAGGGCAGTTGTCGACTTCTTTCAACCCAATTTCAACAATCTTCTGCATCAAGTACTATGCAGACCAATACCTTGCGAGGTGAGGTGCAGTGTGTCATTGCTCCCATAAACATAACTGTCCCGCCGTCCTATGTGCACAACCTGCTCCTTGTCTGGGTTCCTCCCCAGGAAATGCAGGTTATCCTGGGACCCTCCGAAGTTCTCCACAGTCAGCTGAGAGTCGTCCGATATGGAATTCCTTCTAGACCGCCGCCCAGCGAAGGAAGGCCGCCGAGGCTCCCAGTTTGAGGGTTTTCCAGCGGAGACATTAACTGTACAAGTACGTGCAAGAACAAACGTGGTTGCAAAATTTATATACAAAATGTAAAAACGCATGCTTACTCTTCGGTCACACATTGTACTTTGACTTCAAGAACTACCAAGGCATAGGTATACCACGAAACATGCATAATGCACAAACATTCCTAGCTCTGCGAGCAATGCAAAAGCACTTAATAAAAAAAAAAATGTGTAACAGTGTGTTTAAAATAACAAAAAAATACAAAATAATGTAAATCTGCTGATGAGTAGAGGTTCCCAATGCCTCATCCCAGATTCTAATTAAGGAATTATTGAAATAAATCCGGAAAGTTCATTTGTAATTGTTATTAGTAAACAGCTTTACGTGTTTAATAAAACCTCTCAGTATTTTAGATAATCATTTACTAAGCAGATAGTATCATGTTTAATTAAAAACCATCATTAATCGCTGAAAGGTTGGGGGATCAATTATACCAATTTACATTTTAGAGGTTTATATTACCAAGTTAGGCCTAATAGAATTCTTCATCTAAAACGATAATTAATCAATAATCATAACTCAGGATCAATTAGGTAACGTTAGGTAGGTGAGACTGTTACCAGCAGTGTTAAATATACGATCTATAGGTTTTATAGGTGCTCTAGTTCGAATACCTACTAGGACAAATTGAATTCTAGAGAGTGATTAATCTTGACATCCAGACCGACCTCACAATGCCGTTAAATCAACAAACAGATTACCGTAAGTAAGCCTATTGTTTATTGTGAACCACTTTTTAAGAGAATTTGAGCCGCTACGAGTCAAATATACATTTGAATTCTCTAACGAAACTAATAAACACAATAAATCAAGGAACGATTGGCGAACCCTCAAATAACCAGCAATGCATAATTGAGTATAGTTTGGCAATAAAAGACTAAAATTTGTGTATTTTTTATACGTAACAATTTAATGTTAGGTTTTAAAGATTGAAAATAATGGCCACCCTTATGAAATAATTAGGACAAATTTTATCGTCATTAAGAAAATGTATACTTTTTAACTCAAAGTATCAGTACTAGGTACTTGCAACAAACATGCATTACGTTACTAAGGGGTACTAAGGGATATCACTCAACACAACATCGAGCTATTGTAGTCTAATGATTTCATTTTAAGTTCTGATAAATGAAGATGAGGAGTTCAGGTATATTTTTACTTTATTTGCAAAGTCAATCAGAAACTGGGGGAAACCTATTAAAAATTAAAAATTGTATTAAGAATTACAGTGCCACAAAATTCTACCTTGCTGAGGGGTGTAAGCAGTGTCCTGAAGTGCATTGTGCAGTGCATCGCTGCTGTTGTCTAACACTGAAGAGCGAGAAACGCTCTCTCGCCGACCTGTATGAACTGCTGGTTCTTTGTCGGGGTTCCTCCCAAGAAGGTGGAGGTTCTCTTGCGAACCTCCGAAGTTCTCAAGAGTCAACTGAGAGTCGTCCGAAAGAGAATTCCTGCGCGAACGACGTCCTGCAAACGAAGGCTTCCGCGGTTCCCAGTGAGTCGGCTTCCCTGCGACAGGCTGTTCCCCGCGCTGCTCGCTGATTACCGAGCTCAAAGTCGGAACACCTCGGCCTTTATGCACAACGAAATCTTCTCCTTGTTGCCTGTTCCAAAATGATAGAAGATCTCTGAACATGTTTCAACAACAAATACTGGCACTGAATTGAGGGGTTATTCAACCTAACAACATCAACCCGGAAATCTTCCCAATCAAATCAATATAAGTAGAATCTACCAATCTACAATTTGCATTGCGCAACTTCCACCACTGCAAATACTCGATTCAAAAACTATAAACGTTCTTGAACGTTGTTTCTACTAATACCACCCAATGAGTAACCCACATTGAGAGTTCCTATCCCTTATCGAAAAAAGATAAAAATTCAGATAATCTATATCTACAATAAATAATTTTCTTTTTAAACGTCGACATGTTCAAGTAGGAACGAATAACTGAAACAGGAACAATCTTCGCACTTCACGCACACGCCTTCTTTCGTGAATGAGACGATGTTATCAAACGAAAAATACTTTTCTAATGATTTCATATCAATATTTTTACAGCGAATCCTAATCAAATGAAGAAGCCCAGGTTCCCAAAGAATAAAAATATTTCATTCTAAGAAGAAGACTTTGAGACAACAATTTTCTTAAAAACCTTTCCAACGTTTTTCTCATTATAGGGAAAAAACCGCTGAGGAAAAGCAGTCGAATATATTTTTTTCGAAGCTGATTTTTGAATCGAATCTATGTATCTTGAAACGCAACTAGTCTTGGTGGATTACGAAGGTTCACTATTCAAAATACTATTAATAAAAACCCTAAGGAGTTGAATCTATAAATACCTACAGAGACAGATCCAATTTTGAGAGTGTTGAAGGAGAACTAGCTAAACACCTCAAAATACTGTACGCAACAAGAGCCAATTTCTAAGAACAATTGAGCATTAGACTCCAGGTGTATACACTCAGAAGTTAGCACCCACCAACTGAAAATTAATTAGACACCAAATAAAACATCTCCTTACAATATTGTCCGTAAACAGTAATAAGAAACATGACTTCTTGAAAAGCTAATTCTTAGCTAAGTAATATCAGCTGATACGATCATCGCACTTTATAAGGCTATTTAAAATAACTTCACGTAAGATCTCATTCACGTGGTGTTGCTTTTTTTCATGTCGAAAACAGAGAACGAACAGATGAGCGAACCGAGTGCACTCGTTCATTGACGTAATTTCCGTCATTAACAAATAGAAAAACACTATTCTTATTTTGAACGATTTTTAATATTTCAGCCCTTTAACCTTTAGGATTGGTCAAAAGTGATGCTGAGAACTCAAACCAAACTTGACCCCATACGTGATTTTTCATCAACTTTGGTTCATTATTGGAATTAATGTAATCATTGTTCCTTATTGTAATCGACCAAGAAAAAAAAAAATTTTCAAAGATTGTTGGTTTACGCTTTAAGATGTGTAGATTTCAAGAATCGAAAAGAGCTGTCCATCCGTCGTCCGAAGCTTTATTCCGCAACTACTGGACCAAAGTTTACGAAATTTGGCTAAAAAATCCAACATCAATCCGGAATGTGCCAATAATCTTGGCATCTTGACCAATCAACTTGAAGGGATTATCTTTAAGGGTTATTCTATCACAAAATCGAAATCTCAAAACATTTCGAAGTGAGAGAGTCGTTTGATTGAGATAGAAATTATTTCCCTTAATCGAATGAAACCATTCGAGTTAATGTACGATCATCTGTTGGCACATTTGAGAGATCGATTAGACCGGCATAGGTTGCCCCTCCAACGGGAGTTCTGAGGTAGACCTCGTGGCTGGCGGTAGCCAGTTATGACAGGTAACAGGTATGACAAGATTTGGCGGCGCGTGATACCAAGTTATGACAGGTAACGTACTGCAGACTACGTCGAACACACAGAGGTCAGTAATTTCTGTATTAGTACAGAAATAATAAACTTCTACGTAATATTTTGCAGCGTTTTTTAAAATGTAATGTTGAAACGTAAGCGAAAATATTCAAAAACCATTCTCAACAGCTCACCTAACTTCGCTTGAATTGTCGACTTGATGTCCAGAATGATTTTTCTTCAAGCTACCTGACGATATGACTGGCGATCCTGAAAACCAACCAAAACTGTCAACAAATAATAGCAAAACTCTGCATGTAATAGGAAGATGCAATAAATTGCAATAAAAATACCAACTCTATCAGAAAACACAGTAATAAAGAACCGATAAATTTTAGATTGACAAATTAAATATGGATTGATATGATTTTCTAATGTGAAAACAGTGAACATGCAGTGAGCTTATGCTTTTAAATTCGGAATTAACCAGTAGGCAAGATGTTGTAAAAAGAAATAACAATGAACTTGTGGTTAGCTACTGAAATTTATCCATTTATTTTTGTTAAATAAGGCCGTAAAACAAGAGTGGGTTCAATTCCCCAATTCGATGGTGTAAATATGTACTTTATACAATCACCCAATTGAGTGACTAAAATTGAAAAATGGAAATGCAGAATAAATTATAAATCCAAAACCTGCGATGTCAATAGTAGTAATTTCAACCGTCAACCAATTGAAAATAATGTACAGTACTTAGTCAAAACTAATAAATACAATCAATTTCATGTCACAACACATAAAATATACAGAAAGGGTAAGGTAGTAAGGTAACCAATAATGAAAATGACAAAGGTACCACTTCTAAATGGGATGATCAGGTAGAAATGAATAGCACACTATAGAAAAGAAACCTATAAATAAATACTAAACACACACTTCGTACCTGATTAGTAGGATCCTAGTAAAGAAAAAAACAATAAATACTAATCCCATCTAATCTAATGAGTCACTAGTTTTCGGCATCATGCCCTTCGAAAACAGGGCAAAATTTAAGATTGTGCGAGAGGTGGTGAGATGGATGAAATAACACAAATAAAACCATGCGAATCAGTGACCTTAATCGAGATGGAAAATTACCTTTTTGAAGTTCATAAATTCTGTTGAAAGAAGGATAAGCATATGATGACTTTTCGGTATCACTTGGAAAGGCGTAACTACCACTCACAGATACTGTGAGGGGAGATAGTGCTGTGTTTTCATGTTAAACGAGAGTGTTAGTTTTGAGATTGTATGGCGTCGTCCAAGTGTTAACATTTTTGTACCGAGCAGGCGATAGGCAGACGATGAACCATCTTTATAGTATTGTAACAGATAATGATGGATAGATAGCCCATGGTACGGTGGGAACTACCCTTGTTATCACCCATAATGTACATAGAGATCTAGAGATTGTGATCCTTGATCAGCCAAATTCAATGCCTTACATAATTTATGACCGTACACAACACATTTCCAGAGCTAAAAGTGTTTTAGAAAAAACATAATCTCGACTAAATAGTTAAGACATACGAGTAACTAAGAACTACTCATCCCGAACCCATAGATTTCTCTGAACATTTAGAAAGAAACCCAACAAAGTGAATTGATTGAATGTAAAACTGTGAGAAGAAATATAATAATTATATTTGTATCATTAATCATTATATTTATATAATAATTATAATTGATTTATATTATATTTATATCAGTAATTATTACTGATGCAACTTTTCAATCTCGGTTCAGGTCACGACATGCTCTAGGGCTCTGAGTAACAAACTGTGCGTAAACTAAACTATCACGTGATACCACACGAAAACACAGTATATGAATGAAAAAGCTTTTGCCACACGAATGTTGGATAACAAAGGCTCAAATAGATTTGACTCCACAGAGCGTGGTTGGAAGATAGAATTCCAAAATACGTTGGCAAAACAAGACTGTTGTAACGGCTTCTACAAAAGAGACATTTAATTTACCAACACGACTCGTAACACTAGAGAATAAACAAAACACATACGTTGAAGTTCTCTGAATAGTGAGAAAAGCTGAGCAAGCTCAAAGCTCAAGTAGTAATCTCAAATTAAGCCAGTACTTGTTAAACAAAACATTCAATTTTCGGCTCAAGACTTGAATGTACTCAAAATTAATAGGCAAAGCTTTTTCATAAGAGCTATTCATAACGGAAAATAAGATTAGCATCATCTAAAACACAGAAAAACAAAAACACGAAGCTAATGTCGCAAGACAAGGAAGCCAAACTAGACGAGATGTGAGCGATGAGGTCAAGGAGTGAACACTGAACAGCCAACAGAAAAGAGGAAAAAAGGAAGAGGAGAGGAACTGGACTCAAGCAACCGAACTCCAAATAAAAATTAATACTTTTATGAAGCAATAATAAATATTTTAGTTCAGCTGTACCTACCTACATAATGGATTATTCGTTATGTAAAAGTGGTTGTTTATAGTTAACACGAAAAGTGAAGCATTCAGATTAATTCCGCAGAAAAAAACGAAAAGCTAATTTTATTAAAAATCTGAAACAAATGAATAAAATTTAAAGAAATTGTAATGAAGCAATAAAAATGCAATCCACGCTTTAACAATAAATTCCAACCTATGTGTTGAGAACATACACTTGCGTTGTGGTGGTCTAGGTAAGTGGCCAGAAGCGTTTTTCAAGTTATTGCGAATTTGACATGGTAGGTATTAATGTAATCAATAAGTTAATCACTGAATTATCCAGCATAAATCATATAGAAAGTACATGTAAAAATATTGTGAAAGAGTTTGCTCATGTTTTATCAAGTTGGCTAGGAATCCCGAAAACCAATGGCAGGTTTGGACGAGAGATGTAAATTATTAGATAAATAACCTTTCCAGTGATAGTAGAGGAACGGTAAATCTATAAAATTTCACCGGAAATAAAGGAAAAACTTCGAGCTCGATGATTTATACTGGCGATATATGATGTGAAACCTAGATATTTGAAACATTCTGGTTTCTACTTTATCTAGGTCCCTTAAGCACGTTTTAACTCGAATATGATTGGGTTTGTTGTCAGCCCCATTTCTCAGTCAATGTGAACCTATTCAATTAATAAGCGAATGATTCCATGGTTCGATGATAACTGTAGGTAATTTTAGGATGACAAAAACATGATACGCCCAGGTTAGAATATGACTAGCTTATGGGACTAATGACAGCAGCAGCCCGGTGTATCAGTGCTGCATAGCATTGGTAATTCGGTGCATGAGTCCAGATTAGGGACCATCAGGCGAGGGGTTTAGGTCACCTGAGAAGGAAGACGGAGAGTCGATCCCACTGCGCAGATCAGGAATAGCGGAGACAGCCTGTGGCAGACTTCTTTTATGCGGCACGCCTTGGCTGTTCCTCCCTTCAGCTATGAAAAACAATACTCCTAGGTCATCTAAAGCACCTCTCCTAGGATTGCTTCTCGATAACATAAGTCTGGTAGAGGTATCGATTCGTTACGTACTTACTCTTAGGGATTAGAAGAGATGCTATTCTCCAAACCTAAGTTTTCCCGCTTATTCACATAAGATTTTGTCAAACATGTATGCAAAGACGTAACGAAAGGAATTGACGAGGGGAAGGACGAGGACAAGGATTTGGTAACGAAAATCCGCGAACGGAAGATGTGAATAAAGAGTAATAACACTGACTCTCACTCGAGTGACAAAACCCTACATTGACCAATTTTCATAACAGATAGCAGTTACAATAATTGATCATTGCTAATTGATATCCTGAACCTACATCAATCAAGACTCAGAGTCAATTAGAAGAATGATAGAACTAGTCTGATTCTATTTTATATGCTTACAGGTAATTCGAATTAGCGCTAAGTGCCATCAGACAAGTACTGATTGTTGAAGTGAATACTAAGTTTACCTACATATAGCCAGTCACTTCATAATTTAATTTTTGTAGCTAGAATGTAGGTTTATAAACCAATTCAACTGCAAGATAATTCAACCGCCGGTCTAAGAACGACATTTTTCTATTAAGGATTGTTCGATCTGTGATCGTCAGCGATGTTACTGGAATGGATTCCATAATTCTATCAGATATGATATGTATGAAAAGGGAATGGCAAGAATGGAGAACGAATAGTTGTAAATTCGTGATCATTACTATTCATTGCTGCACTTGTATAAGCAGTAAAACTGAAAGAATCTCAAAACGAAATAAAGGTCTTGAAACTTCTTTCAGATACGGCTTTACTCTTTCGGCTGGTTTCATTAAAGCTAATTGGAGATAATTGCATCTTCAAGGCAGCTTCATAAGGGATTGTCAGCTTTCAAGTATGGTTATTCGTACATTATAAACTATCAAGTTCATAATTTTGGATCTTTGTAAAGATTTATACGATGTTTCAAAACTAGTCGACTAATATCTAATGTGCCAATATTCATTAAGCTGATTTGTGATCCAAGAAATAAGTATATACTACAGGTAGAAAGTAAGTGATTGTTTGAAAACTAAACTCAAGACCTAACCAAAAAGTAATTTGTTGTGTGACAAGTCGATGGCACGAAGCCGTTACACGGAGAAAGCTCTGCTCATATAAGTGAATCTATTAAACTTCTAAGATTGAAAAATGAAAAATCTAATTACTGTTCGTGAGCTACGACTTAATTGATGCAACTATAATTTTTATGAACACTTGCTTATAGGGCTTCAAGGAAAATTGATCGACCGCATTGTGGGAACTGTTACCTGGTCCAGAGATACCAGTATTCTTTCTGACTTTCAAATATACAAACACGTGTTGAAAGCAAATCATAAGCAAGTGCACATGTAGCTCAATTATACGTAGACGACAAGCAAGCGACACCAATAAATCAAATCACATAAGAGTATTGTAGTTTTGTTGAGCATTCAATTTCAAAATCTAAGAAATTGGTGAAGCTACATTAATCAGTTTTAATTTATAGTTGAGAGCAACACATTTTAGAATATTGCGACATATTTGATTAAGGGTAGATTGAATTAGAGAATTAGTGTTTAGTTTAGTTAACTAAAGGAAAGCGGGATTAAGAATATTTGAGTTGTGGATCAGACCGAACGAGAAATTACGGAGAAAAAAAATTAGGTGCATGTTATTTTACACAGGTATTAGCTCATTCGAACCGAAATGTAGTAAACATACTTAGCACAAAACAAGGTAGGGATAAAACATTAAATATAGAGACCATAACCTCTAGCCGAATAGTTTTTTCTAGAAAATTTCATTCCGGTAGTAAACAGAGGATCCAGCGAATATGCGACTTGTACCTGAATCGGATGAAATTTATAAAATATCAATGAATTTGAAGGAAAATAACCGTAAAAATACCAGAGTTGGGTTACCCAAATACATTATGGACATGAAGTGCTCTCTTCGAGTAGTTGAGGAAATCTACCAGTATTTTTTCAGCAGTCGAGGGAACCAATAACAAGAACGACGAATAGGTACATGAAACCGCAAGTATATGACAAGTACATTGTACTTGTGAGCTTTGAGTGAAAGTATAACACAAGTACAACACAAATAGCAGTGAAATCTATCTGTACACCAATTACAAGTACTTTCAAATTCAGAGTGAGGTGTACTTTTGATACGATCTAATTTTGTGTTCTTCCTTTCATTGAAATTCTGTTAGCGCAGTAAAAATTGTTTGGGACAGAAGTTTTAGCAAATTGTTGGGATTTTCTAGAAAAATTTGAGCATATAGTGAACTAATGATCGAAATATTAACATTTTATTGATATTCGTACAATGTTTGTATAGGTACACGAATGGTCGAGTTATTTTTGGTATAGTAAACTGGTAATTTAGAATTACCATATCAATTGGTTTCAAACTCTAAGCTACCTAGACCAATACCTCACAAAATGACAATATTCGTTTGAGTCACTAACATCTTTTTGAAGCCGTTCTTTAAGACAGACGAAAATTGGATATTTTATTGGATCGAGCGTTTCTAACACCCTTTGCACACCCCTTATTGTCGTAAGCAGACGAAGAGGGGTCTGGAGGAGGGTCCGAAATTCCTCCACCTCATTCTCCATAATATTCTAGGTTAAAAGAGAAAATGTACTTGCACTAAGATTAATAACTGCAAGTACTTATGCAGAACAGTATTTAGAACTTCACTCACAAGTACTTGTACTTTCGATTTTTTGAATATTGTACCTGTACTCTGTACTTTATACTTGTAAGTACAGTTTTACCAACTCTGACAAACACTATACATAACTCAATATTACATTCTCCTCCAGTCCTTTTTTTAACTAAAAAATGGCAATGATGCTGATGAAATTATCATGAGTGCTCTCTCTTAATAGCGCAAAAATTAACATACTTTCTCTTAATAATACTTTGAGGTATACCAAAAAACCCGTCTTTTACTTTTTTTTCCATAGCTTTAAACGATAAAGCGTTGCAACTGTTTGGAGTCTGGATTCACTGTCAGACATTTTACTATAGTTTCAAGATATCCTAGCATTGTAATAATTGATTCTATTGACCTTCTATTGTACCCCATTGTTTGGGTGGTCGGTTTTCTATTCCGCTACAATATTTGAAACTAAGTCGCAGATTCAAAGGATACTCAATATACTGAAATGCAATGGAATGCATTTCCGGAAAAGACAAATTTCGATATAGTCCATTCTCTGCTCATTTTACCCGCTGTACCTCAAAAGTTGAGTTATTAAACACAATATATAAAAAGAGTTATTACAGACAATGTAGCACAACGATTTAGTTTCCGAATTAGTGAGGATTCAACAGAAATATTATAGTAAACATCCTCCTTTTTACATGTTTATAGTTAAAGTGCGGCTGTGACACACTCGCTTAACATAATCAATGAACATGCAGCTTTCAAAAATAATATTTATTATTGTATTTGTATGGATCTTTCCTCTGGAACACTATAACGGAACAATATTAATTTATTGAACCATTCTCCATTCACGAGAGACAAATTAAAAGGTAATTAATCATTCAAGTACAACTTGGATTTTCATAACTCACCGTTGACCATATTGCGCATGGCACTGTTGAGCGTGACACAGGGTGCGGGATGAATTTCGAGCATATTGAACAGATCGGCTAAAAATACAACTAGATTGTGCTTCATGGATCTGAAAACGAAAGTAAACAAATGAGGAGCTAGAAGTGACAGCTACTGACACATGAAAGACAGATTAGTTTATACTATAGTTTTATAATTACGTTTTTAGAGTACAGATAACGAATAACCGGGCTAATAATTGGGTAACTACGTATAACGGGCAAGTGCTGACCGAAATGTTGCAAGCTTCTGGTTGCTATTGCATGCTGTTCTTAAAACAGAATTGATAAATAGTATTTATTCTCTGGTTTTTAGGAGTCCTTTTCTCGGGTTTGTTCAATTGATTCCTCTCTGTACGTTCACAAATTTAGTAATTAATCCATTGCATCTTCTGCCTTTCCTGTTCACGTTTGACTCCTTAATAACAACCAATAATGTATTATGTATTCGTACCATTTGCGGTATGAGTACTGAAATTGTGACAGTGAAGTGCGAAGAAAACACCCAACTTTTTAATTAACTGATTAAATAGAGAGATACCAGTTAGCTGATATTCCATCATATGGAAAAACTTAAACCTAACCTATAAAGGGCGGGAAAATAGCCCAACTACCCTCTTAACAAAGGTAACTTCTGTCTCAGGTCTTTCTACTGGTCTGTAGCGGTGAAGGGTCCAAGTCAAGAATTATAATCGAGCTTAGTACAACCAGGTTCTATCATGGCGGATGGATAAAGGGAGGAGCATTGAAGTCAGTTTTCAACAATAACTACCACGAGGTAAGGGAATGACAGTCCTCAACTGCCCTAAAGCGTTAACAACTAGTGTTGTACTTATTTAGAATGACAGTGGCCAAGAATAATTGACCGTTCGTTTTTTAACAAATTACATTCAAGTAAGAATGTGCAACTTAACAAAGTAAACTTAATGCAGTAGAAAAACTGTTAAATCATGAATCGTTTTATTAGAAACATTTTCCAAAAAGGTTTAAGCAGACAACAAAATTAAGGTGGTATTTTATAATGCTACTTATATAGGGTGTTTAGTAGACATTTAGTGCTATTCAACTCACCCTCTCATATAATAGATATCCTCAGGAGCCATGTGGAAGATATTTGCGGGGAGAGTTTTAGAGCAGAAATCGCTGACTAGAGAAAGGTTGCGGACACAGTCTGAAACGTTGGGAAGCTGGGAGACGATAATGGAGGACCAGTGTAGCTCTTCGGGGCAATAGAAAGAGACGAGGGCAGCCAAACTCGACCCATCGCAAAGGTCTTGCAAGCTGTTAGCCTTTGGGAGCTCCGGACATTTGTGACCCTGAAAATCGGACAGTAAATTCGTACTATGATAATGATCTATGAACATGAAAATTAATAATATAGAAATACATACGTACATAATCAAATTTACAAGATTTGACTGATTTAACAAGGTCAGAAATGACCAAGGAAGCATCTGAGTAACGCAAGTGTGAAACTATTGAATTTTAGGATATTTTAGGCAAAGGCAGACTAATAGAACTTGATTCTGGGGCAAGAGAACAAAATTCTAAAATGTACCTATTGTGTACCTGCAGTTCCTATCACAAACCAGTTACCAGTTACCTTGAAAGAAGAAAACGAAAATCAACCTTACTTATCATGCAAAAAAAAACTTACACTGTCCTCCTGATCGGACCTCGTTTTGAGTGCAGAGGTAACCTGGTTGATCCAGAACAGGAGGGCATTTTCGTAGTCCTGAGGAGGGTCGACACTGAAGCCGGGAGGTAGCAGTCGCTTCACCGCAGCGTAGACGAACTCAGGCGTCGCGACTTCTTTGGCGTACAGCGTCATCACCGCTTGCATGACCACCTGGTGTGCGCTCTGAGAGAACAATAGAATATTAGAACCGAACTAAAGGAACTTGCAATATCCATTTTCTCACAGTAAAGGAAGTGGACAACAAAACATGGGCTCACAAGCTCTGCTTCCCCATTTAAACCATACAAAGAAATTGGTGAAGTACTTCGGATCGCTTAGGGGGACAGTTTGTCCAAGCGAGCTGGGGCGTCAGTCCCCTAGCTGTTTACTTTCCGTGGGAGTACTAATTGCCCCGGTTCGAATCCGGCTGGCACCAATGATTAGGGCCAAAATCCTGTCAAGTGTTGTATACCTGTCCTGTCGTTAGACAGTTCACCTCTGATCTAGATATCATGTGAATCCAAAACGCTCCCAACCCAGGGGCGTGAGGCAATGGGAAGCCACGAGCGAAATCGTCAGACCAAGTTCCGATCCTCTCTGGAGGACGGCTGGCGACCTCCGGGTAGTCGGACGAAAATCCAAGGAGAAATTCCTTGTTTACTTTACTTTTACGCTTTTACATACTTCGGATCACTTTAGTACAACCTCTCGTCTGCATAAAAGAAATTCAAAATATCATGACTAATAAAGTAGGCAGGCAATTATACCTTTTTATTAAATTCAGACTCAGAGTATAACATATAAAAAATTCAATGGAGTCCAGGAAAGGGACCATTAGGAATGAAGCAGCTCCGCATAGTTGAAAATTAAGGATAGGTCGTTTTGCTCAAGGAGGTTCCACGTCCGCAATGGACGATATTACGAGCCACAGAACTTCAAGAGGTTCCCGCAAAATTAGTTAATACGAGGGCCACGATTCAAATGAACCTCGGGTTCTGCTCTTATCAACATTTATTATTAACATAATCAATTATCTCTAATGATAGTTTGATCAATGACTATGGTAGTGTACTAACATGATCCAGTCGGATCGAGTTTGTACAGCAGATATCTATAGATGTTAGATTTAAAAAGGTAGGTGGCTTTATCAACCATCATCATGAACATTTCTTAAGTTTTCTCAACAGAGAAAACATCGTTTTTCATTTTTACCATTTTGAGTGGGGTGGTCTGGATGAGGACGGTCTCCGTGATATGCGGGTCGGAGATGTAAACTCCCTTACGGGCGAGCGCCTGGAGGACGCCCCAATGGTTCAAGTTGTTGTAGTTTGGGTCTGAGTAGATGTTGGATAAAGCCATGCAGTACAGCTCCGCGTTTGCCAGCAAATGGACTAGTTGCGGCTTCAGGTGCTCCTGGTCCTATGACAAGACAAACGAAAACATTGTATTTCAAATAATATAAAACTCATGCATTTAATAACATTGTAATATGAACATTCAAGATGGTGTACATTATATTGTCTATCCTCAAGGACCTTCGCGCGGTAACATCGTATGATGGAGGCACAACAAAGGAAATTTTCCCATAATTTACCATGATTAAAATAGTTACGGAATCAAGTTGAAGTTGATCTTCAATGCAGTAACGAACTGTGTGCACAATTGACAACGTAGTCAGAACAAACTTCTTAATCAAACGAAATCTTTAAACTTGAATGGCCATGTATGTACTTCATTGTTGACTTGAAACTCACTTCTAAATCTCTCATGTCTGAGAAATAATTAATAGAAACGTTACAGAGTGTTCAATTACACACAAAAATTCTCATTAATCGAGAGCGGGATGATAAAATATAGCCTAAAGATACCATGTCGTTTTTGACAGAATTATGAAAGTGAAAAGAATCTTGTATGCTGTGTTTATCAGTGAAAATATTATCCATGAAGAGAGAAATTTGACACTCTCGAAGAAGCTTAGTGTTATAGGGTTTTTAAAACTGACACACACCATTTACTCAGTTGATGTAGCGTACTTGCCTGGTATGAACTTAGTAGCGAGATCTAATTCTATACGTTCTGAATGTTGTGTTCTATGTTGTATTTCGTTAGTAAGGCTGCAGTGTGCTGTTTGTTCATTACCATTGTAAGATTGAAGTTAACTAAATGAGGATGGCTTTTGAGGAAAAGTTTAATTTTGCTCAATTGTGATTTATGAAAGTTCATTCCTCACAAGCTTAAACGCTTTCCAAGGCTAAGCATGTGTCGAGTAACTTTTACCTCAAACCTTTTCCGATTGACTTAAAGTAAAACTTCAAAGATTTGGGTAAGTAATTTGACATAAAAAAATCGCGAAAACAGCCGTGAGTTGGAAAGGATTTGAGCTAAAAGTTTCTCACTGCATAAAGAGGTAAGCCCCAGTTATCCTTCGATTGAATACTTTTAGTAGGCTCCAACCAAACTAATATTAAGGAGGTTTTGAAGAGTAAAACTCGATGCGGGGCAAGGAAAGGGCTCACTCATAATAGCCCGATATTGATATGTTCGCTACTCTCTTACTTTATTTGACAGTTCACGGAGATATTAATAAATGTAATACGTTGAAAGATATTATTTACGCAGAAACAACCATAAGTGATGATGGAAAGTATACTACAAGTGCTAAAAGAGCAGGTTTAAATTGAAAATAAAGCAGTACTAAATACTGAGCTACCCAGCCAGGACACTACCTACCCATTCCTCCTACATTGTTTCGGAAACTACATCCCACGGGAACATCAACAAAGAAAATACGAAATCAAGTCCAGTATCACTCAATCACACACCTACCTTCCTGGCAAAGTTCCTGCACATACCGTTCAATATTATATCATTGAAAAGAAGATAATGGTTTTCAATAATTTATTATCCGACACTGTTATAAACAACCCAAACGAAGAAAATGTTAGAATTGCACAGTGATAGGTACTATTTTCAGTTTATTACGGTTCAACGATAAACTATTGTGACCACCCGGTGTGATCGGACGGTGTTTAAATTGTTTAAGAGGGTTGAAATCATAACCATAAATTGACTTGTTGGATCGAACGCAATTCTGAAAATTTCTGCAAAATGAGGAGAATGAGGGAGATGAGATAAATACCATAGACTGTATGGTTCAGCCATAGCGGAGGCAGTAATCTACACTCTTAACCTGTAAAAGTTTTGAATATATATCAAAATCGGATCACAACATATGGAGTCATTTCTGAGAAATCAAAAACCGACATACGCAAAGAACTGCGGGTGCGAAATGTGTGAAACACGGGTAAAAATGATTATTTCTGAGAGATGGAATTTTCCTAAAATTGTTTACAAGATATCAGCAACCATGATTATTTTGGAAACGCTTTGAAGTTCAATAATCGACTAACACAACTAAAACCTATAAGAAAGTAAGGGGCAAACTCTAGTTGCGACTCCAGTTGAGGTCGCAAAGTTAGGGAAAGTAGAAAAGTTAATTAGCTAAGGTAATTAACTTCTTACGTAAGCTGAGTGTGGATTGCCGGCGTCTACCATCGTAGTTTAAGGTGTTTTCCGCTTGAACCATCAACGTCAAAATATGTTGGTAACAAAATAATTCCTAGGGGTAGGTAACGAAATGAACAATTGCGATACCACTGTAGAATGAAATTTAAATGGATCTCAAGAAGAGCAAATCCATCTAGCTCAACGATGGATAATACGAGTATGTTACTCGATCAGTCAGATACAGGTTAACAAATACAGAACGTAGTGGGACAGGAACACAAAGAAATCAAATTTACAAACGATTGGTAGGTAGAGATCAATGAGGTCTTCTGCACGTCAATGGTTTACGGTCATTTTTGTAAGCTATAAAGTTATTATAGCCAGTTATTATCAATATTCAAGTCAACAGAGGTATCAACATAACGTATACGTTATGATATAATATGTGAGTATGCAAAATGATAGATAACAAGGTTTACAAAAGAAGGTGATTTTCAGGTGCCTCGGAAACAACATCGATCTCTTTGTCTTTTTGGGGGTGCTGAATCCGAATCTGGCTTCCGTCTTTTTCGGTCACGTCCATACTCTCGAGATATTGACGATTTTTTTTCGGGCTTTTTCAGCGTAGAAAATCACAGATAATCGTACAGATGTCTAAAAAAAATCCCCAAAAAACCCCTCCTTACAGTAAATACTGAATATATTTATAAGGTTTGTTGACTAAAAACCGGAGAAATATGTGATTTCGCAAAAAAAAGAAAAAAAAGGCGAAAGTAGTTTTTTCAAAACCATCTACTACGAAATGGGTTTAAACTTTGAAGAATCATGGCTTGAAATATCATGGAAGCATAGAATCGGGGTAGGCCTCGTTCGATGGAGAAACAATCGACCTACAAGATTTCGTGGAATCACATTTTTAATGACCACAAGTTTTACGCCAGAAGGTAAACGTACCAAAAAAACGTGACTTTGGTTTTGAAAAAACTACGTTTTTTTGAAAAAAGAGAAATCACATATTTCTCTGGTTGTTGCCCCCAAATTTATAAAAATATTTGGAATCAGCGGTACATTTCCAGTAAGAAGAGATTTTGCGGATTTTCTAGACATCTGTGATTTCATTAAACTGAAAAAGGGCGAAAAAACAACCATAATCGACAATACCTCGAAAATTTGGAGGTCAGATTCGGATCCAGCACACCAAAAACATATTGATCGATGGGTTTTTCCGTGGCGCGTTAAAACGACCTTTTTTTTGTAAACCTGGTTAATACACCAAACGTAAGAGGGAGGTAATGGGAAATAGTAAATTTTTCATGGATTTGTCTGACATTGCTGCTACTGATTTGCGCAAATGACAGTCATTAATAATGGGGGTAGCCGAACATATCTTATATAATCAGAGTCTTTATACCGATGTTTGTAGTCTCAGCTGAGCCGAAAGGATTAATTTTGACATTTCATTTTTTTACTCAGACGGTTCTAGGCGTCGATCTGCTACTCAGATTTCCACAATTTTAACTCATACAATCCAAGAAAAAGCGAGACAAGTTGTATTTTTCAATACAAGATATTCAATTGTTGAGAATATACGCAAAAACCGTTTTGAAGAAGGAGAGAAATTTTTCATAACTGCTGGAGTGGGTAACCATTATTAACATTAAAAAAAACCTTCAAATTTAAACTTGTTCCATGTAGTAACTACAAGTTCGAAGCAGCGTTGAATCCCGGGACGAAACAATAATATAGAAATAATTCGTCGACAGATAATAAGTCGTTGAATATCAATTTTCGACAATCCATTTCGGGGCAATAAATTGAATTAGTGGCTCAAATTTCATTTCACATTTTGTCGTTTTCCACTTTTGGTTTATTATTCAATAATAAACCATTGTAATCGCTCTTGAAAAAAAATGTCTAACCCCCCCTGAAAATTTCATGGTTTACGTTTCAAAGGGTGTAGAATCCAAATCTGCAATACAAAATTTTCCGTCCGTCCGCCGTACGTACGATTTCTCCCAAACGGCTGGAGCAGAAAATCTGAAATTTTCAGGAAAAATCAATATTGGTCCGACAACGCCCCAATTCTTTAGCCAGCTCTCTCACCTCATTTAAAGTGGCCTTTAAGGGTTGTCAAAGTTTTGTAAAATCCCTAAAAACCTCCAAAAAACAAGGCGGCCTAAATGTGGACTTTTTGTGAAGAACTTTCCATGAGGAATCGAATGAGCCCCTCCCCCAGGTCTGTAGCTCAAACCATTCCCGATGTATGGCATGATCTTATGCTGCCAACATTTGCATCCACATTCACTACATCAGTAAGTTACAGCGATTAAAAAAAATAAAAATAAAAAAAAGGCAGGTTTTTTTTTTTTTTTTGCCGACACACGGGTTGAAGCATTCTGACATGAATGAAACGCTGCAAATTCTTTCACTGGGGTTTATTATTCAATTTCATTAATTTGCCCTGCATTCATTATTTGAATTTCTACTAAGCTTTGGAGTGTGCGTGTTTCACAGGTGATAGAGCGATTATTGAATTTCAGGAGAAATGCATAGAGCACGTAAATCTGTTCTCAACCAAAATACCTATTTGGATTCATCAGTTGATCATATTAGTGTGCCTCCTGGAATTCAATAATCGCACTATCACCTGTGAAACACGCACACTCCAAAGCTTAGAAATTCAAATCATGAATGCAAGCCAAATGAATTAAATTTAATATTAAACCCCAGTGAAAGAATTCGCAGCGTTTTTATTTCACCAAAGTAGGTACCATAACATTTGAATGTTTTTGATTTTATTGAAACCCATCTATCGAATTCAATCGAGGATACCTCCAAGCCTTGAAGGTAATGCCTCAAACGAGACGGCGAAGTATAGAAAATAAGAAAAAAGTGTCGGTACCTCGTGGTTCCTGTAGAACGGTTCCTGCAAGTTTTCCGGAACCCGGTTGTTGAAAGCTTTCGACAGCATCCATTTCACTGTTGCCCTTTGTTTAGCCTGAAACAAAAAGAGATAAAACGCGTGAGCAACAATAGCCTTTACAACAACTTCGTCATGTTGAGGTTGAGGTGTGGGGAGAGTGTGGTGAAGCATGGAACTAGATTGGGGAAACCCTGAAATGGGGGGATGCATAAACATTTTCCCTGATAAGAGCGAAACCGAAGACAATAATTGAAACGAAGAAATCTTACAGTGGGAAGGTTATGTGAAATGATAATGATATAAGCACACCGAGAGAGGATAAGAATAAGTAGTAAAGATTGATTGATAGTAACTGCCTAATTTCTGAACTTTTTGACACAATATTGAAGCATTCTATTTTTAAAATGTTAAATAATGCTATGGTAACTCTATATAGTACTAATATTAGACCAGTTCTGGAACGTGCAGCTGTATCTGGTGCTCTCACTACAATTCTTCTTCAGTTATCACTTCAAATTAGAGAGATTTATAAGGTAAAAGCGGGGCCGACCACGAACAAGGTGGTCTAAATAGAAATGTTGGATAGATATGGTGTAGTGATAATTTCAGGAGCGAAATTGAGAATTATTACACAAAGGTTCATTATTTCTGTATTCGACGGACTTTCTGAGCTGAACTCTCCCTTTGCTATTCACGGTCATGTTGACTATTTTATTTCCTTCCAATACTTGTACCCCCTGGAGCGCGAACGGTTGGACGTACATTGCTAAGACAGGCCCCTAATGAATAAATATTTCTATTGTATGTTTCATACCATTTTCCTTTATGAAGATAGTTTCCATTGAGTCAAGATAACAAACCTTGCAAATACATCCTTCAAAGTTGATGCTCCATCAAAATAGCAAGGAGTTGGGTTGTTTCGAATCAAATTTCGAGTATTTATACCCGATCGACTTTACTGGTTGACAAACTCCGGCTAGGGAATCGATGGAACTATTTCTGTGACAAACATCAACCCTCTAGTTCTGTTCTAAAGTTAGAGCTTGCAATGAAATGAATAACTTTACAATTAGAAACCGTTTCTGAAAGGCATGAAAAGAATTTCCAAGTAAAAACGTCCAAAATGTTTATCTCCTTGAAATAGCTTCGTTCCCCACGAAAATCCACTAAAAGTGTCATGTAAGAAGGTTGGTTTACGTTAAGGCACTCGGAAGACGGATGCCGGATTAGGAAAGTAAACAGAGGGCGAAGGTAAACTCGGTTCGGTATGAGATGGTTCGCCTCAACTTCACTTTCTCCTCTCTTCTACACCTTTCTTCGACCTCAAGAATCGGGTTGGAGGTCGCCACGTCCGAACCCGACCGAAGCTGATTTGGGTAGGTAAGTACAGCTATCAAAGAATCTGGCAATTTTCCCAAGATTGAGAAAAGGGAATACAGAGCGCATCTTCCTTGTAAGCACCGAAAATGAGCGAGCAATTTTATGGTAAACTCCACGAACTTGCTGAGGAGCGTGAATACCGTTAGATGGATCCGGGTGGATACAATTTTGTTTTTAGCGTTTCCCCTTCAGAACAGGGGGAGCAAATTCTGGAGAATTGTATTTTAAAATGCATAAATTTTGATCGTGCACTGACTCAGATGACTGACACTCCCTCGGGATTGTTCGAAACCCGTTGAGGACACGCTCCATGTTGGTAGATCGGGGAGTGCCTACCCGATAAGGGATGTAGGGGAGAAATACGCCCCGCGGACCAACAGGTGAGCCGAAAGCGAACGGTCCCAAAGGCGAAGGAGATACAATGGATCCAAAGAATATGGATTCGGGTGAGTGATGACGCTACTGTCTAGTGGTTAGGATTTTGATCAGAAGGTTAATATAGGGATGTGAACCCTTACAAAAAATGTCCGGCAACAGATGCAAAAGGGCAGCAGTCTACAAGGACATTCGGACAATCAGCCTGATACAACTCCCACGGAAACCTCAGAAAATAAAAGAAGAAAGACAGACATCTTGAAGGAGGTCTCATGCTTTCCAGCGGAGTTCAACGCAGCCATTACCAATAATCAATGATGATTGGTGAAAGATCATTATTGAGTGACTCATTGAACGTATCTGAATTGAGATCAATAGGCAGATCGGTTTTTGATAGCGATAAGTCCAATGGATGGGAATCATGGAAGCGTTCAGTGGCAGGACATGTTTTACATTACAAGACAAATGATGACGGGTAGCTGGATAAAGTTAATTTATTGTAGGGGAGGGGCACATACGACAATGACTGCTTTCAAACGAACGTTGGAGTTTTATCGCGATTTCGTATTTTTATATTGAAGAAGTGGAAGGAGAACTATTCCAGGTGAAAATTGGGCATGTTCAGAATCGTCCAATCAGTTCAGCGCAAAAAAACACGTTTGTACCCTTCAAAAGTTTTTTTTTTAGATAACCTAATGGATTCAGCTAGTTCCCAAATGTAACTTATCTAGCCAGTGAATCCTAGTAGATCAGGGAATATTTGACACGATCTATTTTGTTGAAACCATTACAAATCGAAGTAGCAAACCAATACAAGTCAATCATAATCCTCATTGGTGACATAGAGCAAATTACGAGCGGAGGCGAAAGCAAAAGACGATGACAAAGGGAGACATAATACATATCCATGTTGCAAAACACTTCCATGCAGTGAAGTACATAAACATACAATAAAATTTCTTTGTTTATTAAAAGGTTCATTTTTGAGAAAACATCCAGAATTAACAATTCAAACCCGGAAAAAACTGGTATTAAAAATTAAAATCGGTATTTTAATTGACACATGAATAATCAATGATGTTAGCATAATATGTAATATAATGTAATATGTTATATTATAACATAATTTAATGATTGATGTATGATTGTAAGTCGCAAATGTTTAGCACTCAACATAGCGACCACAAAATTAACCGAAATGACAATAAACTGAATTACTTCAAATATTTATTTGATTATAAGCTAAAATATAAAATTTCCGTGTCACAATGTTAGTCACCGTACTCCTCCGAAACGGCTTTAATGATTTCTACCAAATTTTATATGCGTACTCAGTAGGTTTGAGAATCGGCTAACATTTTTTTCATACCCCTAAGTGATAAGGATTGTTCACCCTTAACATTTTTTTTTTAATTTTTGGACTAAATTTTTGTTGTTGTTGTAATAATGCATTAAAAAAATACATACAACCCTAAATTTTTACTTTTTTATCACCAACCCCTATTGTTTTTATAGCCATTTTAGTAATTTAATCATTATGATCCCTCTCGATAACTGATCAATTACAGTGTTTTCAACTGTACTTATAGTAAGTAAGTTACTTTTTGTCTGCACTAGAATTTATCTAGAAGCTAGAAGTAATTTATAAGGCAAAACGACGTTTGCCGGGCCGGCTAGTAAGTTATAAATCAGTCCTTGGGACACAGTAAAAGACAGCAAAATTGTACGACCCACCTCAAAGCATTCAGCGCTTATCAAACAAAATGCATGGCAATGTAAATTTTTTAATTGCTTTCCACACAACAAATAACAAATGTGCTGTTCAATTGAGGAGATAACGTTCAATAGGGCAGGTACATTTACACCAAAAGTTTCTAGTTGCTCTTTGATTCTTAGTCAAAAAATTACAAAAATATTCATAACATTTTACTGCATGACTTTCAGCGTTTCTCACCTTATTCAGCAGTGCCTAAACAATCCTGTTTCTTTTTCTCACGAAGAACTTATTTTAACACGAGAATGACGATTATAGAGAAATATTGTTCATGGATCATTTCTTGGCTAGTAGACCGATGGGTTTTAAGAAAAGATACATTAAGAGATTTGAAGGAATTCACGATTATATTTCTGAGAGAAACAATACGGAAACAGTTTAATGAAGCGATCAATGAGAAAATGTACGATATTCAAACATTCTATACGATAGATGCTAATAAGTTGAATCGTAGTTCCACTATGGGTACTCGTAGGTTGAAAGAAAAACAAGTTATAATTAATGCAACAGAGAAAAATTAAGTGCGATTTCATTGCGATAACTGAACCAAATTGGAAAATGACATCAAGTGTCAGAGTCAGTAGCCTGAAGAGAAGCTCTCCAACTAGACGATTAGCCCCTTTTGTTTGGTGGTGAAGGCAGCTTAATGTTTTCGGACACGAAACCGCGAGAAAAGGGTTCACTGAGCGTAGACAAAGGGTCGGCTGTTTAGAGTAGTTAGTTTCAGCTTCTCCCCACGACTTTGAGTAGCAAAACAGTTTAAATCGGGTAAACATGATAAGAGAGCTATAGAAGGCCATTATGGAACGGAACGCCGGAAGGGAAGGAGGGTCGTTGAGGTGAATTTAAATCTCCAAAGAGAAAAGGAATGAATAGGAAGTTTGCTGTTTACGAGAGAATTATTACTGTTATTAGTCTTTCTCCGAAACTTCACAACGCCTTTTGGACCATGAATTTCCATTACAGAGTGAAACAGTCTTACAAGCCTTTTAAAATACGATGAAATAATTATTTTCAACAAAAATTCCGAAGCTTTTTTAATGATCCGAATTACGGTTGAGGGAAATTGGGACAGAGAGGAAGTAAATTACATACTATTTCAAACAGATTTTCCCGAACATAGTTCAGAAAATGGAGTTTTCCTCATGGATTCAGAGCAATTAAACCGAAAACAATCATACTCGTACACAAAGGGTTAGGAAAAAGGTTCATTGGAAATGAATCTTCTTTGAAGATCCGTTTGTGCGTACACACGTCTTTAATCTATAAATAGATCCTAACCCTACAAAATACCTTCAAAATTGAATGACAACTGTAAAACTAGTGATTGTTACAAGAATTTCATGTTTGCAAAATCTGAGATTACGCTTAATCTGGAAGTGATAAAATTCATGTAGAAATCTATAACTATCACAAATCACACAAATTACAAACAATCTTTTCTCTTTGCAAAAGGAAGTGTTTATAATTCAGCAAAGAGGGAAGGAGGGATCAGATTTGCAGAGATTAAACACAGCGTATACATAAATGCTGTATTGCTACCAACAGTTATGCTATGAGGGTACTGCAGATATCGGTATCAGTGAGAAATGCAGCGTTTCAGAGTTCCAAAAACTTGTAATCTACTGAAGTATCATATTCCCAGAAAGTTGTTTTCCTCTCAGGAAAACTCACACTCAACTACTCCTATTCGTTTTACATTATGTGTCATTCATTTTTATTTCAAACAAACAAGAAATATAAATACCCTCCCGAAGGAGATTTCGAAATTCCAGGTCCTCGATTACCAGGTCAACTTTTTATTAACCCTTTTACCACCCATACAACTCCTCGTATACTCGCGCATAACGATCGAGTCAGTCAAAGCCGCTCCTTTCTCATTCATTCCTTGGGAAACCAAAAGTCCGATGAACTCCGGGTTTTCACCTGAGAAAATGATCTAGATCTTGCCCTTGTGCAATACGCGTTTCTATAGGCTCCCGATTTTAACGTTAACTGTCCCATCACCAGTACATTTTTGGAGGCGTTACCAATGGTGAAGTGATCATTTGTGTGAAATAGAAGTGTGAAGTGAAAATTTTGATCTTCTTAAATCACAAATGTGTATACTCGTAATCCTAATACCTTAAGTAAAGTTAATCTGAGTAAATATAGTATAATAGTGTGATAATTCAAATCAAGTATTCTAAAGAGTGTGTTTTCTACTGCAGGTGTAGACAAACACCTAAAGGGAAGAAGCCAGGGCCCTAGAACCATAAGTTCCCATAAACGATAAATGTGCCCCATGAAAAACGATTGCAATAATTGTATTTAAATATTAAATTGGATGGAATTACAATCAAACCATTCAATTTGAACAAGGAAAGTGATTCCCATATACAATTAGAAAATAAACCTTTCTCGCTCGTACGTAACCACTCCTTCGTTTCATATGGTGGTATAAATAGAACCAGACAACAAAAGAGCCATAAACTAAAACTGTCTAACTCAACAACTCCGCTATGTTTAACCTGCAACCACGACACTCAATTCAATTAGAAGATATAAACTCTTCAAATTTTGTGTGAAAATGGGCAAGAGTACAAAATCCGGTCTAAAGCAATCGGATTTTATTGGTCAGAATGAGGCATCAATTTCAAAGGTACCCATTTAAATCATTACATTAAGTTGCATTGGAAACATGATGGGTAAAGTGGGATTAACATTGAAAACAAGGGTTTAAACCGCAGCTAAAATTGAATGTTTAAAAACATAGGTACTAGTGTTTTAATAAAATTGTATTTTGAATTGATTGCATAATGTGGTTCCAAAAATTTGATTGATTTAGAAAGTTTTCGAATATAATTAACTAAAATACGATGGAATAATACTTGGATAATATATTCATAATTGTGTAGGTCATACAATATATGAATGCATGTATAGGTGACCAATATGCGTCTTTACAGAACACTAAAATTTATGGGGATTAATATTGGATTAGAGAGCCATACTGGTTCGACATTTATATGTGTGCACAACAGCTGCCGCATTTTTTTTTAAAGGATGACTAATAATTTGAAATTTCACCTACCACAACGAATTGGACAATTTCGGAGACTCGCTATGGATAGTTGAAGGTATATAAAGGCACACTGGTGTATATTGAAGAAGTTCGGTGTTCAGGATGACCACAATTATGAAATATAGGGGTTTCATAATAATGTTACAGTAAAGCGTGTCAAATAAGGGAGAAAACGAAAATATAGTGCAGTAAGCTTGATTCTTTAGCGGCCAAACCTTAACAAAAATCAATCTTAAGGGGTGACGTAAGTTGTCGAGGGTGTTATTCAAACTAGAGTTGAACTCAGCGAATTGATTCGAGGTCAAAGTTGTGTTGAGAGCAGGGAACTTGCTTCGACGATATTACCCATTTTTTCACCTAACTCACTCCACCTTGCGGGTTTATCGATTCCTCCGATGGCAGGTTGGCGGGGGAAAAGGGAGAAGGATCACCGCGAATTAAATTAAGGCTTGCAGCCTCCTCGAGCCCATGTGGTAGCAATGAGCGAAGGAAGGAGCTTACGTCACGACGCGGGAAACATGAGACTGTTTGCTCCAGTTGGTTCAACAGCTTAAATTCATCCCATTATTGCTTGAGACGACTAAAGCAGGTACGTCTTCTAGACTTATTAAGAAAACAAAGATGTTTTCGGTGTATGTTCTAAGACGTTCGTTCTTCTCACTCACTGGGGATCTGACAATGTTCACGGTGTGCAGAAAGAACAATATAATAATAATACGTATAAACAATAATAATAAGTAATAAAACATATATCATTACCTTTGGACTATTTTCTTTAGTAACAGGAATTCAATTATGGTTGGGTTGGTCGTCTCGATTGTGCAATATGGAAAACTCCTGACTTCCAAGGCTCTGTTTCTCCCGTCTCCTTGCCCTCCACGCTATTAAACCAGAAGCACAATACAACTTGCTCTCTCAAATGGATGCCATATTTTCAAAATATGGAGAAAATCCATCATGGTCTACTGAAGATCCCCACAATTTGAACATAAGGGCGTTCTTAGAACGGGTTCACGCATTATGACCACCTTTGCAGATGATACGGCTATCCTCTCTGTTGGAGAACTGTAACACGCCTACATCACTACTTTTAGCCCAAGATGTGGAGAATGAAGCAACGAATCAAAATCAGCCCACATCAACTTCACAAAACCGAAAAGTCCCTATCTTGGATGTTGAGATCAATTCGAATAAAATACCGCATACTGAAGCAGTTAAATACTTGGGTTTGACACTTGACTCCAAATTAAACTGGAATAAACACATAGAAAAGAAGAAAGAAGAACTTGAAATCAAGTACAGAAGGATGTATTGGCTAATGGGAAGGAATTCCCATCTTTCTCTTCACAACAAACCGCTTATATATAAGCAGATCCTTCGCCCTATTTGGACCTATGGGAAACAGATCTGGGCCTGTGCCAAGAAATCAAATATTAAGAAAATCCAAACTTTCAGAATAAAATACTGAGAAGTATTGTTGGAGCCCCTTGGTACATGCGAAACGATGATATCCATCGAGATTTGAGGATGGAGACAGTCTACGAAATTATTGCAAAATACGCAAGGAAGTATGAACATCGCCTCCACTAACATGAGAACCCGGAGATGCTCTACGACAACGAAGGTGAAACCCGACGTCTCAAGCGAAACAAACCACTGGATTTAGTTGTGCTGCTTGAATAGAAGTGCAATCGAACTCAGTGCTATTTAATTGAGCTATATAATACAGGGCAAGGTTTTGCTGTAAACCTACCCTCTTGGAGTGTACCTATATTTATATGTAAAATTGCTAGACGAAATGTATTTGATTTTTCAGTTGCAATTAATAAATCACGAAAAAAACGCATTATGGAGGCAATCGGTGGGGAACGTTTGTCCTCACCATCTTTTAGCCCTATATACAGATTATATTGTCCCTCTGGAGACATTGCTCCCCTTCTACATGAACTACGACCTTCGTATCCAGACTAAGAGATTACTTGCTCAGGTTCGCCTGTCTGGGGTCCCGATTTCTAGGTTAAGCAAACCAGGATTTAAACTAAAATTTGACAGCCTGGTGGACTGCCCTTTGTGCAACCTTTCTGAACCAGACAATATCCTTCATTTTCTTCGTGTACGTTCTGTCCCACGTGGTGAGCATTTTTCTTTTTTTCTATCAAATGAATTGTCCCAGTATGAATCCTCTTCTCTGTTGTGTTTTAAAGATTTATTCACATGTCAATAAGTGTCTGGCTTTATTCAAGTGTATTTAAGTGTCTGGTTAATTGCATGAGCACAAGAGTTTCATTTTTGAACGAAGGTTTTCTATATTAATTTACTTATATTTATCATTTTATCATTATTTGTTTTTTCGGCACCAACTTTTATTTACTGTTTATTCAGCTAATCACTACGCCAACCTAGTAGCTTTTACAAATAAACAATTTCATTTCATTTCAATCATGGATGGAAAAACATCATCTACAAATCTTTCCTCTCATGTTCATAGAACTTCAAATTTGATTTGTCAGTTAAAATCGTGCAATAATTTTATTCTTAGTGGTTCTTTAAATTGTACAGTGGGCTTTTTTCCTCCAAAACTTCAGAAAGTTTTAGCAAAACAGATAGATTTCATCAAATACTGAATTTACAAAAAAGAAGGATCAACCTTTAGCTTACGGTTATGGGAAACGAACCTCTAAACCGACAGCTTTCTACGAGTATATTGGTTCAAAAGGTTGGTGCGCTGTTCAGCGGACAGACTACAGTAAGCAGCCACACAAGTAGGTAAATATTTATCCGATTTGCAAAGATGGGCTCCCAGTTTTGGTGCAGTCCCAGGCGCTGTATGAGTTTCAGGTAAGCAACATTAAATAAACGTAACTTTTCATACAGGGGGATTAGGACGAACGAAGATATTTTGTGCGGGTTAACTAATCCGCAATAATAATCCGTTGGTATGATTTTTCCTCGGTCATTCTGAGAAGTTGTAGAAACTGAATATATAATAATTATTTACCTAACTAACTTATTCGCTGACGAGGCTACAACATGGGGTTCAATATATAACTATTGGAGTAGCAACTAACACTGCACATTCAACAACGAAACACACACTGGGAATAATACTGGTATAGGTTCGAAACTAGGCGATTTTGATTCTAAATACCACTGGAAAGCTTTTGACGAGCTTTTTCAGTGGGTAACAACGGTTTACTTTTCAAGTCGGAAGATGACCGGAATGAGAGAGGTTCAACTCAGTGATGTTCCAGCCGTCAACTAAGAATGATTGCAACGAATATTCCAATAATTGTATGATGGAATAATACCATTATATCTCCGAATTTGTCACTCTTGTTCCCAATGAAAGCTATTTTTCCTTCCCTTAGCCGATTAATACCGTATCGTTTTAAGATGTTCCACGACTAGTCCGAGAATTTGAAACGTTATCCATTATTTTCTTGACTACAGTACTGATTTAAAAAAAGAAAACACTATTAACCCAAAATGTATCAACTTTTGTGCAGTTTTATCGTTATCAATTCAATATCTTCCCTAATTATCCCAGGATTAAATGCTCCTTGTCATATAGTTCTCCGAGATAACACTGGTACACAAAATTAATGATGGAGTAAGTGCCGATTCGAGTGTGAATTATTGGAATAACAGCAGTATATTATAGAATTTTGCCGAATTTGCCCCCTTGAATAAAAAAGAGAGGTCCGAAGGAAACTTGACATGTTTTGTATTGGGTAGAAAGCTAAGGATCGAGTGTACAGTAAAAGTTGGCAGATACAAGTTTTCCTACTCCCGAGATACTCAAACAGAAAGCCCCAAAATGCGATTCAGCAAAAGTTGCATTGTTCGTTTCATACCAGTGTTATTCCCATTGTATGAAAAGGTCTACATTGAAAGGGGTACGCCAATCAATACTGTAGAAAATGAATAAAACTGAATACATTTTATAAAATCTAAGTGAATCAGATAATTTTGGTTTTGGGATTCAAATAATACATCAAACAATAGAATATTATTCGGTTAGCATAGCTGCAGATAGGCAGAATAGATTGGTTGAAATTGGTGCCCGAGGGAACACAGCCAAGGTGTTCGTGTTCCGCACTCGGACGCAACCGGAAAAAGGCGTGTCCTCATTTTCGGGAAGGTCATAGGAGGCGAGAGCCCGACCATCTTGGAGGTTCAACTCGGCTAATACACCGCGATTATCGGTTGACCCTTCCCATTCCCAGGTCGAAGAAGATTTACGGCTTCCCGCGAGTAACGCCCGACTTTTCCGATCGTTTTCGGGAATTCGTCCAGAAATTGAATTTCCTATGGATAAACGGTGCCAATCTTATTTAGAAGTTATTGACAAGCCGTTCGGGCCATCTATACATCTCAATAGAGACAACTCTCCGACATTAGTACTTGAATTATTACCGAACTTGAGGGTTCAGTTTACAACGGTTCTTCTCCATAGGTACCTTTTCAAATAATGAAATCTCCTGGGATGAAAATTAGAATCTTGGGGAGAAATAGATCTCTTGGCTGACTTTTCTTGGAGTGAAATTAACCACTCCATTTTGTCTACAATTTTTGCGAACTATAATGCCCATCTCGTGTATGGTTATTTTTAATGAAAGTATTGACTTTTATTCAGTGATACCACAGCAACATTTACTTATGGAGATAATTTACTCGTACTGATACTAACTGTTACCTATACTGAGAACTTACGAGAACTAGTAAGCCTCTATATCTTATTTTTAATGGAATTAATGATTACTCATCGATGCTACGAATTCGGAAAACTATTCACACTGATTTGTTAGTAATTCTTAATCGTATAATAAATATATATGATTATGAACAAATGTCAACTCCTTCAACTGCACAAGCCATTCCGTATGGTTGTGGAGTATTTTCAACGTACGATACCCTTTCTCTTCAGAAAATTCTCATTATTTGTTTCGGAATACATTTCTATTCATTCATTCAATGAATTAAAATATTAAAGTATTAACAAAATAATACAGTTCCAAGGCACTCAGGTATTCTGATCAGCAGGTACCAGAGATTAGTTTCTTTCCTAATCGATGCTCGAGCTGCAATTTGATGTTACCACCTAACGGAGGCGCTATAGGGCATATAAGACCTATATAAGCACTGCTTATTAAGCAGGATTTATAAGCAACTAGCTTTTCTAAATGACCGAAGGAGCTACAATTCGAAAAGGAGCGTCTTTAGTAAATTTAAATTACATTGTCAGCTTACACGACACTTGAGCTTTTTTTATTTTCGTATTTGACCTACAGTAGTGTAATACAGATTGTTAATTCAGAGCCTTGCACATAATTGGGCTACGCACACATTTTTTAACTTAGCAAATTACAATTTGCAGATTTAATAAAAATTGTCGTTCGACAATCCATCTGAATGATCTGACAAATTCTGCTGAATTTTCAAGCGAATTTTAATAGAAAATGAAGCTACTGCAACTACTCATGAAGCATGACGATGGAGCATTCTGAAATGATTCCTGGATTTTACAAGATGACTCTCCATACGATTAAGATAGAAACTTTGTTCTTTCTTGCGCCAAAAAATCAAATATTCTTAGAGAAAGGATGAGTTCGAGGGGCAACATTTTTTGAGAACAATAACTGGGTCCAATTTCAAAAATTGTAGCAAAAATGACAAAAAAAATAAATAAAAATAAATAAATAACTACTAAAAATTCTAAATTTATATTTTTAGCAGAATATTAAGTACTCAAAATAATTTTTATCGACAATGAAATCATTTAATAATTGAAGCTCAAGTTCAAGCTGAAAACAGTACTTAAATTTAATTAAAATGGGGTTTTATTGCATAAAAATGCTAGAAATTAAAATTAAAAAAAAAATTCTTTTGGTTGAATAGGAAATTTTTTGTTTACGTTTTTCCGCCAATAGAAAATTTAGAATTTTGTTTTGCACACCAAGAGCTCAAGCTTCAACTCAATTTAACACAGGTAAACGTAGTACGATAATTTTGGAAAATTCGCTCATACGATCATGCTGCATGACTGAAACTTTTTTTAATAATAAAAAGCTCATTTTCATGAAGTTTGGGCGAATTTGAAAAAAATAAAAACTCTCTAATTCCCTTGGAACGTTCGTCCCCTCCGTTTGACCTACAAACCTTGATTCACTTCACTTTCATGAACGCTATTTTGGCAGTTCCCAGTGGGAAAGATAGTTTTGGGAAAATCTACATCTGCTTACTTAGTTTTTTCTCTCTCGCACAATTAATGCCGACTCTAATTGTGTGGTGTCGAACGTCTGAACCCCTAATAAGCGGATCACAACGCTGAAACTCGCTTATCAAAGAGAAAACTCCTCCACCCAACTATTACAACCACTGACGCCCTATAGTACGATTCCATCCATTTTGAGATGCCAATTACAGGCGAAACAGGAAATCTCCCCAGACAGCAAACGCTTTACTCAAGAATCTTTTTACTACATTCCTCCTTAGTGACAGCCGAATTGTAAGTTCCCATACTAATTCTTGTGAGCGTTTGTGCAGCCAAAATCGTCAGGAAGATTCATATACGAGGCATACCAACTCTAGGAGAGACTAGTTTCTAGATTGTGTATGTGCACACTCACTTCATAGTCGGGTTTTTTCCGAAAAAATATTATATTTTCTGCTCTATCAATGTCGTTTAGTGAGCTAGGGGAAAACGGCTAGTTGTAAAATGTTCTTGACGAATTCAGACACTAAAGTTTGATAAGAAAATCGTTTAAAAATATCTCGCTCCGGTTAAATGGAATCTTTCCTAATCCGTGTTCGGCAATAAACATTTGAAATGGAGCTTCTTTGGAACATCTAGAATACAATCACAAGGTACGTAAGCGATTTGATCAGATATCGGATCCCGAAAGCAAATTTCTTCCTTGAACGTCATACGATGCTGAAATTTAACCAGGAGCTTTCGAACGACTAGAACTCAATTACAAGGTAGAGGAGGAGGTGCTCTAATCACTGGATTACTTCATGTACTTCGCGTGTAGTACGCTGCATTACTTCGTATATTGTGTAGTAAGATTTACTAAGAAGTATAACGTTTCTGGTTGATGGGAAGTCCCTTTCAAGGTACCAAGTATATAATATAAATTTATGCATATTTCATGTTTTGTAGTAAAATGGGCAAGCCGATAAACCTCAACCGGACGATAGTAACTAATAATGTAAATACCACTCACTGACGTCCGACGAAAATAAACTCCGTTCCGCCCGGGCCGGCGTAGCAGACATTTAATATCGATTAGTCAGTGAAGTTAATTAACATTCCAATTACCTGGAAGCGCGGACAAGTTTGAAGGGCCTGCCAACTATTTGGTCACCGGCATTATGCAGCTGGCCCCTTATAAAGTTGGAAACAAGCTCGGAACTCCAGTATCTCATCAAACAATCGCTACAACCAAACTTGGCCGAATAAATAATTGCGAATTTTATAAACTTCAGAGGAAGCATTTCCCAGGAAATTACGTAACGAGTATTATTAAAGTTATGATAAGAATATTCTACCGTTCCCAAGAACAGTCATATTTTCGAAAATCGGTAGTTGAATTACACTGTAATTGAGAATTAATCGAAGATCAGGTATATGATTACTTTATACATACAATATTATTCAGTTTGAGCAACATATGTACCATAAGCATGAATAAAAAGTCATTGGACAGAATGGTTACCTCTTCTGTGTTACGCGCTCCTACCTATCTGTCATATCTTGGCCAATCAGAAATCGTATTAGTTAATTTTAAGGTTGAGGTTTGCCAACAATGTTTTCATGTCTTCAGCACGTAAACCGTTACGGATACTACATTCATCTAATTTATACGTCCTTAAACTATGAAACATAACTTAGTCCAAACCACATTCTTTCAATAACGGAGGACATAATTACGTTAAACTCAAGAATTGGTGTTCCACACGAAGTGGTTGTTTCAGAATTGGAAAGAGGTATTTGGGTCAGTTTTTCATCAAGTTAGGTTGCTTGGCTGGTTTCACGTGGACAAATCGTGGCACAGGAGGTTCAAAGCATCACCCTTCCAAGTGTATGTTTGTATTACGTGTCTTCATCCCATCCCTTCTAACGATGTCCACTAGACCGGGTGCAAAGCCTGAGGTGCAAACAATCATCATTACAAGGTTGAGTAAGAATAGTCTCAGTAAGATAAGGGAAGATGATAGCTAAAAATCCCATTTCCAGAGTTTAACCGTACATCCAAAACGGTGTTCAACGGCACTAACCATGCTTAAATATATTTGGTGTCCCCACACGAAGTGGTAGTTTCAGAATTGGAAAAAGGGATTCTGGTCAGTTTTTCATCAAGTTAGGTTGCTTGGCTGGTTTCACTAAGTCAAATCCTGGCACAGGAGGTTCAAAGCATCACCCTTCCAAGTGTATGTTTGTATAACGCGTCTCTCATCCCATCCCTTGTACCGATGTCCAGTAGACCGGGTTCAAAGCTTGAGGGACAATGAATAATAATTACAAGGCCGAGTGAGAATAGTCTCCATAAGATACGAGAGGACGATAGCTAAAAATCCCATTTCCAGAGTTAACCGGACAAACAAAACGGTGTTCAACGGTACAAACGGTTTAAATATGCGATAAAAACTACGATGGCGAGGAGGTGCAATATCACTCTCTTGCAATATCAATATCTCTTGATTTGGCAAAAGAAATATGCAGACTATGCTCATACGCAGTTCGTCGATGAGAACGTAGGATCATCTAATGAGTTTGTCGTTTTTAAAACCCAAGCATAGTTACATCAAATTTACTTTCTAACAATTAGAAAAAAGGGGAAATACTGTTTCTTACACAAGGTCAACTGATTCTCCAGGTATACCTGCTGCAGGGTGGGAATTGAGTTGTCTGTGGTTGATAAAGAGAGCCAGAAGCGGCGAGACAACTTCAGTAACAAATTTAGCCTAAATTCATGAGTGTAGGGCCGGACAAGTTAGGGGAGCCAGGGTCGTTAGATACCCCAGTGAGTCGTAAACCGAGGCCATCATCTCCAACGACGAAGCCAGCGCGTCTCTCCCCTGGGCCCTCCACCAGCTTCTGCATTCAAGGCGGAGGAAGGAAACCTTGAGGTCTCCTAGACACGTTTGTGGTTATTTTCGTATGCACGTCTTGTAATAACGAATTGGCAGGCCCATCCTTTAGAATGTTGCACCGGCATATTGTATCCACGGTTTACTACTACTCAAAACCAACTTCAAAACTGACACAATATGTCATGAAAATCTTTCACGAAACAATACAAGAAATTTGTTACAATTTGATTGTATAGTTTAGTAGAGGAAACAAACACTGTTTCGACCATTTGTCCCCTTTTTTCGTACCTTTTCGAAGAGCTAATGGAAAGCTATTCAATCCGCCTAAAGTTTCTGAGTGTTATCAAAGTATGAATCAATTAACTAAATCATATCTTTATGAAGTAGACAATCTATTAATAAGTGTGTCCCTAGGTTACTCTGATTTTAATTAATAACGATCATTCCAAAAACGGCACCGGAAAACTCCTAATTCGTGAGAAAAACCTAGTGCCCTGACAAGAGTATTTATGAGAGATATCCGTATTGAAGATAAATTTGTTAAACTAATGAACTAAATTTTATAAGTTTTCTAGAATGGTGGAAATCGATCAGAAACTTTGTTTTTATTTGTTGTTCATAACAAAATTTATATTGACTATTTGATTTTATGTATAAGAGTTATGTAACGAAATGTTATTTTAGTATAGCAGGGGTAAGGGGGTTGGAGAATTTTGACATTTATATATAAAAGCTTGCCTTTAGAATTAAGGGAGGAAAAAAATAAGGATGAATAGATGAAAGGGAAGTATTGTAGCTCTCAAAACTACCACACCATTTGCTCTACGAAATTGCCCAAAGAAATTATTCAAACGTTAACATTTGTTTTTATGGAAGAATATTCGTTTCAAACGTTTTTTTATCGTTATTAACGGACAAATTAGCTTAAATATTTGTCAACGGACGAATTAGCTCAAATTTCAGAACACAATGTAATGAACGATTCCTAAAAAATATAGTAAAATCATATGAATTCGCTTTTTACGAAATAGCTTTTAACTATTTGGATGGTATTAATTGCAAATTCGTCCATATTTATAAGGAAACGTTAAATGAACAGCCTTCGAGTACTAGGATATTTGCACAATGAGTGGATGTTTAGGATCGAGGAGCCACGTATCTCTCCTCTCAACGTCTGGGGGCCGATGGCAATGATTCGCTGACCACTCCCAGTGCAATTGTTCCCTCCAGCTGCAGGAGAAGAGACTTCTGCAAGTGAGAGGGGGCGGGCGAGTCTGCTTTGTATGCACAGCTTACTTCCACTGACCCCAGCCCGACCAGAAGAGAAACATCGATGTTGTACCTACCTAAGAATCATTATGAACCGTATGATCAGTAGCGAGAAACTCTAAAATTAAAAGAACATGGAATACGCTTTAGGTTAGAACTGGCATCAATTTATCCCCCTAACTGCGGCATTTGTTATTTCAGTTATATTTGGGCTTTGTCAGCACCTACAAGCAAAAATCTTCATCACGACCAAACAAGCAGATTAGGATATACAAAAGCTGGGCTTACCAAGATTGATTACCTTCAATGAATCTCAATGATGTCAAGATAGCCTATCAGACTTTTCTAATTCGTAGATTAATTCGCTTATACAAAACGGGTAGTGATATAATGAATTGTTAACTTCAAAACGCTTTTGTAGCTTTCTATCTCGATAACCGAATTTGAAAAGCTTATTCATAATAATACTCAGTAATTTTAATTACAAGATATTGTCATAAATGGAATTTTTGGAGGGAAACCTTATTGAAACGCTTTCATCTACATTCTGACATATCAAATAAAAGGAAACATATCATTTCATGACAATACTGTTATTTAAATACGAGTGCATCTACCTGATTTCACAGAGTATTTATCAGAATAACATTCTTCACTGATCCAGTAAAACTGTGTTTACCTAAAACTTTAACAAATCCTCACTTAACATATGTTCTTCGTAATTGAAATTTTTTCCAAATCTTCATATTAAATAGATAATTCATGTGAGAAGAATGTGTACCATGAGAACTCAAATGGAAGTAGAGACAAGCCCGCACACTGAATATCCAGCCAAATCTTCATATTAAATAGATAATTCATGTGAGAAGAATGTGTACCATGAGAACTCAAATGGAAGTAGAGACAAGCCCGCACACTGAATACAGTAATAATTAGAGCAGTAACATCTTATTTCTAATTATTAAAGAAAGGCCTCTCAGATTAGATTACAAAACTAAAACAGAACATTTATTGAAGCTAATGTACACAATATCACTCATCTGGTTATCTATGTGTGTAAGTAGTTATTAACGACTGAACGCAGCAGTAGTTCTGTCACAATACGTAGATCAAACGAACTATATTATGATCAGGCCGATGGTCCATAAATAGTGGTTTTAGGAATTATATCAATGGTGATGTAAGAACCATGCATCCACAAATGCGTTTTGTAATGATAGATGATTTTCCAGGACTTGGCAAAAAGACCTTGGCACAATAACAATCACTGTCGAGTATGGAACAAGCTGAATCCATTGATATAAACAATTCCCAATTAATCAATCCATGAATTACATCCCTTTGTGAACAACGAACGGTAGAGAAGAAAAAGCTTAAGAACTGTAAATACTTGAATGGCAATAGCGCTAACAGTAACGCATGAATTCTTTCCGTCCTCAAAACGTATAAACTTGTTTTTTGTTTTTTTAAACTTAGAATGCAATAGTCAGTAAGAGAACACCCAAGTATCAGGTGCACAAATGGTACTTTCATATAATATCATCAAGATGCACGTAGGGTTGCACTGCTCAGAGTAATCGAAACATTATTCAAACTTTCCAAAATGGTGTGCTGAGGAGCATAGTCAATGGGCCCTGGTACATCCACAATGATAGACTTCACCACGATCTTGAGATGGAAACTATAGATCAGCCCATCGCGATCGCTGACCAAGAGCGACTAAGAGGTCATGTCAACATTGAAACTGTCCATTTGCTTGATATAAGTGACCTGCTTAGAAGATTGAAGAGAAGAAAACCACACGAACTAGCACAGTGAATGTGAAATAATGAAATAATTCATAATTTGTCTAACTGGTCAAAACATGTTCTGTATCATTGTTTTGCAATATGTATATAGTAATTAAGATCAAAATCAAATTTCTAATAAGCAATACTATTACAATAAGAGCGAAAAAGCCCTCACATCCAGTAAATAGAATTTGGAGAGATATCTTACCAGAACTCTTCTGATAATATAATATGCTAAATGATATAGCAAGATGATACGTCAGAACGGTAAATCGACAGATGATCTTCAGTGGGAGTGACAAAGATCACATGTGAGCCACATGTATGGGTGTTCACGGCTAAACTAATTCAAGTAATGACATCAGATCTCAGCTGGGGACCGCGACCTGAAAACGGAACAGAGAGAAGCGAGGGGGACTTGCACGTGTCTTCCTTCGACAAGATCTGAATAGTTAACATGTGGTAGCATTGACCATTCAGACGCATAGCCTTGTGTACAACGAACTTGTCGGGCCGAACTCAATCTCAAATCCACGAGTGTGCGTGCCAAGTAAAAAAAAAGAAGAAAAAAGTGTTCTTGTGTGTAATCTCATTTAATGTTCTTTGCGCTATTCAGAAAAATTTTGAATTGAAACATTGATATTGGAGGTAAACAGAAGATCACATACAACCTGTACAGTACCGCAAGGACATCTTTATCAGCTAGAGCACACACTATTAAGAAAATAATTAATTTATGTTTAGAATGGAATGTACCCCCAAGTGTGAATATGTCAGGTAAATAGCTTATGGATCAGGAAGATCACAAGGGAATTTCAAAAAACGACCCGAGGTATGTTTATAGATAAACTCGTAATCTTTCCACCAATAAACGTTTACTATTTTGAAAACAATAAATGATTTCTATCAAGCATAATATGGTATATAAATTAATATTCCTTAGTGATGCTAGGCCAACCATTTGAATCGATCTAACGTCGGGATTCAATATTAACTTCCACTTTCCTCTTTATTGCTAGGCAAATTCCGTTCCACTTCATCCCACGCTGTTGTCATTCGAAATAAGGCTCCACTTCAGATCTGAGCCAACGAAAATATATTTAACTACTGCGGAACCACCATGATCAATTGAATCAGTCCCGAGGCTAATAACTTCTTTCCTAGTCAACTTAAGCAACTGAAACTTGAATCGGGTCCTTTCGAGGACTAATGGATGGTAATTACAACGAATGTAGCTACCAAATTAGTTGAGCTAACTCCGAGACTAATTTGAATGTGTATCAGTATACTAATGCCATAGTCGACAAAATATTTTAGCTTGGAATCGGAAATAATAATACGATCCGTTCTTCGAAAAATGTAAGTAAAAAATGTTGTTTGTCTTGTAGAATAATATGATAAGATGTCATTAACTCACCATTAGCTAAACTCACTGGTTCAAATTTCATAAGTGTACAAAACGAATTGCTATAGAGAGCAAAACAAGTGCAATAACAAACTTAACTATTTACATAATATATGTTGCAACATAGTAACTTGTTGAAAAAAGCTTCTTTTTGTAGCAAGTACTTAGCACATTCGATTTTTGAAGTTCAAGCTTCTTGAACATAATCCAATACATTTTGAAAGGGTAGTTGGTTTTCTAATCCAACATTTTTGGTTCACAATTGAAGACCATAAACCAATAAACCTTTACTAACGTGCGCAAAGTGAGCTGAGGATGTGTATGGTATTTTATATCTGAAGATATTAATTGTTGCGTCATCTATTATGTTCAACTAGAACAGAACCGGGAAGGGACTTTATATGGACTACCCGTTCAAAGTCTGACTAGATCTTAAAAATACTGTACTTTAGTTGATTCTGGCACCTAAAGTAACCTTTGGCCAAGCGAATAATCTGAGGAGGAAATCTTTTACAAGCTACACCCGAACACTCGCGGAAATTGTTGACAGATGTGGCCCGATAGATCATCAGACAGGGTATCTAATAATAATTCAATTTTAATGAACTTAAGAATCCAAATTGCATCCAAATACTGAGTCAGAATAGTTTATTTTGGAGGATATCACACACATTGTAGACCTCTTTCCCAAATACACAGTTTTCTTAAGATCGAAGTGAGAAGCAAAATGCAGTTTTACAGCTGACCGATGGGTGTAGAGATTACAAGGCGCCGTTCGTCCCGGCCTCTTATCCACGACGCCCAAGTTTTATGCACCAATTCTCCTCGTCCGGCTCCACTTCTTTTCCCGCTTTTACTACGATCTCTGCCGCTCAATTAAACAAATTGATTTTAATTACGGACGATGAAAACTGCACCGCACACCTTGTTTCTCTGTCGATTCTTGTCGGAATGAACTTAAAAGATTTGACACCCGAAGCTATAAACTGGTATGAGATGCAGAAATGCCGAATGGTTTCCTGAATTGTACTGACTTTGGAAGAATCAATTATAAAAATACTAATTAGGGCATCTAATAATTTCTCATTTCCTGCTCATGACTTATACATAATGGAACTAGTGAGGATTTTTGTATTATTGACTTTAAATTGCTAGTTACAGATTGGAGTCTTCACTATCGAATTGAAATCGTCTTTTTAATATCCTCCAATCGTGGCTGAAAGCTATCAAAGAGATCGTGGAATCTTACGATCAAGCGCATTGGCATCCACCGTTATAAAGAAATGGCTTCACATTAACTTCAATTGACATTAACTAATTGTTGGTTTATTATTCAATAATAAACCATTGTAATCGCTCTGAAAAAAAAAAAATTCTAACCCCTCCTGAAATTTTCATTGTTTACGTTTCAAAGGGTGTAGAATCCGAATCTGCAATAAACGCACGATTTCTCCCAAACGGCTGAAGCAAAAAAGGTGAAATTTTCAGGAAAAATCCATGTTGGTCCGGCGACGCCCCAATTCCTGAGTCAGCTCTCTCACTTAATTTAAAGTGCCCTTTAAGGATTGTCAAAGTTTTGTAAAATCCCAAAAAACCTCAAAAAAGTCAAGGCGGCCTAAATTTGAACTTTTATTGAAGAACTATCCATGAGGAATCGAATGAGCCCCTCCCCAGGTCCGTAGCTCAAACCATTTCCGATGTATGGCCCGAATTATGGTGCCAACATTCGCGTTATTTTGGTTTATTATTGTTTTTGTGTTGATATCAGTAACCTAGTGACGTAGTGATGTGGATACTGCAGTGAGCTCCTAAAAGGCTTTTTAGCTGACACACGGGTTGAAGCATTCTGATAACCATAAAAAACGCTGCGAATTCTTCCACTAGGGTTTATTATTCAATTGGCTAGCGTACATGATTTTAATTTCAACTAAGCTTTGAAGTGTGCGTGTTTCACAGGTGATAGAGCGATTATTGAATTTCAAGAGATATGCATAGAGCACGTAAATCTGTTCTCAACCAAAACACCTATTTGGATTGTTCAGTTGATCATATTTGTGTGCCTCCTGAAATTCAATAATCGCTCTATCACCTATGAAACACTCACACTCCAAAGCTTAGTAGAAATTCAAATCATGAACGCAAGCCAATTGAATAATAAACCCCAGTGAAAGAATTTGCAGAGTTTTTTGTCATCTAATTTAGATGGCGAGCAAATTGTTACATGGAATTGAATAAATTTAATTGTAATATAGGCACTATGTGCCGTTTGTAAATAAATAAAGTACCCCGTCCTCCCGACCTTCTCAACACCAAAACAACTATGATTTGAACACGTAACGATGCATAGCAAAACGGGAAAGATATACAACAACTCGACGGGCGTAACAGCAACGGAGAAAACATACGTTTTTATTTTAACGCCGAAGACAAAACTGATGCTCTCTCCACTGAAGCAGAATTCAGAAATCGCCAAAAACCAAGCCAATGGAAACCAAGGAAGTCCATATTGACTAATATTTTAATAAGGGGGGGGAGGGGGGGGTAAACCCAGGGTAAAACATTGTAGGGATATTATTCATCAATACAACCATAAATAACGCTATTCTGCAAAAATTATGATTGGAAGTTGACATTTCTTAGTCAACCACAAAAGTTCTTGTTAAAAATAAAGAAACAAAAACTCAAGTCAACGTTTTTTTCCGAGTGAAATGCCTATGGTTTGAAACATTTATTTAACCACCGGAAAATAATAGATCATGAAGAGATACTTTTTTGAAAACTCGGTAGATACTCACAGTTCAGGAGCCATTGCAACAGATTAACGAATGAAACAAAATGAAACTCCTACATCACACCCATGTTCATCTCAGAATGATATAATTACAAGAATGTGAATATTGATGATACGGTCCAATAATAAGTTTTGTGGTTTAATTAAAATAGTATAAGAATGAAAACCAAGGCCAAGGGCTAGAATGGGAGGTACTAAACGAAACGAAGAAAGTTTGGACAATATATTCAAGCTGTGATATAAAGGGGCAGGACTTAATATGAAGTAATAAATTTCAAAGAGTAAAGCGGAAGAGTTTCCTATCATCAACTCGTAAATTTCCAACTCCAAGACTTTTTGAATGGGAGATACAAAGCGAAGCCCCAACTAGTGTTAGTAGGACCCCATAGAAAGGGAGAACCTAAAGCACAAGCGAGGCACAAGTCGTAATGAAAAGGAACTACTTATAGGTGGAAAGAGCAAACAATTGGCTAGTTATAACCTGACTGCAATGGCAAAAATCTATTACTGCAAGACAGTTGCCGACTGTTATACATGCCCTGCCGAACAACATCTCAACATTATGCCGAATATAGCTACAGAAATAATACAATTCCCTCTGGATAAATGAACGAATTACAGAAATGAAAGTGTAGGACGAATTAAAAGAGTGGATTCTTTGCTCTGTAGCTCAACAAAAAATCTGCTGTACAACAATACAATTGACTCAAAAATACGTAAAACTCATAGCCATATCTGTAGTGAAAGAAGATTTCGTTCTGAATCCAACGCAGTATGGACAACTATGTTATGGTTAACTATAGCCTACCAAATGATCTACCAAATTACCATGTTTTGGAGCCAAAACAGCCCTAAATCAATGAGTTAGGTATGTGATTTTCAAGCCAAATTTCAACTACGATTACAACTGACACTACGGTTTAGTGGAATAATGATTCATTAGTTGGGTGTTCCCAAAACAGCCTTGCCATTGTGAATTTAACAAATCAATTATTTTTCTGCGGATTTATTCGATTTAAGAGACCGGAAAATATACGGAAGTCCGGAACGGCCTTTCATCTAATGTGAATCGGCGACCATTACGGCAATGAAGACGGACTAGAACCTAGAAAAAATCAATTGCGGATCTATCATATAGATAACTCAAAACCAACTGTTCCCTTTATAAAACCAAGATTTTTTCCTTAAAAATCGACCGTTTATTGTCCACTAAATACCGGGACTACGATGGGTTGCTATTTTGCCAGCCTTGAGCACAACTGACATGGAGAAGAAGGTCGCGAGCTAGATCCACCAAATGATAAAATCAAGCGGTCCATTAAACCAGGATGAGGCGGACATACGAGACCTTATCCACACTTCCCTGGGTTCACTGTGGTAATTTCTGACTCTGTCACTCTGGACAGCTGTATCAACGCTTCGCTTAATTGCCTCTTGACTGATGTCTTCACATGTCAAGCCATTTCCCCTATAAAGAAGCGAGCGTTTCACCTGTTTAAACTATCAATAACAAAGTGGAGGTAAGCCGATAACTTACCGACAACAGTAATCAAGAGTCAATACCCTCGCACGTGAACAATGAACCCCAATTTTCTCCTTTTTGATTAGTTCTCTTATCGTTAACGAATACGTTTCAATTCCATGGATATTGTTCCTTGATTCTCCAAATCATTCAATATTTGCATGTATCTTCATCTAACAGTATGAATACTCTAACTGTGACCAAATAGGTTGATTTTCTGAGACCAAATTTTCACAGAAAATCAACCTATTGCAGTGGCTTTGAAAATTTCAAAATTGAAATTTCTCCATCGAAATCCGTTTTTAAGAATTGTGAATTATTCCTGGAGTGTAACAGTTTTAGAGAATTTTCTTTAAAAAATGAATATATTGCAATGGCCCCAAAAATTGTAAAATACAAATTTTCTTCATAGTTTGACAACACTTTGAGCACACTAAATTGGTCAAACTAAAAAACAACTGTCTGAAATAAATTAAATTTATATTTTTGAGCAGAAAATACCTATACCTAATTCAAACTGATAATTGTACGTACTTGAATTTTATGAAATTGTGGTTAAAAAATTGATAAAAATGCTAATAATTCTAATTATCGAAAATGTTAGTTTTTAATAGATGAATATTATGAACAACTTTTTTTCGCAATAACAGATAGCTAACAATGTTTTGCCCCTTAAGTGTTCAAATTTCAATTTCAATCTAAAATGAACGAATATGATAATTTTGGAAAATCGTGGTGCATGACTGGTACTCTTTTCAACATTTTAGATTGGCTCTGCTATCGTAGCCATTGAAATGTTATTACATTAATTTCCGAAAATTGATGCAATTAATGCCAAACAATCATCTCTGAACTTACTTCCATTGAAAATGGCGCTAAGGGGGAGCTATCGTTCAAAGGAGAAACACTATTCAACTTTCAATGCGAAAATCCTAGGCTGTGGACTTTAACAAACATAACAAGTGCTCACAAATGATACCAATATCCCAATTTTACTAATAAAATACAGAATTTCAGTTTTATGAAAGCACAACACTATATTACAATGAACTTAATTTGAGGAATACAAGCTATACCTAAATAATATCTTGTTATGAAGGATGAATCGCCCGATTCTGCCATCTGGCAGTTTTCATAAATTTTGTTGAGTGCATTCTAAGTCCCTCTGAAGTTAGGTCATATAAGCAAATGCTTCGTTTATAGGAGGCCTATTAAAATCCAGGGGGGTATGGGACCACCCGAGCATGCTAATCTGTTTCAAGAGGGAGAAAGAAAAACGGGTTTAGTAAAACCCGCACATGGGTTGGAACATGAATGAGTAAACAGGTGTGATAATGGGCATCTTACGCGTCCATTTTCGACGAGGTATACTCACGACACGGCTTTTAGCATCCTATTTCAGCTGGGCGTGAACAACCGACCAACTCACCTGTGAATAAAGAAAAATATTATTAGGACGTGGAAAGAAGAACTTATGGAATATATTGGTTGGCAAAAGAATGTTTGTCATATGACTCTAAACCTAAACAAATAAAAATGTTCCAAATGTAGAAACCATTAAGATGTTATTTAGAAACCATAACAGCGCAAAATACAATTATCAAATCCTACTGAATTAGAAGTTTAAAAATAAATTCATTGTTGCTACTGTTTTTTCTTAAATTTTCTTTTCTTTTCTAAATTAAACTCAATCATCAGTAACAACAAATATAAATGTGTAATTTTCATTTCTATGTAAAATACAAGTGCTACATAGAATTGGTTTTAGAATTGGTACTCGCTTGAGGGAATAGTATTACTCGATACTCCACTACTTAGCTCTTTAAGCCTCAAAAGGCAACAAAATTTATCAATTCTAAAACGTAAATTGCTCGCAGCAGATGTCTTGAAATTTGAAGCGTTCGTTATGAATATTTTACAGAAGAGTGGAGGGGGTATAGTGTGCCCTGGATGTCGACAGTGCGAGTTAAGCAACAAATTTCAGCACAGTGACTTGAAGAAACAATCGGCAAAAGTATGAATTGTTCAACATTTTACTCAGCACAATAGTCAATTGCTGACTGAATCAGAGGGACTGCAAGATATAGATCGCTTTGCTCCTGGCTAAGAAAATATTTTCGAAGGCAGCGGTACCCGTCAATGACAAGACGTCCCAAAAATCGTGTTTTTTCTTCTTTCAGTGGTCTTGACATATCTTGATGGTCACAAATCATCGCTCATTCATCGTTCAGAACTCACTCAATTGAGTTACCCAGTACCTTTTTCGAAGAAAATTTATTAGTAAGCTCCTAGACATGCGAGCAGTTTAATCCAGCCGAACATCGCCGAAGTTATCAAGAATTTTATAAAAGAATAAAAAATTCTAAAACATAGGAGTTATTATTTATTGTTGGAGCCTTGGACCAGATTTTATTTTATATCTTGCCCACGAATGACCGAAACCCAAGTTTATATTCTATAGATACAATAACATGACGAGCGGAACTCCCCTACCATGAATTTCCATTGTTCAAAGACGCTCATACGTAAATAACACATTTGATGTTTTACGGCACAATCTAATGAAATATTAAATTGGAGCTGAATTTTTCAAGTGGGAGGTGGAATGAATAGTTGAGCATGATTCCCACAGTCGACGCTGTGAATATTCATCCATATAAATCTACATGCTTGACTCAAAGTATAGAAGACTGGTAATTGGTTACATAACGAAGGTATTTATAATATAATTCATACTATTATAGATTATTATCTTCGTGTAAATGAGGTGTTCTGAAACAGGACAAACCCCCACAAAAAGCTAATTTTACTCGAGAGGCCCTTCCTTTTGCGGTATTCCTCTCAACTTAGTGATAAATGGATAATTTAAATTCCCAACTACTACGTGAAAATCGTGGAGAATTGTGGTAGCTGTATTGGAGTTGTGGTCAGTGTTCGTTTGGATCGTTAAACACTAAAAAAGAAATTGGGACCAATTATACTTTAATCACAAAACCATGATAAAACAGGAAAGTGGCAAGATAGTTTATAACATTAGAGTTCTGATTTGAAAAGGGTCAGAAGAATTTAGGACCCATTCAGTCCACAGGTCCGTCCCCGTGCTAGTATCGACACAGGAACAGCAAGTTCACTTGATACTTTTCCCCGGATCTTTCTGTTTTTTTACAACTTTGATAGTTCACCGACTCGAATCTACTAGTTCTGCCCAAATGATGCGATATAATGGAAGAATTGGGTTACGGAAGGAGATATCTTTGGACTCATCATTTGTGTCTACTTTGAGACTCAGCGAGTTTTCGAAGATAACAAAATAATTGTAATCGCTCCGAAATTTCAAATTATTATTTTTTCTTGCAAATCAGTGTTGAAGCAATATTTACGTTTTCCCGATTTGGTGTTTAATGGAAAAATTCAACTCCAGTACATTCCATAGCATAAACTATGGAATAAAGCTGATAAGCTTATTCATAGTGGTAAAGCACCAATTCAAATCTCTAAGGGAGCAGCTAGAAGTCGAAATTTTGACGTTTTGCGGGTGATATAGGGTGAAAGGGCCTAATCGTGGTTCGCCTTGAAATTATTTACTTGGAGTTATGATAAGAGAGAGTATTTTTCGTCGTTTATCTTTGCAATCGAAACTTCAAGCTACTCTATTGGCATATGAACAGTTTGATAACCTCCTGAGTGGCAGCCTGTAAGGAAACTCCAAGGATCGCAGAGACAGTGAAATCCTTCATTCGTAAGGTGCCCTCATTCTAAAGTTTTTCCTATCTTCCAGAGGATCATTACCACCCTTTTCTCAATTACTCATGACTGTTTACTGCAGGAAAAACGAGCCCACAATACCTACTATACTATAGCTAGCACACTTGATTACACTGGTACCTAACCAGTGATCACCAGAAAACCATTGACCTAGTTGATTCCCATAAGGGTCAAATGGTTTTCTGCAAAGATGGTGAGCTTGAAATTTGTTTATTTAAATAATGTGTCCATGATTTTTGGTCATTTTTTATATTTATTTATAGCAAAGCTCAAAATCAAACATTGTACAAATGAAACATTTGATTCCCTACCTACTTGGTGAAACTTGAAAGAAATGTTGAGGCAAGTAGAATGAATCGTTTATTGGTTGAAATTTAAATCATTTTTTTATCTTATGTGGTTACTAAAAGACCGAAAAAGAAAAAGCTAGCGCAAACGTACGACCCTACCACATTACTGTGGCTTCGGAAAGACACCCAAGAAAAGTGAGGCAGACACTGCAGCCAGTGCAGCAGCATAAATGGATGAAAAAATACAATGGTTTGAATCCGTCGAAACGCTGTTGAAGGATATTGAGGTATTCGACATATTGTAAAATTATCCGATATGAATATTCAAGCTTCTAAGCTTTTCAGTCTGGAGGGCCTAAGATACTAAGCCTGGAGACTGGAACCAACCAATGACGAATTGGAAGAAGGGTGTAAAGATTATTTCATCCCTTTGTCGCCAGAACATGCCAATATCGAAATCGAACTTGACGCACTCTCATCAGTGTAGCTATGAAAAATGTCGATAAGCAATAAGGAAAAATCTCAGAGAAGAAGGAAAAATTCCAATGCGGAAGAACCATGAGTAAGGCGAGGCCAGAGATACCTTGCAATGGTTGTGGTAACCATCACCATAAAGGCTGCAAGATTTGTAATTCTTCAAGCGGCATTGATAACGACCAAGCAATTCTTTTTTAGTAAAATGTAAAATGTCGCAGGGGTTGGGATTGTTTGCAGGTACAAGTCCATTTTCGGAATTACAAATAAATAAATTAATACAAAGTTAGAAAGAAAAAAATGAACTAAGACCTGAGTATTCTTCACAATGATTTAGGACAAATTAAACTCTTTCTTGAATTACTTCTCGAATTTCTTAGATGGTTAAGGAAAGTCGACGAACATGTAAACGAACGATTAGTCATCCTAAGTAACTGTTGGTTGAAACGTAGTAAACATTTAATTATTTTTTCCGTAGTCAATAATTGATAATTATTAGTCAACTTGAAAAATAATTTCCGTTACCATCGTGCGGTTAATAACGATACACGTTTGTGACACTTAACAAGTCCCGTACTACTTCACATAAGCTGCTATATACCAATAATGGTGCTCTCTATATCGAAAAATACGTTGAAACCAGCGAATGGAATAAATAAAACTTAACGAGGTATAATAAAACCCCTACTAACGCTTTATTTGTCCAGAAACAAAGAAAACATCAGAAGAAAAAAATGTCAAAAGAATTCCTGGGAAAGAAATTCGACTGCAAGTTTATTCATAATACGCCAAACCATTGTTGAAAAAAAAATTATTTTCTAACTACATTCTGAGTACTTACTGTGTAGAAGTTTCATACCCATACTCAAGGGTTTTGTTAAATTTTATAAAAGATATACCAGCTCCCCCTCCCTAACCGTTCGCAATATGGTTGAATTGTATATTCTACAGTGTACAAAAATTCTCAATGCGATATTGTTGTCCTTTTCGGAATAAAATTCATTTTCATTCATTCTTTCATTTCATTCATCGTCTTCTTTCGTCACAATTTACTAGGCGACTTTTATTAAGTGCAAGGACGTTCACATTCACATTAATATTGACTTTTTTTTCTGTTAAAGTTACTAGTTCCTTTAGAGAGAGCAAACGTAATGTAAAGCGGGCCGAGTGAAAAAGAAACTAAAAACACTGTGATTACGAATGTTTTGGGTACCATGTTTTTTTGAATATTTTAGCTCTTTGATTTCACCCCTAAGGATTGACGGAAACTGATCACTAGAATTCAGTCCCATTGTTTGACCCAAGTTCCATTCAATTTGGGCCAACAGCTCGGGAGAAACGCTGCAATTTTCAAGGTCGATTTTCTGATTTTACGCACCTTTAAACGGAAGATAACAAATTTTTGAAAATGATAAACGAAAATAATTAATTGTTTTTCAAAAGTTAAAGCTTGATGTTGAACGATTTAACGTTTTAATTCTAAATTTGTAAAAATGCCATCATCGGGTTCACAGATTTGACGTGGAAAATGAAGCCTGTCGCGGTTTCGATTGCAGTCGTCCTACTCATTGCTGCGGTGCTCACCGAGGGGAGCGTGTACAAGAGAAATTTCCAGCATGAAAGAAACGAACGCCAACGTCAATTGCAAAGTTCACCGACATACAGAATTCTGACCACGATAAAGATGTTGATCCTCTTCTTATTCCATGCCGCTATGGCTCCTTATGAAATCTTTGCAGACTTAGTGAGCTACAAGCTATACTCACTCGGCGAAGATCTCGCTCAGCTTAGAAAAGAATTTCTCAGTGGACTGACATCATGATAGAAAATAAATGATAAAGATAACAGATTTGATGTTTCTATGTGCGATTTTAAGCGCACGATGAACATTTACCACAATTTAACTTATTTCCATGAATCCGTAAGTACTACTGATACTTTAAGAAGAAAGATTTGATTTTTTAATTGCTCATTTGTTACCGATCAACTCAACAACTACTCGACCGATTTCGATATTCTTTCAACATAAAAAAGGTAACTTTACCGAGCAGCATAGGTTGTAATATATTTTTTAAAATTAGAGGTAAAATGAAACAATCTAGCCCCCCATACCGAAATGCAGCATTCAACATTATTTCCTGTGCGCCGCAAAAACTATTGGCGACATGTCAAATAGTTTTTTATATATAATTCCAACTCATGATTGATCACAGAAAAATACCGCGAGAGTATGAGCCTCACTATTATTACTACAGTTGAACCACGATCACAGCTTTTGTTCAAATTATTTAGCTCAAATACGGGTGATACTGAGGTGATATTGATATCATGACTTTAATCAATATGTAATTAATAAGTTCGGTAATTAAGATTGATTATAAACGTGTCAATTCACTATAAACTATACAGATCGGACTATTCGACAAAGTCTCTAAATAAGAAAAATTTCATGATTTTAACGAACGGTCTCACGTTTGATCTATTAAAAAAAATCTAATTCACTCATTTAGGTTAAATGATAGCTTCTAAATTTGAAAATGAAATTAATAGTTAATTAATAATTTGATGAAATTAATAGCCCAACAGATGTTAGTGTCATAATTTTGAGCTAAACGCCAATAACCGCACTTTTCAATCTCAACCCGCCACCTAACACGTCACCTTTTAACACGGTGTTTGGATATGGGATTAAAGTTTAAGTATTCTCAGAAATTGGTGGTTTTTCAAATGTAGAAAGCTTGAACTGCAATTATTGCAGTTGGTTAGTTATTGTTTGTGAAAGTGCACAAGGCGTGTGGAACATTTGAGGCTGAATCCAAAAATGTGGTAAAAAGTTGAAACTTCAAGCGTAAAAATCAAAGGGGAAGAATGAACTCAAAATCAAGAGTCTTAAGATATCGTATTTCAATAAAAATAGCTAATATCTGACGTACACAGTTTCTTAACTTTTCAAAATACAATCTCCTCACACATTAGTGGATATCGGAGGCGAAAGATTGATCGATACCGACGATTAGGTTGCCCAAGCCGGTTGTTGCATCTATCCAGCGATTGGACTATCTGAGGAACTCTGATACAGGGGACTATGTAAACTTGGCGATCAAAATGCAGAATAATAAAGACAAATGAACTATTAAATATTTAAAAATAATTTTGGATACAAAAATACTAGGCTTCAAGTAGCGAATATCATCCGTTTAATTCATTAAACAATTATGGTATATGATATTTATTGAGCCCAACCCTATTCTTTTCGATCAATGGTATTCAGAAAAGGTCAGTGATTTCTCAAACCCGTTCACCTTAAGTGTGTACATGCTTCAAACAAGTTCGATACATACTCAAAGCAAATTTCTTGGTACGACCGAACTTCTTTTCCTTATAGTACCCATTAAACTCACATGACTCAATTGATGTTTTTATAAGCATAAACGTGTTTAGGGAATAACCCTTAGTTATAACCTATAGAGACATTAACCTGTCCGATCGATACATCGTGTGCCACTTATGTACCAACTTCTCTGGTAGACATTGCAGTAAAAAGTAACAAATAAGCAGTGTATGCCGACAAAGGAAATATAATGAACTTTTTCTCCAAATATTGATAAAATTAACAACGTAGAAGTTGAATATTGACGGCTTACTCAAGAGGTTAGTATATGATATTCACAACATGAAGGCGATAGGCCCAAAACGGAGGCGAGGCAAGTTCAAGAGAAGAATACTGATGGAATGTGATGACACTGCAGTACTGGGCCAAGGCGGCGACACTTCAGATCCCACCCCCGTATAGGTAAACCATCCACGTGTATAAATACTAGCTGCTGGTGACCCGTCAAGACATTCAGTTCGCTGACAGACAATACCAACAATCATGAAAACCATCCTGGCTCTCGCCGCTCTGGTGTCCACCGTTCTGGGGGAGGCTCCGCTTTTCCAGAAAGCGCCTGCTGATAACCCCAGAGGGGTTTACTTCGTTCTGCCTCCTGCACCGCAGCTGAAACAGCACATCACACCAGACCAGGTACGAAGACCCACGTTCAGATAAACGAACTATCATGAGTCAGTTAAGAACAATAACTTTCATGAATTAAACCCAACTCATTCAGAAATACAATCTAACCCTGGTTTAATCAGAGTTGTTTGATTCCAACTGACTCATCATGCAACCGTAAAAAAACAAAATTCCTTCAGCTATCCTCTGAAGCAGTTAGTTATTCGATATCGTGGGTTTTTCAGACATTTAGCGAATATCCTAATGGCCCCTTCCACTATTGAGGATCTGTTTTGAGGGATAACTCAGATCAACTCTTTTTTTCCCTCTACTGCGAAACGAACCCTAAGAAAATTAACTTATTTCAATGACTCAAAATTTTTTTTACAGTAATCATGAGAATCCAAGGCATTTTTAGAGATTCCTGGCAGTTCAAAATTTTTTCATGTACATTCAAATCTATCATTCCAGAGGAATCATTCCTTGGAACTGAGATGAGAAATTCATTTTTTCGCCAAAAAGCAAGCACTCTAAAAGAAAGTTAAGTTTTTCCGACACCTCCTTTTGGGAATTACAAATTGCTCAAGCTTAAAAAAAATTGCTTGAAAAATCTGGTTGAAATAATTCAATTTTACAGGTTTTCTAAAGCAAAAAAAAAATAAATAAAAAAAAAAATAAATAAAAAAACTCTTAACATGGAATAAATTTATCAACGGAGAACTTGTGGACTGTAAAAATTCAGAAACATTTACTCATCTTTCGGTTGAAAATGTACTTGAATGTCTTCGAAGTAAGATCGAAAAAAACTGCAAAAAGTTTATTCTGAATAGCGAAATATTATTGGACAAAGCTTTTTTTGTCATTAATCAAAACAATGTGTAAGAAAAAAATCAAATTTCAAAACAATCCTATAAATTTAATAGGGGGGGGGGCAATGAATTGAGCATAAACATTAAGGAACGAGCTCTATAGTCGTACAGCTTATAAAGTTGATCGCTGATGGTTCATCTCTAGTGAATGTCTCAACTAATTCGAGAAGGTTTTTCAATAAGTGTGAACGATGGACGTAGCACGTGTTTTTATAGATATTGTATATATCAAGTTATTGTAAAACGTTTATTTGTTTCATCTTTCGATATTATAATTGGTAATAAGTTACATGAGTAGATTATAGTTAATCAGAGGTCCCAGAGGTCAGTCCTTACGAATTATAGCAACAAATTTTGAAAAATAATTCTTCGCGAAAAAAAAACCAAACTGAAACTTTTATGGGACTAGAGGGACGAGTTCATCGATCCGAATACAATCAGAAAAGTATCCCATGAGCCGGAAATCGCTTTGAATAAAACATTCCAGGAAATTATCATAAATGGATCCGGGAAGAGTTCAAAATAATATTGGCTCGTGATAAATAAAACTTTCCAATCCGAAGGTAAAGAACAATCATAGTTTGATAACTTTTCAATTAATGTAGTATTCGAGTATTTACTCGCACTGTTTCAACATTTCGAAATAAACTTGGTCAATCTAACCAATCTAATCAATCCAATCTAAAACTGTGTATGATTTCGTTAGTGCTCTCCACTTTTTGAATATTGGCCCTCATGTTACTACTAACCTGGTGATTGAATGTGAAACCTTCAGTATAAATTTAATAGGAAAGTTTGTTTAGCCCACATTTAATTACCACCACTGAGAAATATAAATAAAGGTAACTTATCAAATAGAAGATGTTGGAAATGAAGAATGAGAAAGGGATGTCTGGAGGAGTTATCCACTGAAGTTTGTAAAGGCCACTTTAGTAATTCTCTCTAGGGACAGAAAGTTGATTGACACTGACTCAAACTCAAAGGGATGGGAGGGAGAAGGGACACAGCACAAGGAAATGGGATCTGAAAGTAGAAGCTCGGCCCCAAGAATCGAATTAAATCACCTTCTTACAAAGAATCTCAACTTCCAAAGAATCGACCTCCGAATTCAGTCAATTAGGGATAGCTTTTCTTACCATTGCTAGTTTAAAGCAGGGAAGTAAAGGAGTCTGCATACCTTAGGAAAATTGAAGGAAATTCAGTAAGTGTATTCTGCAACACGAGGATGCAGACAATGCTACTTAGCGACTCGGTAGCATGGATGTAGAACAACCATTGAGATGAATTATTCCATTATAGGGATTCATAAATTAATGCACCACAATTTGTTCAGGTTGAAGAGATCATGTCGCAACTGAGGCAAGAGGAAGGCTCGGACTCTGGGCTGTACCACATCGTGTTGCCCGATGGCCGTCTCCAACGCGTGGAGTACACGACAGCTCCTCTGAAGCAGGAAACTGAGTCCGAAAATCCGCCAGCTGAATCCAACCCTTCAGCCCCTGCCAGGATTCTGGCTCACCCTGCTGCACCCGCCTCTCAGTACGCCAGGTTCGACACACTATTATACACCTATTTACATACCATCCTTCAGGTTCTTTATTTTAACCAGAAATGAGGTCATCAAAAAGAGAAATGAGAGCACCCTCATTCAAAAATAACGCTCTCAAGAAGAAGAAAATAATAACAACAAAAATATGTTATGAAATAATTTATTCCGCTTACGTCATCACATTGAATACTTAGAGTGGTTTCATGCATATTACAACAACACTCAGAAAGAATGAATCTAAAATTTCTATTTACGTTGCTCACAAATCAAATTTGGTATTAGCCACACTGATTAGTGTTGCACTTACGTGCACAGCACACTGTGTCACTGTTGCCCCTTTGATCGGACGAGGTTTGTTCAGAAGAGCCTAAACTGTGCTTCTCCCCTCCCCTCCCCCTGCAACCAGATGGGGCAAGTATTCACACCCAGGATGGGCAAAAGGTACCTGCAAGCTAAGTTGAACTTTCTAGCTCGTTCTACCAACTAAGGATGATGATGCTCGAGTCTATAACAAAACAAATGCTGAGGAACATTATTTGGGGTGTAGGCTCGCTGGGGGGAATCCCATGCGCTGTAGTGTGCCCAACCACTACCATCATGAATTCTATTCATCAGGGGAGTTTGTGGGGGAGGCAAGCGGCACTACGCCGGCAGATGCCGCCGTTTTGATAGAGGGTTTCTCCCCAACCTATGGTACCGGTTTTGAGATGGGAGATTACCATGTTACCTGGACCCTTCACTGACTCCAGAAGCCTGACCAGGCGGCAGGCCCAAGGGCAGAAAATTCGTGGCTTCCTTTTGACTGCTCTACCTTCGCCTGAGTTAGGGCTTTTCTTCTCAAGCTCACTCCAAACATTACGGATATTCGAAAGAGGAAGACTCCTACACGGGAGTGCTTCGGTGCCCAGGTACACACTGTGTAGTGGCAAGTTGTTTCTAATAAATACACCTAGTGTCAGGTACAATATTCACTTTTGATATAAACTAACATTCTGGAGGAAAAAGCTGCTGTTTCATGTTATTGTATTTTTCCCTTCATATTGTAAAACCATACTATCCATTTTTAACAACTATTGCAGGCAAGAAGCTGCTGCACCTAAGCCTGCAGGACCTTCCGCAATCTTGGCTCAGTCTTCCCGACCTGCCCAGCTGAATGCCGCTCCTTCTCAGCCACAACGACAGGAAGCTGCTTACCCAGAGATCAGGCTGGCCAAGGTCGACGCTAATGGCAAACTCAGGCTCGTATCTTCTTTCCCAGCCCAAGCAGGTAATACCATTAGATATATGCTTTCATTTCCAAAGAAAACAATTTAATTTTGAAATAATCTTCACAAACAAAATAAAAATGGGGAGAAATATATTATTATCAAGTACTAGCATAAATTTTTTACGCAAGCATTGAGATTTTGTTTATTATAAAGAAAGGTCGGATGAACGGAAAGAAACTATATTTTAACCTCTCCAGTTCCCTTGGAGTAGGCGTCTTTATTTCGCCAGAGGAGTAAGCATGATAAAATGTGTTCCTAAAAATAGCGAAATATGAGTGAGATTCATGAGAAACTTAAATCCACCATTCTGCTTCCCTTTAATAAAAGGGTTAGGGCAAAATTGCCTTATCAATTATAATTTATTCAATGATCCGAAACACCTTGGAACTAATGGTTGCAATGAACTCAATGTTTCTATCGGGTCTTCATTAAACACTAATGAAGGATCAGTATTCTAGTTCATTACTGATTCACAACGCAGCTCCCGCCGACCTTTTCAACTCTTGCTTGATAATTCCACCAGTGGCTTCGTCAAAGATCTCTAATCTAATTCGCTGAGCTAATTATCAACTAGGGTAACGGCACGAAATATATAACGAAGGTTGTTGAGACAGAATTTGCATGAGCTGACCAACAGCAACAGTTCAGATTCAATTATAAAAGTACATTATAGCATCTCTACGTGTGATGCGTTTGGGATTACATCAAACAACAATTATCTACAAATTTTAATGCCCTAGAAAAGTCAACCTCCACATGCACATTAACATAAATTTGTGTCTAAGCGTACTTTTCAAAATAATTTTTCTATCTTTCTATTATCCCTAATTTCTTAATTATACAGTCTCAATTAAATTGTAACTATACAAGAACAAGGATGAATTACGCGGCAAATGTGTCAACACTTTTGGAACAGACGTGGGTAATTATACGATTGAAAATTTCTTGTATACAACGATCCGGTTAATTTTCTCATACGCGGCAGAGTAGCATTGAACTAATTGTCAGTTCTGGATATCAAACTCAGCAGAGTGCGATTGCTAATTCTATCAAAGAAGTTTCAACAGTACTGTATTATACCTACTGTTGTTGTATAGCACCAACTGATTCCTCATGTATAAGGGAGCGCAAAGATAAATAGACGGATAGACAGTCATTCCGGATTGAGGTGTCACGAACGACACGAACCCCTCCAACCTTGTCACGTTCCAACTTGAGAAATTCCATTTGAATCTTTCGACTCCACCTCGAGAATTTTACTCTTACCACTACCTTTTCAAATTATTCTAAAGAGAACTGCTACTGTTATAGCCCATAAGCACTACATTTTACATTTTTTATCTTCAGCAACTTTATCTGCTAGTAATGTTTCAAACGTAATCAATAACTATCCTTGGTCCCAAACTCTATTGATTACTCTACTTGAAAACAAAGAGAATCAAGGAATCATACAGATATTTGAATAACTTATCTAACTTCCAAATTCAGTGGAAATTATCAAGTACAGACGTCAACCTATTAATGCTGTTTTCAGGGTGATATTCTGCGATTTTTGACATTTTATGTCTTCACTTTGCTACATAAACTCAAAAATGTAACGCGGACAGCGTCACGAAAATATTTCTGATGGTTTTCGCTTACAACCGATTCGTTGCTACGGATCGTTATCTTCGACATTTGTGATCGTACAAAACTCGTTCACCACTCATTTGAAAGCTGTTGATTTACATAATCTTGTTACGTTAACCCCTGGACATTGGGAACCTCAGTGACCAAAGTACCCACGGGTGTCGGAACAATGAGTCAACACGATCGCGAATTCAATTAACAATTAAGTACCCACTGGTGGTACGAAGTACGTGGTGTGTGTGCGGGAGGGGGCTCAAAGACATAAAATGTCCCTCATGGTTGCGCACATGTACGAAAGCTGTTTTAGAATAATATTTATCCCAATTTTTAGTGCCAGCTGTTTTGACCCACAAGGTGTGGACGACAGTTTCCACTTATATTTTTACTCACACCAAAATTATTCATTTCTACCAAGCATTCATATTCCTCCAAATTTTACTCTAGAAATGTAGAAGAAATAAAATCTAATTTGGATATAGAGTAAACATTGGGAAGAGGAATGTTAATATTTTCAAAAACTTCTTTCATCTTCAACTGTATTCTAATATGAATGGTAAAGTTGCGACTGACGGTAAGAGGGTTCAATACATGAGATTCAGATACATGCCTCAGTGAAATTGACAATAGTAATAGGATTAGAAAGGGTTTAACCAGCTCCTAATCGGAAAGACCTCAGGTCACTGGAGGTTTTCGGAACTAAGTAATGATAATGGATTTGGTTGAATAATTTGCAGCTAAAAGGTTTGGTTTAGGAAGGACCAAATGCGTTCGACCAAAGGCGTGCCCGATTAGCTAACGATGCCGACGCCCCAAGAAGAAATGATTGCTAAACGTGCGAAGAGGAGGAGGGACAGAGAAAAGAAAAACACTGATTAGTTTCAAGGGTGGAAGAGAAAACGAAGCTATATCCGATGAGACCTTGTTCCCTTTCTGAAGGGCAACACGACCCTGTCCCTTTTTCTAGGCATTCGACCCAAATCCTGGAGAGGGCGACCCAGCCCCCGAGGCGGACATTAATCAGAGTAGACCCCATTCCTTTCTCTATCCCTTGGAGAGAGTAAAGGGATAATCGATAAATAGCCAGGAGAAAACTCACGAAACACCGACCTCTACGAACGAAAAACAAGGAAACGACTGGAATTCAATTTCTATTCTCCCATTACAACTCCAATTTCATTGAAATCAACAATAGTTTTGGTTCCTAAATATTTCCGTTGTTTGATGGATAAATAGTGTACAAAACATTCTCCTTGTAGGATGCAGAACTTCAAACTATTCAAGTCCAAATCAGGAAAAAGGAGAGAATTATAGGCCTAGGCCAAGGCCTCGGTTCTTAAATATTATTTGGTTCACGTTGATGCTTATGGAAGTCGTTATTATTTCTATCTTTTATTGTGTAGAAATAAGGATTATATACCCCAATGATCAACAAATTTCAACAGATGATTAAATCGTAACTCGTGTTTACAGACAACAAAGCTCAGTACAAAGCTGAAGAAGAGAACAACGCTGCACCAGCTCCCACCAAGTACGTTGCTAGCGTACAGTACACTGAAGTACAGCCGATTCAGGGACCCATCTACTCCTACAACGATCAACCTCTGACCCGCGTTCTTCGCTACGCCGCGTACTACTGATCCGATCTCATTCTCTCCAAATTGCATTCAATGGTATTGTACACTACCACGTAAATTAATCAAAAATGTAAATAGCCACTAATAAAGGGTTATCCAAACTAAATGTTGTGATTTTAAGTGCACTCTGTCATGGCATAAGATATGCTCTTGTTTGCTAAACGCCAGGATATATATGAAACAGGAATTGGGATGGAAAGCACCAAATGCATCTTCAACAGAATGAAACTGAGATCAAGTCGAAAAGTTAGGGGACAAATACAAAACTCATCTTTACGAATCATAGAAGCGTGCATATTTCTGCCTGTTACTCTACCTGAAACGGAGTACTGCAGCCCGTAACGTGGGATCGACCTAGAACTTTTGCTCTTTTGTTGGGGTTTCTATATTCAAAGATGACTACTGGCGACCAAAACATCATCGAATTTGATTTAAGGGTGATATTAAATTTTAACAGCTACCTAGGGAAAAAACAAGAATTTCTCATAGCCATCTTGACGAGATTCAAGTACGTCACTCAACAAGTAAACAAAAATCAAAAACCATCAATAAAACTTTGAGGGGCACTGAAGAACTGATATACCATTTAAACAACCAGGTTTTCAGTTTCGTACTAAAAAAAGTCAGTGACACCTTTGAAATTTGAAGAAGAAATTGCTGGAAAATTCAAGTAACGCATAAGAGAAATAGCGTAGTATAGAGAAACTAATTTTTCAATCTATGACTCTAGGCCAGAAAAAACTACACAACAACTATCAAAATGTGATTTACAAAACCCTAGAAAGTAATGTATTTCCTTAAACTGGCTTCAAAGAAAATAATTTAGTGAATATTAATCGGATTCTAAATCAATCTCACGGAATATCCCATTCAAATAAAAACCTGCACATAACCTGAAAATTTAAGATATTTTACTTCTCCAATACCTGGAAAGGATGCTATGTTGGTTCGATAGTATAGCTTGCACACTTGTACCTAGCTGTACAGATGCTTCCCCAGACCGAAATTTAATAACTGTAGCAGAGTTGATAGCACATTAGCCTTGATAGGACCCATTCAATGTAGTTAATAATTAATCACGTGACATCACAAGGTCGAAGGGTTTTATTCTATCAAGATCTAGAGGTGACAAAATTATTACTTTTTCTGTTTCAACGTCATTGAAATATTAAAATCTGCAACTTCTTCAAACATCAATAGTTCGTTAACTGAGGAATCGAATTGAAAGCTTCCCCATGCGCAGTAGCAATAGCTCATTCAATTGCGCTGGAATTCATGGGCCATAATTTAAGAGCATCTCGCAATTACACTCAAGTGTAACTGAGTTCGTGCAACTAGATAGTGAGACCAGCAGTTATTACCAGAAATTCGTGATTGCTCATGCGGGAAGGCTAGTGCTGTTCCGACGAGGAATTCTAAGTATTCCCCCAAATTTCATAATTTTGCCAACTGTGTACATGTGGCAACGAAAAATACTATTTATTGTGGAAATACGTAGTATCTATGAATGATCAAATCTCAATGCAATCCATGACAAATTTCCAACTTTCAATAACTCTCAGTTTTAGAGCCATTAGATTTTAGGAAATAAGTAATCGAGGCAATTCAAGTTCCAATGTGCGAATAAGTACACCGCTTGTTAGCATGGTATTTTGCTTATTCTAATCAATAATATGGTATGATAGTCTAGGATACAGCAGGACCAATCCATGTGATCCTTGAAAATGTCATCGAAATTGGACTGTAAATCCAAGTCCGAAATGACATACCAACTATACCTACCCATTCCCAATTGAAGTAGGGAGGAAGGAAAGTTTCCCCGAACTCCCGCAAAAGACAGTATAACTCAGGATTTTCTTTGTGATTATCTAGATGGAAAACTGTAAAGCTGAAATAAATTTTGTTGATTAAGCTCCCCTCCTTTGAAGGGAAGTTTCTGCAGAGCAGAAGGTGAGGGAGGGTAAGAAATGGTTCAGCTTAGAGGATGTAAAAAGTCCTAGAAGCCATATCTGGGATTGAGCACCTACACTAAGATCCAGTAACAGCAGTAGGTCACAGAGCTCTCCTTTCTCCAGACTTAGTTTCCCATTCTACATAAGGCGAACACTGATATCCCATAGCCCCTGCTATGTGCATATAAAATGCATCCCATTCAACTCAATAGCGGGAGGATGGTAATATGGATAGGTAACGTACGATAACGAGCAATCGGCTGTGAAAAAATAGGAGCCTGCCAGGTTGAGTGGGTGGTAGTTTTCTCATATACTATAACATTTACTTATAGATTCAGTTTAAAAACGAACTACTAATCAAAATGATTGAACGGGAAATTTAACAATAACATCTGTGCGAGTACACGGTAATAGGCCAAATAGAGCTATCGTTCTGTTTGCCGATTCGCACACCCTCCAACAATCCAGCTATGGAATATGAACGTACTAAGAGCTAACCAGTAAAGTCAAACTAACGGTCAGTTAATCAAAATCGTTTGACCAAGAGTTAATTTTAGTTTTATGTACTGCCTACTATTGATATACCTCCTCCCCCTACATAGAATGAATTTTGAAACAATGGGAGTGTTTACGAGCTAACCCGCATAGCACATTCACTGACCGTGACAGTCACAATTACTGATAAGTATAGTTTTGGCTGAGAAGTATATTACACACACAGAGAGACTTCAGGTAGAGAGACATGAAACCAACATTGATTAGCAAGGTCAGAAACATGAAAAAGGAAGTGGATATTTTCATTTTGGATGATTGTTTTTGGAAATTTTTTATTTTGGATGAAAACAAAGCTTTGATTCCATCTGTAATGATATAGCAACATACATGCGTATGCGAGAGTACAGACACACAATGTAATGTAGAATATCCAATATATCATATTGGAATCGAAATTTCGTTGTACCTTTCAAAAAACGTTTAAAGCGAGCATTAAACACTACTGATCTCTTAACAATCCAATTTACAAAGGTTTTGTCAGCTACTGGTGTATTCGACTTTATATCGTGAGAACAACACTTTCGCGGCTTCCCAGCGATAGGAGGAACAAGGGATCTTAATACATTTTGTAAAGGAGATGCAGTTCAACGTTGACTTACAAGACGCCTTACTTTCAAATAGTTCTAACAAGTACCCACTGTTTACCGTTTCATCTGTTGATCGCTGATGAAAAATGGGGGGGGGGGGGGGGGGGCGAATAGATGGACCTTAAATTCAAGGTTGGGGAAGCCAACCAGTCTCGTAAGTCGCTATTTTTTTCTTCATCTTCAGGGTGAACTCATAATCATCTCTCATTCGAGTACGAATTGATTTGCGCTGTAGAGCGAGGGAATTCGAAGACGTGGGAGCAGCCTACACTCGATCCGGGGTGTACAGCCCAGAGCCCACACTGAGTCCCACATGAGCTGACCATAAGATGTTATGTAAAGACAAGGACAGTCCACGGGCCAAGGACTGAATGAAAAACAAAATACAGGCGGAACAGGAGGCCCCATCTTCGTACCCATATCATATTTTGTTTACCTGAGATCGGGACTGCTACGAATAGGAACGATTTCAAGTTAATATTCCCACTATGCTTGAGTGCAAGTATTCAATTTATTCCATACAAAATTAAAGTGGACAAACTATTTTTTCCATTTCCGTTCTGCACTCCGAAATGTCCATGAATATCGTCCTTGGCTGTTTTTGTAGGGCAAATCAAAATTGAGCTAGAAGAGAGCTGTGTATCTGAATTACAATTTATTTAAGCTAGGAAACATCTAGCAGACTTGTTTGCAGCAATAAGATAATATGCGAAAATATCACAATAGAAATAGTAATATTGACCATTTTTTGCACTTTTATCGATTTTTCAGAGCATTTTATTGAAATTCAAGTACAAATTTCTGCTTGGGTTTCATCTTCAATTTTTAAATGGCCCAGTTCATGGTTGATCAACTCCTTGCGTTTAATATTCTGCTAAAAAATTTGTTAATTTTCAGCCGTTTTTGGAATGCTTGATTTTTTTGGTGCAGAAGCGAAGTTTTCACCTCAATTCTATAAAGTATGATCTATTCTATCGTCATATTCTATTCTCAATTCTATCTATCGTCTAGAATGACACACACACCTCCGGCAGCAGAGCACCCTCCCCCCAACCATAATTTTGAAATATTCGTAACATTATCTGAGACCTAAATACCAGTGAATAATACATCAAAGAGTAACTTTTGTTCAATAAAATCCCATTAAAAATGATTATATTGGATCTGTTTTTGTCAGAAATTGAATTAATTTTGCCTACAGCATCCAGTGTATTTAAAACCACCTGGTTGACCTACGTTTCTTCTAAAGAACTTGATAACTGTTTTAAAACATGGAAAAATTCAACAGGTTTCATTTTCCCAACTTTTTTTGGGCAACGTACTTTGGAGAAACTTAGTGCCATTCTCCGGATTGTGGACTATACTATCTTCGTTATCATCTGCTGCGATCTGTTAATTTGAAACAATACTTGATGACTCTGCGGAGGTAAATTTCAGCTGCCAGTTTGAAATCCCAAACAGGAAGTTTTCACTCGGACGAGGTTGTTAGGTTTTTGTAATTATAATGTTACCGACGGTTTAGAGGGTTTTAAAACTACAATGACTACACCCAAATCGTTCTAGTCGTTTGAACTTCAACACGTTATTCTTGCACTTATAATTCTAGAATATTCAGTAACAATTCTTCACACGACCACACAAGTAAAGTATTGTTTAGGGCTCGCGAGTTGGTCAATAATTAGACAAGCTGCTACAACGACGTTGCATTGTATTTGTACAAATTCTTCAGGTATATTGCCGAGTGACAAAATTTACATATGTTTAAGGGGAATATGGGCTTAATTCTTTTACTTAAAGATTTAATGAGAAAATACAGACTGTAATTATACAAATTGTACAGATGAAGGGGAATTATATGATGGTATTGATGCCAATTCACATCAAGAAATGGAGACCTGCCACAAACTACATATTATTCGCACTGCCGAGACCTGGAGATGTTGTACAAATAAAAACAAGCATCGGTACAGCATTAATCTAATCAGTGCCCACGTGAAACCTTGACGAAATACATACACATTCTAATAGCAATCAATATTAAAATTGACTAGCTTAATCGAATAATTTATGTTTTCTTATCATAGTAAAGAATTTATTCAGTTTATTATAAATGTTTAACCATTTTTCGACATCAGATTTGCATCCTATGCTCCGAAAAACCTTATTGTGCCATGTTGTGTTCAAGTATCCATGGGATTTTTTGCGCGTTTTTGAAAGGGACCACTGAGCGTCGCCTAGCTTTTGGTTTCGTAAAGGTATGCGAACCGTCGGGAAGTGCAAGCGATCACTTCCTACGCAGCTCTTCCGTAGCTAACCATTTTGCGACACCAGATTGGCATTATATGCGCAAAAACCTTTTTGTGCCAAGTTGTATTCAAGTATTCATGGTATTTTTTGCGATTTTTCAAGAGTTTGAGACCACTGAGCGTCGCCTAGCTTTTGATTTCCTTCAGGTATGCGAACCGTCGGGAAGTGCAAGTGATCACTTCCTACGCAGCTATTCCAGAGACAAGGACAGGTTTGGCCACTACGGCAACTCCGTTACAAAGCGACGCGATTTCGTCATTCTAATGGATTTTCGTAACATCGACCCCCATTTGTGAAGCTCTCTAAGAAAACGAGGGCCCCTTATTAATTAAAAGGTCCAGTCATGCAGCACTTTTTAAAGCACTGCTCTCATCATTGGTTTTAAAACGAGATGAGAAATTGAAGTTTTACAGGTGAATTGTCGGTATAATTCACGTGGCTAAATTGATAGATTATCTTTCTATAATTTCTACGATTCTATACCAACTTGTATAACTGTTTTGGATTTTAAAAGATTTTTTGAAGCACATTTAAATGAAATTCAGGTGCATTATTTCGTGAGCCTGTGATCAACTTTTTATCAAGATCTATTTATATGCCTAAACCATTTTCCGAGTAATCTACTACTATTTTAATTCCAGTCATCCAGCATTTTTTTTTTTTTTTGACTGATCTCATCGTTGGTTTTAAAGCGAGAAGAGAAATAGGTGTCTACAGGTGAATTATGGTATAATTCAGATGGTTAAATTGAAAGATTTTCTTTCTTTCTTTCTCTCATTTCTACGACTCAATACAAACTGTATAATACTGTAACTGTAATAAGTACTAATAACTGTATAACTGCTTTGCATTTTTAAAGATTCCTTAAAGCACATTTTAATCTGATTCAGGCACATTATTTCGTAAGCCTTTGATCAATTTTTTTATAACGATCTATTTCATATTAGTAAACCATTTTCCGAGTAATATTCTGCTACTAAATTTAAATTCGACGTTTCAGCATATCTTAATGAACCTATACATTACATACGATATATCAGTCGAAAGCTTATTAATTATTTAGAGTTAAAACATTCCAACATTCCATTTTTGAAGATTTTTTAAGGATACAACACCTTTCCTTTCAGGGTTCAGACTAAACCAGGAGATTCCTTTTGTCAAAACTTGTGGAAAAGCAGATACACCAAAATGTAGATTCCCTAGGATAACTAGTGAAGAAGGGGGTAGTCGAATTTGTCAATCCGTCTTACAGCATCCACGTTTTCTATGAAAATACAGACGTATTATATATAACTAAATTACACACATCTGTACAAGATGAGGGCAACCGAGCCCAACCAAGTAAATCCGACTATTGTTATTGATTGCAGCAGCATTGATGGGTAAATTTTTGCGTTGGAGTGGAAATTAGTGAGTCGTTACAATGAAGACAGAAATTAAATATATGAAATTCTGTATTCCCCTCAAATACAATATGTAAAATCCTTTACATATTTACTTTAAAAACACTTTTTTCTATATCCTACTCAATGACGAATATAAAAATCCACATTTTCACCTTTTCTACTAGTTACTTCTGCATGACTATCTATTCATCAATATATCGGTAATACTCCTTAATGACTCACTAAAATTATCTGTACAAATTTGTGCATTGCGTTTGAGGAATACATGAGCCATATTTGACTTGGAAGACGTGTTTTGGACGAAGAAATATTTTACTGAAATGCTGAACTACTTACTGATCGATTTGGAGGGGCGCATTGATGATGACCACATAGAAAAGAGCCAACAAATATTTCTTGTTCATCCTGCCTTAAAAAATTGAGACATGACACTTAGCAAACTCACACTTGACGGATTCAATGACCACTTCACAGTGGGAGTACATCCACTTCATAAATTGTTTTCTAATAGGGAGATCTCTTCATCAAATGTTCCACCTGATAGTAGTAGTTCCCATTCGTTGAAGGGCCAAGATTGATCTTACATGTACCAGCTCTGCTCAATCATTTGAACCAGTAATTACAGTGGAGGTCTACACTGTTTTCCATTGACCGAGTAAGTGGTTTATGGCTTTGACTCCTAAGTCATGAATTGCGTCGCACCTTACATTATACAGTCTCCTACTAATGCGATGCGTGGAAGTCTCAGTCGCATTTCACGTCTCCAAAATGAAGTGTTGATAAGATGAAGACTTTGAGACACCGGTTGGAATTAAGGTAATTTTGAAGTCATATGCTGGTGATCATAATCGTGGAAGTTAGACAACAGTAACCGAGGAAAAAAATACCGTCGTTTCCATTCTATATAGTTTGCTAAAGCATACACGTAACATAATGAAACTCGGCGAAACTCCATCAAAAACTTGCATTAAAAAATTACAAAAAAAAAAAAAAAAAAAAAAAAAAAAAACTCGCGAGACCGCAAAAACTGAGATTAGAGGTGTAATATAACCAACTCTCCCTCACCACCCGCAGTGTTTTATGGGATTTAGAGGTCTTCGCTCTCTGGCATTTCAGGTTCCAGTCACGTCCAAATAAAAAGTTGATTCTACTGCGGGCTAAACTGTCGTCTACATTCAGAATTTGCGGTAGGTAATTGAATAGGAGTCCCTGACCAACATCAACATCACGGACGGTAGATAAGTAATCATATGTAGGGATAATTTTCCTTTGAACGGCAAAAAGCTGAAACTGTACGTGTTGTAACAGGTAACAGGAGTAAATTCATTTGTCAGTTACGTGTAGTTTAGTTTGTTGTGATATAGAACAACCATGGTTACGGATTGATTAAAAACTTTGCTGGATATCAACAGATGCTTGGTTGCCATTACTTCAATTTTCCTACTATTCTTATCGGTAAATACCACACATTCCTACTAATAATTTACTTCGACAGAGCGGCAGTCTGCAATGAGTGAATACAAATTGATGTGCCCAACAAATAGTAACTCAAAGGGGCTTACCGCGTTGGTGAAGCATCGAGATTGAATTTGCTGATGAACAGCCACCGAGCTTCAACCATTACAGTTTCGTATGATCGTATTTAGGTTTATACATTGAACTATTAGTCCTACGGTACAAAGGAGGGCAATTTTGATGAACGTGAATGTGAAGTAATCGAAACTGTTCAATTGCAAACGTACAATTTTTCAATTTCACAATTTCAAAGAAAACCAGATTAGCCAGAAAGGTTCGAAAATCGAAAATATATTTATTACTCACGTGAATTGCGACTACCACTCCCTCAAATACGCAAGTTATTACTCACCTGAAAAACAAAAAACCAGTTTAGTAATTACACACTGCTTATTCGAACCTTTAACGAAAAGAAAACTATTCAAACAGACCAGATGCCTAGCAACATAAACAAGATGGCACAAATCGCTGTTACCAGAAGTAATACTTGCTCCCATAAGCCGTATCGGTTTTTCGAAAATTGTTACTTCGAAAAAGAAGTAAACTTGAGGATTCAACTGTAACCTACGTGCAAGCAAATGCGCAGATATTGCGTTACAGAGAACGTGTCATAACGCGGTGATCCACATGTGAGTAATTTAATCCATGGGAACGATTCAGTGAATACATCATTATGAGTATAATCTTCTAATAAGTTGCATTTCATAATAGGTAGCGGTATAACTTTATATTCGTAATAAACCTATATTCCTAGGATGTAGCCGTGTAGTGGTATGTGAGTCAAAAATGTGTTATGAAAATGTGCTTTACAGTACCAACACTAGTGGTACTCGGTATAATACAACAATAACGTTCATTGCCATTTATTAAAATGAAATCCGACTTGCTTTTATCTTCAAATCCCTTCAATCCTTTCACCAATTGATCTTACCGTTTCAGTAAGAAAACCAGTTCTTATTGGATGAAGTGGAAATAAGAGTATTACTTGAAGTGGTCGCTAAGGTCCTTAGTCTGAGAATTGCATAACTCCAACTGGTAATCATTATCTGCGAGGTGTTAAACGCAAATATGCACATGAAATTATCGTTTTAAGGTTAAGTGTTTTCCGAACACATGTTTCTATCAATTGCGTAGAAAGGTTTTGATAGGGACGATGAAGTTAAATGATTACACACATCGCAAAAGTATACTGGAACCAAGATCTACTAAACCATCAGCCATACAAAACCTATATATTCGTTCCATGTCCGTAATCTAATCGCTTATTTATTACCACATTTCGTCTCACTCACCTATGGGCGATGCTGATAGAAGAAGTTTATAGCGGTACATTAATGAATACTTCGTGTGCAAACCAAATTAATCACAATTTTGTTAAATGTACATTCTGGACGAATAAAATAGATTACAAATGAATAGGTAGGTACGACAAAAGAAAACTTCAAACGCCGAAAGATACAAAATAACGAACATGTTTCTCATGTTAATTCCTATAGTAAGGCTTGGTTATCTAGGGAGTAGTTAATGTTATAGTAATGTTAATTATACCTTCAACTGTTTAATTGTTAATTAGAAGAAGAAGAAATATATAGAGAAAACAAAGAAAGCCTTACACATTACGTATAAATAAGAGACACAACAGCATTATTGATATAAATAGTATTATCTTGATTTTTCCCAGAAATAGCTCATATTACGGTAGGTTGACCTAGTTAGCTCACCAGTCTAATCAATCGCTTCTTAGACGACGTTATTTCATAAGGTTGGCTCGGCTGCCGTTATCTCGGACCCCCCAGAGTTGCCTGCATTCATTATGTCCGACACCGCTCTCAATTCTTGTGTTATTGCTCAGGCACGGGAGCAATGACCTTACTCTTACCCATGATAATATCTTCGCCCGAAAGTGACATTCTCATGATTATAAATGTAATTAACTAAAAATAGGAGGGTAGATGAAGGACAGTTTCAAAATATTGATTATAATTTCATCACATCTCTTTTCTTATCAAAATTAGATTAATGAATGTAAAATTTGTTGGTCAGTGACAATACGAAAATTTGAATTTGATTTGAAGAAAACATTTGACTGCCACAATTACAAACGATGCAAAAAAATATGCTGAGTAACCCAGTTCAATTTTTTGCAATTGGTTTATCCTCATCACCATTAGAAAAATTCATTTCTAATCGTGAATGAAATTTTACGATATCAGTCTTTTGCATTTCGATACAAATATATACAAAATATGTTATATTGAACATTTCTTAAAACATCAACAATCGTCGGGAAAATAAGAATATTTGAAATTTGTCTGGTTTTTTTCCCCTGAACTAATTTCACGATTTTGATGAAATATACACGAGTTCTGTGGTGCCAGCCACTCTTGAAGAACTTCTAATCAGATCTGAAGTAGCATGTTGTAAGCGATTTCTTCCAAAAGCTGTTGATTTGACTACCTACCTTCGAAATAGATAACCCACCATTAGGGGCCTCATCAAGTTTAATGTAATAGAATGAACAGTAACAATGTAACCTAATGGTAAGGAATCGAAGGGACCTAGACCCGAGAATTACAAGGACCACTCTACTCTTACCAAACCCGAAGAAGGCCATGATAGTGAAACAGTTTGTCAAAATTGTCTAAGGTTGACAAATAAACGAACCAATTTTTGGTAGAAGCCGATTAGCACGTTTTTCTCATATTAAGTAGGTAAGAAGAATGGCTAAAATCCTCCAGAATCATCAAACTCAACTAAGTATCGTTAAAAATTAGTCGTTTCCTTTTTTTATACAGGTTGTAACACTACAGTTCAAGTTGACTATGGTACAACAAACCGTCACGCAAACTGGAGAAATTAAACCGAATGGAGAATGGCCAAACTTCAGACGTCTGTCCACTAAATGACTTGAGTCCACTAAAAATTGGGGTATGCATAACGTAAGTAACGGTAGAATGTACGTACTTCATCTAAGAATCGGTTGAGTCAACAGGAAGAACCTAAAACGATAGTGGAACTGGAAGGAATAAGAAAAAATGAAAGTTGAGTAATAAGTACTGCTTCATCGCCAATCACGACTAGTGACTCAGAAGTCACCTCGGTAGAGTCGTCAGGAAACCACCAGACACCTTGAGTGACTCACAGGATCAAAGGAATCAAAATCGTTTTCGCCTCTCGGATTTAAGGAAGAGTCGGTACCCAGAGTTGGCAGGAGGTCCAGGAGCTGGAAGAGAGTGATTCACCCGTCAGCTGAACTGAACTGGGGTGACCGCCGAAGCGTGGCGGTGCAGGAGCCGAGGGGCCTGGGCGCACGCCTTTCGTTACTTCCTCACAAGGTCAGAGGCTTTGTCTTGGGCTCTGTAAGAGAGGCCTTAATCATGATAAGGTTATGGAGTGTGACGTGAACAGTACTACAAGTACATAATTTAGTACTAGACATTTGGATATTGCTCAACAGCCAATAGTTTCAGCTCCAGTTGCTGGGCGTTTGAACGATGCCTGAGAACAAATAGTAAGCCATACGGCAACTGGAAGGTGGTCAGAATTTCCATCTTGGATCCCTTTCCGTTAAAAGCACAGTGCAATCAGCCACTTGTAGGAAGAAAGAGTCATAAACATTTTAATTTACATCAAATACCTAATTACTTACAACTATCCATATAAAATGTGGTTTTCAATGATTATTTGGGTTTCTCCAAAAGCTATTTTTATGAAAGTAGGACGTCACTACATAGATGTCTGTAACATGTTCAGATAAATCCAGTCCCTGCAAATAACTTCTGGGAGCACCAATAAAAAATGATCATAATTCTTGAATGATCAAGTATGGTGAGGTGGTATAACCAACACATGGAAGAGAGTAAGGTCGTGTCAGATGTTTTCATATTATGATAATTCAACTGCATAATTTCTACAAGTTTACTTCATTAATATCATTAGATCAACTCTGATTCATTCAAAGAGGATACGAGCTAATATTTGAGTCTTAACATCTTGTATGTTTGAGATGCTTTTATCTATGAACTCGTCAGGAGTTTATCATGAAGTTTCAACTAAATTATACGCGTGCTTCGTTTTGACTTCTTTACACTCTCACAAGTTAGTAAGATGAAAGGATACCCAAATGGAAGATAATTGGAAAATTACGAACTAAAACGATATTTTGAAATGATACAGTGCAATTTTGACGTACAAGAGAAATTAAGTTCGTTACAGTTTATTAGAGAAGATCGCGTGTGAAGAGGTTTCAAGAGGCTTCACGTTGTGGGAAACAAATTACAGAGAACTGTTTACTGAGCAGAAACTTCCACGATATAAAATTAGAAGTAGGCCTCGACTGGTAGAAGTGAAACTTGAAGTGCAAAATTACAATTATGCAGTAAATTGCTCTTATTAAAATCGATAAATTGCTGGTAAGGTATAATTTATTTGAAGACTCGATTAATAGGAGAAAGCTTCAAACGTCACCTGACTTTCTATAAATCTGTCGATCAATCTTGTAAGACAAGAGAAATTTGACTAGCTTAGAAACATATCAGCCACTCAAGTTCGATCTCCGATTTCAGAAAATAGAATATCTTCAGAGCTTTCTCATGAATGAATCATAGAACCAGATGGAATGGACTAGTAACCCACTCCAAGGGTACTGTCCATTTCCATCACTGTTTTCAAGAGCATTCCTCATTATTTACACCATTGCTTATACATTTCAGAGTACCATCTCTCCGAACAATGTGGACAAAATGGTAGGTTTCAAAACAAAATTGTTGAACTGAAAAAGTTCACGCTTCTTTGGGAGTTTCTTTTAATGCAGCGTAATAATTAATAATGAGTGCATCGGAAGCCTAATGGAGTAAACGAATATGTATACCTCCATTATACATACAAACGAATGAGAAGTGGTGAAGAGAAACCGTCGATGAAGCCTGCATAGTGACGCACAAAGCGGCACAAGGTTGGTCAATACCTCTCGACGCGTTGGCCACCTCTTCACCTCTCTCCACCACTTCACAGAATTATAAAATAACCAAACTCAGCCCTAGTGAACCAACAGCATCACTTTATAACGTTCGTTCAACATCATGTTAAGCCTCGCATAAAAAACTCATATTAACGTAGTTACAGAAAACAAAAGTCACAAGTCCCAAATTTTTAATACCCTCAGTTACAAAACTACTGAACTTATGTTACAATTTTCACGTCAAAATTCATTAGCAGATACTTGAGATAATTAATTCGTAAATAACTAATATGCAAATCTGACCACGCTGCATGTTAATTTATACTATATCAACGTAAATGAAGGGTATCATGTATGAATCATTGGAATATGAAAACCCCTTTCTTACCTTAAAGTACACATTTCCTATACATTTATTATCTGTACCAAACCCAAAACGTAGGTCAAGCACTTTATGGGCGATCTTCGTGCTCAAGTGCATTCTGACTAGATTTGGCAGGTGAGCAGAAAATTGCACACGTTCAAGATCATTTCTCCGGTCGTCTCACCCTGATTGCCACCGGGTTCGCCGCTGTTTAATTACACTCTACTTTCCATTCGAGAGGCGGAGGCTCCAAAGGGACGCTGGAGGATCGTTAATTGGCCCTCTGCCCTCTATTCTCCTCGTGGTTTTGATGGAGTCGAAGCTTGGGGCTTTGAGAGGGTGGAAATAGTGGAGCTTGTGAACAAACGACACTCTCACTAGCTGTATTCACCGTTTCCCCAGAACGCGTTAAACTTTGAGACATCAATATACAATTTGTGGCGTATTAGCGAATTTTCGCAGATAATTATGCCATTTCAATGCCTCCAAACTTTGCTCCAACATTTCATGGAAATCCATTTTGAGGCCTCCTGAAACTATTCCTTGAGATTTTCATATAAACAAGCCGGCATTAACAATTTCTTTACGTACAAGCGCTCCAATTTCAAAACAATTTAACGTAAATTTAATACGATAATTAGGAAAATTTGCTCATAATGTCATAACGTTTGACGGAACTTTATAAAAGCTGCACCTTGTATTGGTGATATTAGAACTGAAGAAGATCAAGTATCTGCAAGGATGATGACTATTATATCCGGAGGATTTTAGATCCCATTTCTAAGTTAAATATTCATAAACGTATACCTATATAGAGGGAACACGCCCAATATAACAACGAAGATTGAAAATCAAGTAATATCAAATATAACTGACAGTTAACCTAGTGGTTTTTGGTTCAATAATTAACTTGACAGAACATGCCAGAATCAGCAGTCTGCAGAATATGTATCAGCAGCATATGTAGAAATTCATGAAAAATATGTAAATTTGTGCAAACAACTGAATGATGTAGAAATGGGAGGGTTTTTTTAAAAATAAGTTACAGAGAAACAGTTCTTATTTACGGAAGATGTCGAAAGATGAGAAGCCGCCGCCGAAGTTTCATAATATCATAAAAACGCTGCAAATTCTTTCACTGGGGTTTATTATTCAATGTTTCATGATTTGAATTTCTACTAAGCTTTGGAGTGTGCGTGTCTCACAGGTGATAGAGCGATTATTGAATTTCAGGAGAGCACTTAAATCGGTTCTCAATCAAAATACCTATTTGGATTGATCATTTGATCATATTTGTGTGCCTCCTGAAATTCAATAATCGCTTTATCACCAGTGAAACACGCACACTCCAAAGCTTAGTAGAAATTCAAATCATGCATCATTGAATAATAAACCCCAGTAAAAGAATTTACAGCGTTTTTTTTTCAAGAGCGATTACAATGGAAACATATTCTATTTGAAAATTTTAAATTTCGTTAGACGAAAACCACGTTGGTCCGACAACGCCCCAATTCTTTAGCCAGCTCTCTCACTTAATTTAAAGTGCCCTTTAAGGGTTGTCAATGTTTTGTAAAATCCCTAAAAGAACTTTCCATAAGGAATCGAATGAGCGCCTCCCCAGGTCTGTAGCTCAAGCCATTCCCGATGTATGGCCCGATTTATGGTGCCAACATTTGCATCCACATTCACTACATCACTAGGTTACTGCGATCAAAACAAAAACAACAGGGTTTTTTTTTGGTTTTGACTGCAGTAACCTAGAGATGTAGTGAATGTGGATACTGGAGGGAACTCCTAAAAAAAAAGAAGCATTCTGATATGCGTATGGCGGACGCACGGAAACATTTTTATTGCAGATGGGGGCTTAACATTTTTTTTTTCCAAGAGCGATTACAATGGTTTATTATTGAATAACAAACCAAAATTGAACGATTCAGAAATTGCTGGATTTTGTTATACATGAAAAATGGTTCTTATTCAGGGGAATAACGATGACCACAATGTTTTCAAGCTGGTAAAAAAGGAGGGAGGGGGCACAAGCAGATGGCTGCTTTCGTCATCACAAAATCAGCCATTTCCAAATCCTTTTTTCGCTCAAATTTACAAACTTTGATGGATTTTTACACGTGTATATCAAATCAGACTTCAGGCAGACTATTTTTCCTATCATGAACTCGGCGACTAGAATAATTTGAGTTATAAAAAATAATTTTTAGATCATTCACATTTATTGTGTCACTGGCCCTTCGCCTAGTCCGTCTGAAGCTCTGATTGAAGTTACCCCCAAAATTTAACATTCTAGGAAGATATTCTCTGATGCCGGTATAATACGCCATGAAGGGTGGATGGAGAAGTCACCCTCCTCTACTATTCTAGATATCGAATTTGATAATATGCGCCCGTCCAGCTTATGTTTAAAATTCGACTAAACTCCGAAGTTTTTCCCCGAAACTACTGAACCAAAATTCACGTCAAAAACTCTTCCAACTAAGAGGGTGGTTCTCCGATTGATTTAGAGTCATCCACACAATTGTGGCCTCAAAGTGACTTTGACAAACAGAGAGGCAGAACTTTTGACGTATGTACCAGGGAGCTATTGATGTGTGTACCAGGGAAGCGCAGATAACATTTCTGTATAACAGAAGATATAAAACCTTAATAATTTTCAAGAGTTTTGAATACTCGTTGGCTCAAAACCAACAGCTAAGTTTTGTTATACAATGTAGTGAGAGAAAGAGTCTGAACTAGGACCACGGCAGGCACTTTGGAACGATCCCATTGGTCGATATACTCTGATGGGATATGACGGTTCAAACCATTAGCGTGACGAGTCATCAACAAAACGCGTTGCCGCCCAGATGATGATTTATTACATTCGAGACGGAAAAGGGACGAGATTATTACGAAAGCACGAAACCATTAGATCTATCGCATGAGTGTAGGTAAGAATCCATCTAGATCAAGTGTAAGCAAGAAATACATATTGTGCGAGGACATGCACTGCTTAATAATAATAATTCAATTCAGGACAAATTCCTAAAACTTTATTTTGAGAAAACTTAATTGTGGTTTTAAAAACAACAGACTAATTTGCCATGATTTGACTTCTTTAGACAGACACTTCGTTATACTTTTCCCAGGAACTAAGGTTTTCCAAAAATCCATTAAAATGTAGCTGTCTCCCAAACTAGGCGACGGGAAACCTGGTTAAAGAACATGATTGCAATTATTATCTTAGTACCTAGAGTGGCATAGTTACAATTAATCAAAACCTATTATTTATTATTTAACCTATATATTTATAGATGGAGAGACACGAAACAAATATTGATCAGCAAGCTCTAAAACGTAAAAAAGTGGAAATTTTGATTTTTAGGACAATATTTTTTTTTCAAAATCTTGAAATCGCCTGTTTTTTATCTCTCCTAGAAACCCCATGAATGCTTGACGCATAACAGTGCAGGCCTGGTAAAACGTGCGCCGAAAAGTCAGCTTTCCAACGGTGTAGTCGTTTTGGTTTTAACAAATATTTTTAGTTAAGGAAATGGTGTTTAACTGCAGAAAAACGTGTGTTTTCTGTTAAAATTGAGATTTTTCCTAAAGATCAACGCAACTCATCGCAGTCGGAAATGAGCTGTAGAACACGTAGGAGTCGGATTGTGGATAAGTCCTGGGACACCCTGCATAACTAAAAAAGACCCAACGTTTGAAAATTGAGAAAGCCACGGAGGAGGCATTGTCTTGGTCAGGGGCTAGGATATGCAATGACCCGCACGACCGCTCGGTCTTGAAGGAGGGGTTGCTTTGTGCGCCGCGTATTATCAACCCTAATCTGAGTTGGCCGTAGCACTGGGTGTTGCAATGTTGACAATTTGTTGTTTCTGACCAAATTTAGTCTTAGTAAAATGTTTGTTGACTCGAACATGTTATCCAGTTGTAGTACAATGGTCAGATATTGGGGTTTAAATCGAGTTCATACAAAGAGTGAGAGTTTAAACAAGATTGTTAAGATATAAATTAAAAAATAAATATTTAAAAATGAAAAATGAAAATGAATTTAATGATTGGAAACGTCCGTTTGTGATCAGCGTCTACGGCATTTCCAAGCTGTCCAGCTAAAGTCAGAATAATCGAAGATCCGAGGGACAGCTATTGTTTGTGTTAATTTACGATTGATTGCGATGATTTGCTTCCAGTTGAGGAGCTATACCCCAAGTGAGTATGTTGACATGATTTTTGTGTACGGTTTTGCTAATGGTAATGCATCTGAAGCAGCAAGGGAGTCACACCCTCCTCTGTACAACTCACACCCTAGCGAACACGTCGGATAATATGAAAAAAATATTGGTAGATACATATAATTGTTTATGTCACTGATCCTTCTTTATCTAGTAAACTATCTGTTTTTTATCTACTACCTGATTGTTTTTTGTCACTAACGTTTTGGTTATTACTACCAGCTATGTTCAATAGCTATAGCGCACCATGATGAATGGGAATATGCAATAGGGAAAACCTAGCTGAAGGAAATACAGCGAGAAAAGAGACGAAAGGGAAGATTGGGAGTTGGTAATGATACGGAAGCCTGGTTTGATAAGGGTCCATAGTGTCAGCAAAAAGATGAATGCAACTCATCGCAATCAATCGTAAATGAACATAAACAATAGCCGTCCATCGGCTCTTCGATGATGTTGACTTGGGCCGGACAGCTTAGAAATGCCGTAGACGCTGTTCACAAACGAACGGGTTTATGAATCCGACAAAACTAACTTAAATCATCACTTGAGAGGTCTGGCGTTGTCACCATTCCATTCAGCGAGTAAAGTTACGTATATCCCGCCTCCAACCTTTTTTCGTCGAGACTTTTGGAAAAACCTCAGTTTTAACAGAAAACACACGTTTTTCTGCAGTTAAGTACCATTTCCTTAAGTACAAATATTTTTAAAAACCAAAAAGACTACACCGTTGGAAAGCTGACATTTTGGCACACGTTTTAAAAGGCCTGCACGGTTCTGCGTCAAGCGTTCATGGGGTTTCTAGGAGAGATGAAAAACAAGCGATTTCAAGATTTTTACAAAACTGACATTTCGCGCAGATTTTTACAAAACTGACATCTTCAATGCAATAAAAAAAGTTTTCTGACATCAAATAGATAGAAATTTAACGCTCTTTCCAACAGTGTCATCAAATTTGCGCTATCTCCAAAATTGAGGGAGTTATGACAGTTTCAATGACTTAAGATCGAAAACACACAAAAAATAATCTTAAATCGCGAATAGCTCGGAAACGAGGGCTCTGGCGAAAAATTGCTAAGAGGCATTTTTGTTCGGAAGTGAGTTGTAGATCATGTAGGAGTCGGATTGTGCACAACTCCTGGGACACCCTGTATAGTAACCATACATACTCAGTATTCAGAGTGTCCTGCATCAAGTTCTAGTCCAACAAAAAATGCCTCCTAGACTTATGCTTTTAGAAGCTCCGTTTCCGATTTATTTATTTCTTTAAAGATTTGTTCCGAGTTCCCAATCTTGAAAAATGTCCATCTACCTAACACAACTCTCTAAAAATTTCAATCAGCATATGGCAAAATCAGAAAGTTTCAAGACGACTTGAAGGAGACAAAATAATCCGAAGGTCGAGAATCTATGAAAAAACTGCTTTATTATGTTTTTTCTAGCTCAAAATAAACACATTCTGTAACCCCCACATCCCCGGAAAAACATCCTCATAATCTCAGTAGCCAACGGTACAACAAACAAAAATTTTCGAATCATAGGGGAACGTGTAAAGCCGGTGTGTTCAATATCCTTGAAAAATTAATTTCCTACTCACATACAAACAACGATACATACTAAAATTGTTCAGACGAACTAAAGCGTACAATTAGGAACGAACTTCCATTTGCGATGGACATTTTTCTTGAAGAAAAAAGTCATTAAAGGGAAAACTGAATTTCACAATAGTTCACTGACGGTCTATTACAGGCAAGTAATTTCGTAGCTTGCTGTTTGTGTGAGGACGGAGGAGCAAGGATTACCCCTTTTCTTAATCGCAACATAATGAGATGTTGCAGAAGTGTTGAGTAGTTTTTACCATTTTGTGGCACATCTTCAAATTTTGCTGATTAGTAATTTTATGGCCGAAGGGAGTAAAATTCATAACCCACAAAAAGAAGGAACCGTAGGACAGAACAATCTCCTATCCGTGTTCCCTTGATTTAACTAGCGGCCCGGGAAATAAAAGAGTTGGGCGTCTCTCCGCTCCGGTCATGATTAGATTCCTCGAAAGGAGGGTCAGTTTTGCGTGAAGCTCATCAGCGAGGCCCGTCCGCATGATTACAGAGCTCCGGGTGGGAGCTGATTCACTCTCAAGTACCATCGTGACTCATAACACGATATCTAGTCCTTCACATTGTGAAGATAACGCATCGCATCAAAAAAGAAATTGGCATTACAACGTACACTTAATTTTACCCAAGTCTCAGCAGTACAAATTTGAATACTGAGTGAATCAAAGTAGTTTAGGGGTTGAAAAGTAGTACAGGTCTTTCAAATGGTTGGAAGATAATAAAGTTGCCTGATTCTAATCTTGCTAGTAATCGGTTGGCAAACCAGAGTTCAAAGAATTCACAAAATGGTGCAGGTTCGAAAGAAACCACTAACTTATTTTAGAAATTTTACCCTCGTTTGAGCGAAATCAAATGGATCTTCAGTGGATTTGCTGACAACTCAGAATTACTCGAGTGCAATGACAACCAATGAAAAAATTGCTCTTGAGAACCAACCAACATGATGTTTTGAGCTGGTTCATCAAGTTTTGACTAACGGGAAGCAGTAACTTATTGGATTCTACATACATATTGTGAATTTGTAGCAATTCTATCGTAGCAAGGGGAGTGAGATTAAAATCGGGTGAAAAATGTGGAAGCTACTTGACAAGATCGTGTATAAATTGATATCAGATGATTAAACCTCCCGACCCCGACCACCCATCAAACTTGAGCAAGGTCGGATGACTAAGACATAAGAAAATTATATTTGATGGCATTTACGTTTGGGAATGAGCAGATTGAAGTGATGATTTGCTAACAATGAAATCCTTTGCATTGGGGCTCAACTACACCCTAACCCACACATTCCGCACAAGCAATTAGTCATTCCCTAACTATTAAGAGAATGACCTTAAAGGTCGAGGGTGACACCACGAAGTATTACAGCAGGCGTGCCCAATTCGAGTAATTTCACGGCATTTTCCCAAGACACACACGAAATAAAAGTAGCTGATGAAGGTCCCACACGTAAAATGAGTGTAACATCAGGTAAAACTAATGCCTAATCGCTCCAGATTTGCGATGTGTGTGACTACCTAATACTTGATTATATAGTTTATATAGGATTAAATAAAGAATAACCTGTTCATAAAATTGTCTGTTCGAGCCACGTTGTTCTCTAAGCCTAAACTCTTCTAATAATATAATAATTAAATCCATCTTACAATGAGAATGTTTTTTGGCTTCACTCGGTAGATCACAGAAGTTCATTATTAAAAATAATAAACCAGAAATTAGATAGCCGAATCATAAACTAATGGAAACTGGGGAAGTAGAAGTAAGCACTACGTTCAATAGAGTACCGACGTAGTTACATACCCTGGTCAAGTGAAAATTGTGTAATCAATACCCCTTACTGCACACAATAATTGTTTTGTTTATTAATGGAATCACCCAGTACAAGAAAGTTTCCAACTGACAAAAAATAAATAATCGAGGAGAAATTAAAATTATGAAATCATGTAAGTTTTATAATCCCCTGAAGATGGTAGAATATTTCTCAGGCGAAAGTCATTTTTTTCAGATGTAGGGGACGACAGTGAGTTAATATAAGCGGTTGGGAAGGTTTTGAGAAGAATGTGAGACAAATCTGGAATGTTCCCCCCCGGCACCGTTCGCTACAAAAGAAGCAGGACGTGCGCCCGTCGCGCGTTACGAACTTATAGGAAGTAGCGGGAATGCTAATCTTAGTCCACCTAAATCAGTCAGCTGAGAGGTAGCAAAAGAAAATCTGCGAAAAATATTCATTATTTACAAGAATGTAGTTTATGGTAGGTACAACACAGTTAGAATTCAGATTATCAACCGTAGGTATGTCGACAAGCATTCTGACAAACTTAAAAATAATGGAAGAACGGGAAAACTTCCAATTAGGTACTTCAGGAAACAATTATTTCCTCGTCATTTTGTTCATTGAAATCCGAAAGGAAGGAAAAGTGTATTGGATACCACTTCTTGAGCACAATAAATTGGTAACATACAAAAAACGCTGCAAATTCTTTCACTGGGGTTTATTATTCAATTGGCTTGCGTTCATGATTTGAATTTCTACTAAGCTTTGGAGTGTGCGCGTTTCACAGGATAGAGCGATTATTGAATTTCAGGAGGCACACAAATATGATCAACTGATCAATCCAAATAGGTATTTTGGTTGAGAACACATTTACGTGCTCCATGCATATCTCCTGAAATTCAATAATTGCTCTATCACCTGTGAAACGAACGCACACTCCAAAGCTTAGTAGAAATTCAAATCATGAACGCAAGCCAATTGAATAATAAACCCCAGTGATTATTGAATAATAAACCAAAAATCGTATATTCCAAGTCCCCGAGGAGGGGAGCAGGTTGCCCTGGGAGACGCTCCTCTTCGGTGGGGTCCCCTTTACTGGCGCGGTCGAGAGGGGGGGGGGGGGGGGGGGTGAATTCCACCCACCAGTTGTCCACGGAGACGGTCCTCATTGGGGGGCCCCTTCACAGGCGCGGTCGAGAGGGGGGTGGGGGAGAATTCCACCCAGCGGTTGCCCTCGGAGACGGTCCTCATTGGTGGGGTCCCCTTCACAGGCGCGGTCGAGAGGGGGGTGGCGGAGAATTCCACCCGCCCAACGTTACCACCCCCTGATATACCTACCTGCTCTGATATTTTCGTCTGTATATAGATTGATGATGATGATGATGATTGATGATTGATCGAAACTGACGCTGGCACATAGGTACGCCGCCTGCAGCGCCGCGTCTCTTGAGAGATAACTCTCCTGCAGCGCGGCGCAGGTGGCGCCTGTTTCGGTAGGTACATGAAGAAATCGCAAGCCGCAGACGCCGGCCGCAGACGCATCATGGATACCATACGTCGACGCCGTGTCTTAAGTGAACAACGAACGCGATCGACGGGTTCGAGCGGGCGCCCATCGCGATCTATCAGTGCGATTCAAACAATACAACTCTACAGATGTGTCAGACGTAACAACGCGGCATCACGCTTTGTTGCGGCAAAACGATCGTGCCGCGTGTTCGGTTTTTCTTCAGTCCAAGAATTTTCCTTAGCCGTTCAGCCTTCACATGTGATACAACCATCAACCTTCACGCGTTCGCGCCAACCTGAGTCACACCGGCGCTCGCGCAGCTGTCTGTCGACCGCCCTTGATTTTTCAATGATTATCTTGCTGGTTTCTCTACTTTCCATTGCAGTAAATACAAAAGAACCAGAATACAATTTTAAAATCACATTTTTCATAAAAAATTCTTTATTGTTTAAAATAACAGCCGTTAATAGTCGTTAATGGCTAAAAATGAACTCTTGCTTCCGAAAACACGCAATTGGCTTCAAAAGGCCTCTTGGAAAATGATTACTTTTGTTCAACTCTTTTCTTTGTTGAAAAACTAGATTATTTATTTCAATTGAACTAGATAAGAAGGTATAGAATTGCTTACACATAGGTATTTAAACTTATGTATGAATGTTACACGAACAGGTAACTCACAAAAGCGCGATGTATCAAAAAGGCCACTTGGACTATAATTCTTTCAAACTTTTTGTTGTAAAAATGTAATTTTTTCAATCTGTTTGTTAACAACTACTTTCTTTATAATCGAAGGACCAGCGGAAAATATATTAATATTTACTCACCATAGGTTTGGTTCAACAAACGTCCAATTTAGTGTTAGGTAAAGGTAGGGTGACTGGGTAGGAAATGAAAGGATGTTCAGAAGGGAAAATATATCGGCGAATTGTCTGTCGGAGCGGTGAGATCAAGTGTTCCTCTTACAGTGGGCTTCGGCTACTTGATGTGAATGAATAAAAACGCGAATGAAAAATGGATATCACTTCGGTGAATTGATTTAAAGTTAGAAAAACGGTAAGCACGTGAGTTGCGGATGAAAAAACGCTGCAAATTCTTTCACTGGGGTTTATTATTCAATCGGCTTGCGTTCATGATTTGAATTTCTACTAAGCTTTGGAGTGTGCGTGTTTCACAGGATAGGGCGATTATTGAATTTCAGGAGATATACATGGAGCACGTGAATCTGTTCTCGACCAAAATACCTATTTGGATTGATCAGTTGATCATATTTGTGTGCCTCCTGAAATTCAATAATCGCCCTATCCTGTGAAACACGCAGACTCCAAAGCTTAGTAGAAATTCAAATCATGAACGCAAGCCGATTGAATAATAAACCCCAGTGAAAGAATTTGCAGCGTTTTTTTATTGAACCTCAATACCCCCCCCCCCCCTCCCACAATAAAAACATCTATAATTTATCAAGTCCTTTAGCACTCGTATTGCGTTAAAACTTCCCCAAATCCAAATTTAAAAGATGTAGCCAAAGGTAGACAGATGTAGAGGTGGCACACAAATATCATCAACTGATCAATCCAAATAGGTGTTTCGGATGAGAACCGATTTACGTGGTCTATGCATATCTCCTGAAATGCAATAATCGCTCTATCAAATGTAAAACACGCACACTCCGAAGCTTAGTAAGATTCAAATCATGAACGCAAGCCAATTGAATAATAAACCCCAGTGAAAGAATACTTATTTACCCCAGTAATAATATTGAATAATAAACCCCAGTAATAATATTGAATAATATTTACCTATATATTATCAGCGTTTCATGCATATCAGAATGCTTCAACCCGTGTATCGGCTACTAACTACACTACAAGTATTCACATCGGCTATCACTCCAGTATCCACATTCACTACAACTCGACGCTATCGGCCGGACATCACTAGGTTACAAACAAACAATAATAAACGAAAAAACGCAAATGTTGGCACCATAAATCGGGCCATACATCGAGAATGGTTTGACCTACGGACCTGGGGAGGGGCTCATTCGATTCCTGACGGTATGTTCTTGAAATAAGTTTACATTCATGCCGCTTGCAACTTGTTTTGAGGTTTCTAGGGATTTTACAAAAATTTGACAGCCCTTAAAGGGCACTTTAAATTGAGTGAGAGAGCTGGCTCAAGAATTGGGGCGTCGTCGGACCAAGATGGATTTTTCCTGAAAATTTCAGATTTTTTGCTCCAGCCGTTTGGGAGAAATCGTGCGTACGGCGTACATCGGGAATGGTTTGACCTACGGACGTGGGGAAGGGCTCATTCGATTCCTCTTGGTATGTTCTTCAAATAGGTAAATATTTAGGCCGATTCGACTTGTTTTGAGGTTTTTAGGGATTTTACAAAACCTTGACAGCCCTTAAAGGGCACTTTAAATTGAGTGAGAGAGCTGGCTCATGAATTGGGGCGTCGTCGGGCCAAGATGGATTTTTCCTGAAAATTTCAGATCTTTTGCTCCAGCCATTTTGGAGATATCGTGCGTACGGCGTACGGACGTAAAATTTTTTATTGCAGATTCGGATTCTACACCCTTTGAAACGTAAACCATGAAATTTTCAGGGGGGTTAGAATTTTTTTTTCCAGAGCGATTACAATGGTTTATTATTGAATAATAAACCAAAAATGACTTTCAAAGAAAAACATGGGAAAAATTTATTGACTGTCATATTAATTTTATTGGTTACTAATTTCTTTACATCAATCAACTTTTCAAGCTAGAATTCTACCAACAAAACACTAACTTCTAAGAAATAGAAATAAAATATTCAGAAATTTTTATTCAGATTTATTTTTTTTATTTTTTGTGGAAAAAGTTTCAAATCCTAAAATTGGATTTTACACAACAAAAAATCATTTAAAGGTACATTTTTAACTACCAGTTGGATTATAAAAAAGGGTTTAAATTTGGAAACAAACTAACATTAATGTAATAGGTGATTGGAAAATTTTGAATCTCATGATATAAGCGAAGTGATGAGATCAGACCACCATACAGAAATCCATTTCATAATTGAAATAATCTGGGGAAAACATAAATAGGTCCTAGGTGTATGGCTTAAGCCTATAACTAACCACATGTTTATGTTTTTTGAAATAGTTGATAATAAGAAAATGTCATCTAGTATGTAATAACCTATCGTCACGATTCTTACGTAGCGACTTTTAATCAATATGATCGGTTTAAACAAAAATATGGCAGCTTTTTCCTGTCATAGGAAGTAGTGTCTGAAACGAATCACTGTCGTATTGACGATATATTTGACATCAATAGATTCATCATAAAATTGGTCGTTCATTGCTCTGTTAATTGAAAGCTAGTCGATTATTGAAGGTCTCAGAGAGATCGGTTTTTGATTATTAAAACTGATGAAAGTGAAGAGCGTTGGGAAATTTTATTATCAGAATCTTTGTACCTTGGACGGAAAAACAACACGTTTTGAAGGAGGTTACTTATTTATTATTTTCCTAAGATTTGTTTTCTTTCTTCCAAGATTAATTATTAGAAGTTAAAAACCGAAATACGCACTGATATAGGGAACTTAGGTCGAGTGAGATATTTTTATCTGTTGGAACATTTTCAAATCAAAAATACCATCGTTGCTATTTTTACTCTACCGCTTTCTCCCGTCGGCATAAAGAGATCCGGACATGAATAGGTAATCAGTAGGAATCTAGATACGTCATTATTTAGATGTTTGAAATGCCCGCTCGATCGTAACTTAGCTTCGTTCTCCCGTAAGTGCGTTTATTTGGGCTGTTCAAATGGAAGTCAGTGGAATATCGCTACTGTTGCTCAAGAGAATTGAACTAGTTGTTTGAAAAGAAAAAGACACATTACGTTACTCTGAAGCGAGAGTAAATTTCACACAGGCCTTTCACATACACAAATGTATAGGAAAGTAAGATGAACTAAGGGCTGAAATTAGTCTCAGTGATCACATACCATGGAGAAAGAACCCATTTCGGAGTACAACATGGTACTTGAAACGAAAGAAAATAGATTTAAGGGTTTCTCAGCAGATTGAAGTGGATCCTCATCTCCTCATTGCCACACGTTCAGAGAAGCTCCAAGACCAGGTCATGGTCAAAGCCGAAATTGAAGATATTATCCCCAGCAATGTATTAAAACCTTACTGAAATTTTTAGCTCAAGTACTTACACAAGGGCGATATAATACTTAGAAGCGAGTAGCGGAAAACCGTAAAAATAGCTGGAATCTTACAAAACATAACCAACAAGACGAGACGTTATGTGTCTATCATATCTGAGAAGGTAATATTATTTTTCAAAATATTTAATTCAGTACTAACATCAGCGGATATGCAGTACGAACAAAACCATTCTTCCTAATTTAGCATTGATAGTTTATAATCTTCCACCCGCTACCTATTCATTTTTTAATTTGACGTTCCAGGGAGTGATAGAAAACTATTACTTTATTACTATTAAAGACTATTACAGAAGTTCTTGAAAATGTTTCATTTTCCCTTTCACTTGAAGGTACCGATATATACGCTTATATTAGGAAGAAGTAAATGTTGATCCGAGAGCAGACGGTATTTGGCAACTAGACAAGTGAGTTGGGACACGGCGGACAATCATCTTAGATATGGCTCGTTTCCACCCGTGATCAATGCCAACATGCATTTTTTGATTCAAAGGACAAGGCAAATCATGCAAAATGGCTTCCTACCCTTAGAAGCAAAACACAAATAATACACACAAAAATATGTAGTTATCGTAGGAAGGTAGGTAATCGGAAGGTTACATAGGGGCCTACGAAAAAAGCTGTGTACCTTGTGTCTACACTTTAAAAAAAGCCACTACACCTATTCATGGAGACAATCATCTTAGGTATAGTTCGTTCCCACCCGTGATCAATGCCAATATGGATTTGCGCAAAATGGTTTCCTACGTTTAGAAGCTAAACACAAAAACATGCAGGTATTGAAGCACGAAGGTTATACGTATCCTTTTAGGTGGCTAAGAAAAGAAGCTGTTTGGCTTTTGTTCCTACCTAAAAAAAAGCCACTATCAAAATGTAGGTCAATGAATGAATACGTGTGGCAAGTTGAGAGTGCCACATAGGTTCCTCGTATCGGTAACATAAACGTGTTTGAATAACTAGATAGGTAGTTATTTACAATCGTCGATCATGTTGACTTCAAATAATGTTGACATTCCCTATGTTTAAAAATGTAAGGATTCAAGGGAAAAATATTCCCAAATATTTGTGGGAAAAATGGATGGATTGATCATTATTGAATGTTTGTCGCAGGATTGTACAACGTATTAACCTATCCACTACACCGGAGTTTCTAAGTTTATAACGAGATCCCCGACCATCTTTTTGGGCTTTCATTAAGTTTTCCAATTAAAACTCTTCCAAAGAAAAAGAAGGTAACGAGAATGGAAGACTGCATCGAATGTAATAAAGTTCTCTCAACGAGTTTGATACCCAAGCCAAAATGTTGAACTTTGTAGCAATTACAACGAGATAACTATGCAATTACTATTACGCGAATGCGGATTGCCAGTTCATTAGGTAGTTACAAAAGTAGCACCTAATCAGACCAACTTCACTCAGTGGTGAATTAATTAACCAGAAAACTTTGTTGAGTAACAACAATGTAATGAATTCGTACAGCGTGAAAGAGAGCGTTCCAATCAGGATGAGAATGTCACTGGTGTTCATTGAGATGCTTTGGGATCGTCATAGAAGTCACCAAAGTGAAGTCTGAACTAATTTGAATACCCCAACAAAATGCAGTCTTCATTTCGGCCTATAAGTTTTTGTGAAGTTCTTCGACACCTTTAACATGGGATACTACTGATTAATTATAATACAGCGGTTTAGCATTATGATCGATAAACTATTCATTAGCAGTCCAAATGAGATACAAATGGGAATTACGTCTCTTTTCATGAAAATGTGGGAATATTCCTTTAGGTGAACAGATCGATCGAGGAGTACGTAAGAGCTTTCTTGAAGATTCCGCCATACCAAAGGGCCCACATTGGGTGGATGAAAAGTGGAACGGATGCCTTTGCGAATGACTGATAGGAATGTAAAGAATTCAAAGGATGTCGTGAAACTACAAACGCGGATAGCTATCTGTTTGAGAAGTTACAGGTGGTGCTGGTGAAACAACTTCAGGACTGACTATTCAGGGGAGGCTGAAAGCAAAAACTTCCTTCACGTTTATCAACTTTTGTAGTAGCTTCGAACCCCTTAGAAAGCATAGATTTCAACGCGAGGAAATCATATTTTATCCTTTGATGTACATCTATTTTGACATCAATTGATTGAGTTATTGGTATTGTACCTGATGACGATTTAACAGTAAAAATAAATGAGTTGACTTACAAATCAAGTTTTAACACGACCGTTCTATGCTTTCAGATGTATTGGCCTTTTCCCATGATACTTTGATATAATGATGTTCGAAATGTAAAACATCAAATTTTAAGAGGGAGTTAATAACGTAGATTGTAGGAACACCAGCATTTGTTATTCGATAAATAATAAACCAAAATATTGAAAGTGCATTTGGCAGATGTACCAGTAAAGTGAAAAAAATAGTTACAAGGCAAGGAGTAACCTAACAGGACCGTTGATTTTCAGGAAATTTATTAGTTCGTGAGTTGAAAAGAATGTCGTAGTTCAAATTGATTAGCTTTGCCGAAAGATCGCCAAGAATTTGCTTCGAGAGGCATGTAACAATTTAAAATGATTTTCCTCACCCAAGATTTAATTGGTCCCTGCAGTTGAAGGATTATCTTGCAGAAGCTGGCGTGGAAGAACTTTGGAGCTCAAGAGAGGCCCAGGATGCTAAACGGTAACGTAAAAAATTCTTGGACACCATACAATCTGATTTACACCAAGCTGATATGGAGAACATCGCAGAATCCTCGTTCAGCAACTGCTCAATAGATTCCAGTCGCCAAGTGAGTCAGTGCGCCGAGCATCTTGCAAAAGACTTTCCACTTTTCATCAAAAGATTGTTGTGGCAAATCAGGTGTACAAATCCATCCTTTTGCAAACTGTCTCTGCACCATGTAATAAATCGATTCGATGGTTCGCTTAGTTGCTTTGTTTGCAATGCGTTCAGTCCTAACAGTCCAATCTTCAAGTATGAGCGTTGCAGATTTCTCGGGACCTCATCATTTTATCTGGAAATATTCCAATACATAGTTTTCTTTCAGGATACTGCAGGCTTAAGAAGACTGGTTGGATTTCGGCAAACCGTTCTGCGCCATAGGGCCTTTATTATTAATGAGGGATTTATTGCCACTAAAAAAATCTGAAACCTACCTAAATATTTCTTTTACTTTTCAGTTTGTGTATTGTGTTTCTATTATTTTTATTATTATTTGTTTTTCTTAATGACATCTTGTACTACGAACTCTTGTGAAAAACGTGATGTTTTTCTGATGAATACTTCTTCTTCTTCTTATTTGTAGTTCAAATTGAAATAGCCCTCAAATAATACAATACATTCGTAACTGAAACAAGGAGGCGACTGATTAAAACTATACATAGGCCCAGGACGTAAATGAAACATCAGCAATAAGTTAGGTTAACAGGAGGGATGACGACAAAGGAACACAACACAATCTCTGCTGTAAAACCGGCAAGACAGTAAAAAAACAGGAAGATAAACATTGTGTGAAGGAGGGGACTGGTCAGTTATTTTTAGACGAGATCCAGAGCTTGAGTCATCTCTTCCACGACTCGATATGAAAAGGAGCTGAGATGGAAAGAAAATCACCCCAATTAATGTTATGCACGTCGTCGCTATAGCTACGTACCGCAATTCCATTGGTACCAGTTGTAGAAATCAGTTATACCCATGTAATATTGTGGTATGAAGATACTTTGCCTTCTTATACATTTCAATGTACCTCGATCATCAATCACAGGGATTTTATCAGGCCACTACTCGTTGCGGTTTATTATTTTCAATCAATCTGTTTCCATTTGAGATCGACCCCCCCCCCCCCCCACGTCCCTCTCAAAATTTGTTGTTTCACGTTAACAGCTATGGAAATTCTGACAATCAAATTTCGACTCAAAAACGCACATAGATCGTGGATATACCGCGTAATTTCAGCATCATTTTCAATTAACTCATAAGTGTTTTTGGTAGGTAAGCCTTTAGTGCTATGTTACCGCGCATTCATCCGTTTCCTCTCCCATATTTAATCTTTGTACGGAAGGAACCTCTATGGTTATGGTTATACACCCTAACTACACTTTCAGGCATCTCCACTGACTGCCTCTTCTCGGTGGAGACAGATCTTTTCTTTGGGTTTTAGAGTTTTTCAACAAACATAAATGTTCCAAGAAGTAAGTTATAATTAGTTCATACTTCCATGTAGTTATATTCCGATTTTTCACCAAAGACTCCATTTAATAACTATCTACAGGTCAATAATCAGCGTAAAAGTGATATTCTATACAAAAATAATAGTTTCTTGATATTCAGTTTTTTTCTTAAATTCATTCGCTAGAGCGTATTGAAGCCCAATAATAATAATCATTGAGCAGAACAAAACTTTAGTGACAGAGAGGAATCGTAAATATGAATATTTGGTAAATCGTCGATAACGGGATCAATACACTTTCCAAACATACTTGATAACATTTTGAGGATGGAAATGGCTATTTTGAATTAGCCATAAAAAGAAGATAAAAGGCATTAATGATTCGTCGTAATTTAGCGATTCCAATATTACGTACCTCTTATAAAAAGGGGAAAAAATATCAGAATACAACGAACCATCTCCGCATTCAACAACTGCTCCAATCTAGCAAAACCAAATTAATAAATATTTAAAATTGATAATTAGCAAACCGTGTAAGGTTTCAAATATCATAAGTCGGCAATTATTAAGTAGGTAAAATGAAAGACTTTCAAAGCACTGTTCTCCTATCTATGGTCAGAACTGGAGCGAAAAAATCTAATTGACTTGAATAGAGAAGCGAGCGAGCGGCGGCCATTCCCTAAAAGGGTCGGCTCCACGCGATGGGATACAGAGCGTGGAATGAACAATATTGAATAATTCATACTATTCTGATGAATATTCTCGAGGGAATTTCAGCGGATATCACTAGTGATATAACATTAGTTGTTTACTATATATTTAAGCAAAATATATCGACACATATGTAGTACCTTTCATAAGTTTTGACGTGAGGTAGGATATATTCGATCAATAGCTGTACTACGAGAAATCGCTAAGGAGGTCAGCGACATAATGATCCTAAAATGATTATATACAGATTTAGTATTATACAAAGAGGTTTTAGTTATAGGTTGTCATCAATACCTGGCATTCGAATTGTTGACATTAATTTGTTTCTTCGAAATACACTCAAGGTTCATCGAATATCTGCCATTCTGATCTAAGTAATCACAACAATAACATGAAGTGATTACCAATTCCGACGAACACCACATTAACGACTATCAGATCAAACTAAGTACTTATCTACAGCATCGATACAAATACCATTAATGCTTATGCTTGGCAAATTTGAATAAATCACACAATAAAACGTATAAATAATTGTCTTGAGTCATTTTAGGATGTTTCAAATCAAAATCACTTTTCAGCCCATACGAAGGGTTTTGGATTGTTGATATGTGCCTCATTATTGCTGTATTACTTATTGTGTACTGTACTTAGAGTCGGCACAATAGCTGCTACTTATGGTGAAACAGAAAACCTTAATTTTGAGAAAAAACCCCAATAATCCAATAGATTAAGAAAAAAAAAGAAAAAAAAACTAGCTCAGTCTTAAATATGGGAACTTTATGGAGGACAAATAGTGGAACCGGATGTACATAGAGCTCAGAGCTTCTCAATAATAGAAATGATATAAGGTAATGGACAGTTAAGCATGGAGATTATTCGATTCTTGTCTTCCTAATCATGAAGAACCCTCTAGAAGGATGTGGAAAACAGAATATCAACAGCTAACTCGTAATGTTGAAAATGTCGGGTACGAGGGAGGAACTCGCCTAAGCAGCGACCCCACCTTAACACCGAGACTACTGAAATTATAAAAGATCCTGAAAACGAGCATCCTTCAGCACGAGTCAGTCGACTTTCAAAGACAATTAGCATTTTTCATCGAGTATCTACGGAGAGTTGGATCCGAGGTGAATAGCTCCCGCCTCGTCAACAGCAGTACCTGCTAGAACCCCTCGCTTCAGAAGCCCTCAGCAGGTGAAGTCGTCTAGATCTTCAAAACATCAAGGTATCCCAGGAGAGACTTGAAAGCGGATTGCTTAGGATTGTAAGAAGTTAGTGATAAAAAGAGGGAACTATTGTTGCTGTCTTGTTAATGCTAAATCTTTCCTAATTTTCATCCTGGCCCTGGTTCAGGCACTGACAATATTCAAGAAGGCAGCTCAACCGCGACGGTGTCTTCGAACGCACACTCTTCCTAGAGTTGAAGAAAACAGTATCACAGTAACTAATACTAGTCCCTAATGGGGTCCGGGAGGCCTGTGATTTTATGTCAAATAAATTTGCTCAACTATGCACATGTGACATCACGACCAGCTAGCACATTGATTCCACAGACCAGAGAGCAGTTGACTACTACAGCGTTGGTGACACCGGAGGTTCATTCAGGAATTAATAATTGACTACTGATCTGGATGAATCACACTCTCAAATCTCAATCAGAGTACTTATTTTAGATGTATGTTAATCAGTATATTTAAAACTCAAACTTTGTATGCCTGTATGTTCCCAATAGACGGCTTAACTACTAAACCGATTTTGACGGGTCGTAAAATGATCAGTGAGTTCCGGCGCACCACATCAGAACCTCCAAAACATATCCTTCTCCGATTTATTTGGTTCCTGTACTTTAGTTTTATGGTTGCAGACAGTCAGTTCATTAGTTACGGAAAAACATGGTAACTGGAGAAACCTATATCTCGTGCGAAGCACGGGTTTTTTCGCTAGGATTCCATAATATGGAATATTATCGTTTGAAAATATGATGAAATAAATATGAAAAAGTAACAAATAAATCATTATCCCCAATACCAAATGTAACAGTAAAAGATATTTTGGGGTATTTGGAATGGATTGCGGTAGTTGGGAGATGAAATGGAATGCAATTGAAAAATGGAGAGGCAGCAACACGTAGGAATAAGCCACAAATGGAGAGCAGTCGGGATGCAGAGAGCGGTTACTCTCATGCCGGAGGCCGAGAGGCAGTGTGAGGGGGAGAAAAAGCGATTAAAAACCAACAGTAATCAATGGAAGGTAGTTTAGGGCGGAGCTTCATTTGCTCATCAACAAGGCCAAACCGCTTATATTTCTATATTACAATGTATATATTTCTTATAATTAATTAACAGTCTTTCCGATATGCTGTGAGGTGATGGAATGGTTTAGTTGCCCCTTCCGTTGAGCTGAATGCGGTAATAATGCTCCGCCACGCTCAGAGGATGACCCAAACGCTTCAAAACGTCTGATTCATCTCCCAAGGCGACGGATTCAAGAATCGCGAAGCGGCAACTACGCATATCCATCACAACACTCAGATTTCTAAGGGTCCAACATTTCGGTTTGTTATTTCCAACAATAAACTTTTTCAGTCGAATCCAAGAAGAACTAAAACCCCTGACCCACAACTAAATCTGTTTGTTTACGTTTCAAGATGCATTGAATTTACACGTCAACACGTACTGCCATGCAAATATTAAAGAGATGTCACTAAGTTCGATTTGAATATGACTTTTAGTGAGAATAGCGAATAGAACATGATTTTGCTGCGTACGCCAAACATGCCATTCATGTTACCACTTCCATTACATCACTTGGCAATCGAACATAAAACGGTGAACAGTAATGAAATTTGAAACTGAAAGCGTTCCAGGTTCTTAGGCCTACGCCACACGCTACGCTTTTGAACGAAGCGTTTCCCAAAAGTAAAACCGAATCGGTGGGTATGAGGAATGAAACAAGCACACGCTGCGCACCAAAACGCCCGACGCTTCCTAGTACATTGCGTTTACATCGTCGCTGCCACATACAGTGCTTTTTATTTCGTTTCGTCAGTTCGTTTCAACTACATACTGAATAGTCGAATCGACATACGAACAAAATACAGAAATTTTTCTAGATGGTTCCTCAGTTCTAGAGAACGGCACAGCGGGTGAAAACCACTGTGAAAACCGAAGTGGAAAACCGCTTGTAAAAACGAAGCGTGTGGCATCTACCGCCCCGACCGAAGCGTTGAAACCCTTCATTCAAAAGTGTAGCGTGTGGCATAGGCCTTAACTGGAAGAAGAAAGATAACGAAATCCGGCTGAGAGATCAACCATGCATCGCTTGAATCAGCGTGTTTTATTCCCTCCATGCTCCCTACATACTGCACAATCAGACTACATTTGAGGTACCCTCTCGATTCACCCCTTCCATAATGAAACAAAAATCAGCTTCAAACGATGTGAGCATCAGGGGAATCGGTTAAGAATTACAGCCTAAGTTGCTACCTTGAGCTTGCTTGAAGTTGCTTGTTGACCTTCTTGAACTGAAGTACGAAAGACTGAAGAGAATGTATTTCGGATCTTCATTTCTCCTTTTTTAGTAAATGCCTACGCGTCTCAAAAGATTTATTTACACAAAGTACCAAGTATTCCGTTTTAGTAATGTACATCCTCTACAGATCTCTACCTGCGTGGGTCTGATCTGATACGGAAATGGTGCATTTTCTTTTATTGGCAAGCAATAAATATAGGTGTCGACAATTATTTGTGTAGAAAGCTACCTACTTGTGACGAGGATTAGTAAAAGGGGTTCTCATAAACCCATATCGCTTACCCAACCTCTCCTGTAAACAGAGTGTCACTCCCTCTAGAAGAAATCTTGTTTATCCATTATGCGTTACGTAAATCTTTCAAAGACTACGTTGAGATAATATATGAATTGTGCTATTCATATAGGGTATATAAGCGAATTGAACGAACTACCTCATTTGACTACGAAACCTACTTGCTTTACTTGGACGATTCTCTCTGATAAATAAAACGAGCTGAAGGAAGCGTGACACATTCTCCGGTTTCATATATACAAATGGAACTCTCCTTATATTGAGGCAACTGTTCACAGTGGATAGAAACAGCCATTTTCTGTAAAAACCACACGAAATTTCCCCCACTTTACCCTTTCACGGTGATTTGTTGGTTTCAAATTTAGTTCCAATCGATCCAGTCACCCAAAAACATAGAAGCAGGATGCTTTATTGACCATTTTCGAGCAGTGATTCCCATAGTGCAGCGCATGGAGAATTTTATCATTTCAATTTTTTGGTTCTACGTTTCTTGAAACAAAAAAGAACAATACATTTTGAGAGGGTTACGATTTTTTTCCTGGTTGATTAGAAAAGTTTATTACTGAAAATGATAAACCAAATTGCTATAGCTCCTTAAGAAAGGGATTTCAAGAATATGTCTGAGGGAGACTTTTTGCCAGAAGTTAGTACAAGAAGCTATTTATGAACCGGGGTAGACCTTATCAATGATGGCTGTATCTGAATACTGAAGGAAGAATAACAATGATTGGAAGTTTACGGATCAGAGGAAACGAGCTTCCGCGAGGGCACGTCCCGAAGGATGGACATTTGAACTGTCATCTCATTCCCAGCCCGTGGACCGAAACTGAACACGTTCCCGGTTGATCCGCCGTCTTTAATATACCGATAGTCTCGTCACCGGACCCCTGCAGGTTCTGGGATGGTCCACGACACGTCGTTCTCCCTGAGTAATCTGACCTGACGCCATTGTCCGCCGTACATGGGCAACTCTCATCTCAACTGATCTTTTGATCAGCGTAACTTGATCGAAGTGTGGGGCGTAGGCCTTTCCCTATTGTTTCCCCGGAGGTTCATTTTGTGTATCACTGAAAACGTTCGAAAATAAATCAAACATTGTATCTCGGAGGTACGCATAACGACTTAGAAGCTTTATAAAGGCAAACCACTTAAAATGAAAAAATGTTTGTTTCTTAATAGAAGATAACTTTTTTTGTTTTTTCCAAATGAGATCGCTGTCCTGAATGATTTAATCTGACATTGATAAAATACATGCCAAACATTATAATATCATATCCGTTATCTAATTTGTTCTAATGCTTTCAACATGTTGATTAATGTAACGCAATGTTAAATAAGCATCAGTAACTTAATGATCAGATTATCAATTCCATCACCATTCCAACAAGAACACTCGTATACTCAGTTGGGTTTACGTACATCACATCAGAGCACTCCATGTCGTTTGAGATATTTTCGTACATACCTGCAACAAGAAGATAAAGAGCATTTACATAACGTTCAGAGGCATGAATCGGAAAATGAAATAGAACATCGAGTATCCATTAACACTGAATATACAGTTGGCCTCACTCCTAAAATTTAACGTAAAGGCCGAATATTGTCAACGAAACGCCTTCAAAATGAAATCTTTGAATGTAAAGATACACCTCAACATTAAAAATTATCTGGGTGAGTACTTGTACGAAATCTACTACATCTTGCAGTTAGGATATTGATATAATTGGCGATTCAATACACGCGTACACATATCAATACAAAAGCAGGATTTTTGTTCTGGAAAACGTGAAAAATTGTTCCTCACAATAGTTCACCGAAATAGTTAAGGGTAAACATTTCGAGTTTAATATCATCGTAAAATCAATATCAATAAGCGTAGTTTTCAATGCACGTTTGATAGACACTATATTCAATTGAATTCATGTTGGGAGGTCGAAGAGAATTATATTAATAAGGATGTATAGAATTTAATGTGTAGATTGGAATATGTTTTAGCCTTGCTATTTGTTGGAGAGTCCTTCTGGAACAACAAGAGATGAATTAAGTGGTGGGTTCTATCCTGATCAACTGAGAGAGCTAAACTCTTACCATAATCTCTAAGATGAGGAAATATAAGAACTCAATCAGTTGAATGGGTGTAATGTATCATCAATCGTTTCTTAAACGGAGAAATTGATGTATAAAGACAGCCTGCAGATGTCAGACGTTTTAACGGGACAAAAAGCATTTCCTCTCTCCCGGGCAATCACAAAATTTCCTGACTTCGAGATTTAAGAAATTTAATGAAATAATAAACCGAGGAAAGAAGCAAAGTCGTTTCCCCCTAAATGTTATCAATATTTAATATTAAGACGGAACCCGGAAAGATTCTTCAACTCTAAAACTAAAATTTAAATAATTTCACACATTTCCGCGCTAATTTTTTCTGAGAATAGAATGTCTTCTCAACGTCAAAATTCTTTCGCAATATCTACAGCTTCAGCGATTGCTTAAAATTAGTATTATACCAATCAAGGACAATCCTTGCATTAATTCCATTTAAATGAGAACGTGAATAAATGCGCAAACTTGAAACCAGTAACGCTCATTATATCCACAGTTGTCACCCTTTTTCATGAAAATTCTTAGTTCAGCGAAAACCTAGGTCTATTCAGAATTTATTTAAGCTTTTTTTCAGGTAAGAGATAACATAGATAGACAAGATTGGATATTCTCTACTATAACTCGTATTTCGTGTAATCTACACTTCCCTATCATAATTACGATGATGTGCGAGAGGAAACTCGTGTCAGCAAACGAGCCACACCCCTTCGCAGACGTCAAAAAGATAAATTAAAAATGAACCAACAAAAAACTTCAGTAGGTACATGCGATGAACAAGAGAGACCCTTTGAATCGAGCGCGTATTGCATTAGAGGAAAAAATTCAGGCTTTTCCTTCGCTCACTGGTTAACGTTTCAGCGAGCCAGAATGTCAACGGGCTGCTTGCAAAGCGGGATAAAATATTCTATACCTCCGTTGCCATTATCCAAACGACACGGAGGGAATATTTCTTGTCTAGACCAGCCCAGCCCTTGCTCCCATTCGGCTTAATTGTTTCGCTTTCCTCCGACACCGTTCATTCTAGTTCGTTAACCCTTTTTCTCCGTGTAGGAAAAACTCTAAAAGTCATTTCCTCGTACCATAATCATTCAGTCAATTTGAATGTTTATGTCAATCGGCTACCCACTGCATTGGAAGGTATTAATAAAAATTAAATTAATGAGTAGATGAACTATCCTACCAATAACCACTAAAATTTTGTTGAAGACATTTAATTTATGATGCACTAATAATAATAAGAAACAAATTAGATAAACCAGCTAATCCCCCTTGGCAATTGTAATCAGATTTGAAAAAAAATTTATTTTCGAAGGAAATCCGAACGGATTTTTTGATTTTACAAGGATTTTCCGGAGTTCATATTTTCGCCTGAAATTAAGATAAAAAGGAAACAATCAATGTTTACTTATAAAATTAACAAATCGACGTCTACACTTTCTAACCTGACGACCTGGGAGTTTAGAAGGGTTTTATAGAGGGTATGTGGTGGATTTTATTTTAGTCTATTTTTGTTGTCTATTGTTGTTTTACTTGGTCTATTTTATTCGAGATTTGGATTCAACCCTCCATTACATGAACAGTTGAACCCGTTTTTTCGGCAGCGAGCAAAACGTTTGACTTATGACCTTTTAAAAGCATAGATTGATAGGCACTGCTCTTGGAGGATTGGTAACATCTTCCTCCCAAGCTTCGTTTTAGGTGTCTTTGGCATCAGTGGTTCACTCGTAGATTCTTAGTGCGTATTTTTACGCAACCTACGTAACAAAACCCAATTCCCTCCGATGAACATAATTCTCATGTATTTCTGCCCTCCCACGGATTTTTACTCTTCACGTTTCTTTTCTCTCGTGTTTTGAATACGTTAAAAATCTATAGTAAGTTACTTACATTGCGGTTGAATAGGACTCGGGAAAATTAATGATAACGTCCAATAAGAAACTCCGTCGGATTGGGTTAAGTTACACAAGTAGCCGCAACGCTTGCTCCGCGACCACGTGGCCTCGGTGATGGAACTCTCCTGTATTTTTCTTGTTTTTAAGCCAAAACTAAGCTATTTAAAGATGTTTTCTTGGTGGAGTAGCAGAAAATTCATGTTTTTCCAATAGTACCTATCTCAGAAGCATGAAATATTAAGTTTTATAAAGTTTAATCCGGTTTTAATAATCTACAGAAAATAAAAGAGGGTTTGAGAATAATCAACATTTGGATATTATCCACTTGAACATCAATATCTAACAACGGTACAGGGAATCGCAACCATAGGCAACAGGAGAGAGCTTGAGAACAATCAACGGTTGAATATTAGGCGGTAGAACATGCACTTCAAATAATAGTGCAGTGGATCGCCACCATCTATACTAGTGTTCAACCTGGGGATTTTTGAAGTCGGGCGCCGTTTTATCTGTATATTCAGATAACTAATATCCTATTACCGCGTTTTAAATTGTCTGAAGAGAGCTTAAGCCGCAGGCAGCAATTCAAATCCCTGAATTTCGTTAACCTCCTGAACGAAAAAACGGTACTTTTTCTGGAGAATAATGACGTCAATAATGTTCATCACAGCGAGAGAAATAAATAAAAAAAAGAAGTTTTTGACAACTAATATCATATATCTTGCTACAGCCAACCTGCAGATGCCGATCCTCCTGCCATACAGAAAAGGCTCAAAGAAAAAGATACAAGATTTCAAAATTTTCAATACAGGTGTGTAACTTCAAAAATCCAAAACCGGTACTTTCATTAGTAATTTATAGGAGCCCATCAGTACGTTAGTAGAAAACTAAACTTCAACGGTAATCTACCTCCTCCTCTTGAAGAGGTTAAGAGAATCGATCAGCAATTTAGAAGAGCTAGAAGTGAGAGACGTAATATAAAACATGTCTGAACGTCCGAGACGTAGCGAACGTACACTGTTCAACAAGAATTACAAGTTGATGCTCACAGTTTCCACCTCATCCATTAGAGAAGAGAGTTCAAATGAAACTTTTACCATCACTCCAAACTTTACTCGAGATTCACGACCAACGGATAGAAAAGAAGCGGCATGCACAAAAGCAGATATTACTTGAAATATAACAAGCATCAGGCAGACAATAACTTCGCTTTAATGGATACTCTGAATGCCTGAATATCTAAAGATACAGTCTACGTAAATTTTTCTTCCCCTATCTCTCTTCCGAACAGCCGCCAACTTTTCGCCTAACCTTGAGTTTTCTATTTCTTTTGTAAATCATACTGCTGTAACGTCTAGCTCTCCACAATCCCAACAAATCATAAATCTCTTTGAACGAGTAGGATTTTCCAAAGGTAGGTTTCCTTTACGGTTTCTTGCTTCTTACCTATCAACCCCTACCTTCCCTAAGTCATTTTGATCGATACACCGGCATCCATCCTTTCTTCCACCTCATTGTTTTCCAGCCAGCTCTCCACCTCTATTCTTTGATTCTTCAATTTATTTGCTCGACGGCGGGTACCAAGCTGTTTTGCAGCAGACATTGAAATATATTCGACGAAATTCATTCTCTTCGAATTCTTCACACAGGTTGGCGACATGGTGGCAGATCAATTCATCCGGATAAAATATTTCTAGAACCGGTAATATATCAAATAACAAAGAGTAACTGAGTTTATTGTCTTGAGGTGCGACAGTAAGTAAATAATAAGTTCCGAAATGGAACTTTAGACAGGTGTTCTAATTCGCTTCAGGTTTGCCAAACGGTCTAAAATACAGTAAGCCCAGTTCCCCTCAACTTGAGATTTTGTTTCTTAACTTTACGTAGGTAATTGTTCATGTACTCACAAGCATTCACCACTCTCAATTTCTGGTTTGACCATCTACTCGCAGCAATTCATTCAAATTTGTGAAGGGACACATGATTAATGATTTTTTTCTTGTTCACCGATTTTTTGGATGTCCATGTGATGCGAAGGAATTGGCACGTAGAGACTGACTTGGCGCCGAAATTGATCAACAGCTCCCGCAAAGAGCAAAACCAGATTTTGATTTTAGAGAACAAATATTTTTTCGATTTCAGGCACGAAAACAGCGATCGGTTTTGAGGAACAAAACTGCAAATCGGAGAGTCCTCCTTTGACGAGTTTTCATAGATCCCACCTATACGCCATTAAAAACGGGTTTCCTGTCCCAGAATGGAAGCTCAGAAGAACGTTCGGGGAAGAGGTTTTCACAAGTGACGAATCTGTAAAAGATCGATCGTGTAGTGGAGATAAAACTCAAACAATGAACACACTAAAAGGAATTGGGGCGGTCCGAAAACGGTTTAAGCCATTAGGCGCGATTACTCGGCGATGGGAACCACCCTCGGCACGCCCAGCCATCAGTCTTACCTTAGTTTTGTCACCTCTGGAGGCGGAGGGGGCATAAGGCTGTGGACGTTTTTATTCTCCGTTTTCCGTGAAGGCGGCCTTTTCAATGGAATCACTTTTCTCGCGCAACAACTCAACCTACAGACTTCCTGTGTACCGTAAGATATTCATTTGTCAAGCATACCGTTCTGAAACTGAAAAATTCCCCGACCTACTCTTTTCTTCAGCTTTGAACGGCACCGAAAGATGATCAACCCCAGGGAGGATAGAGTCAACATGGCCTGATCATCTCCAACTTCAAGAACAACAAAACAATTTCCCGATGGCTAATTGAAAAAAAGCGCGGAAGTTCGCACCCTCAATTGGCCTGTTGAATACATCCCTGGGGTTCCCACTGGCAAATTCAATCGGAAACCCAGATTATTAATAATCTGAGAGATGAGGACCGATATTATTATTGATTAATTAGAACCACTAATAATGCAAGTTCCATCGAGAGGTTATTCGAGTTTATTATCTTTATTGTTTCTCGTTCAATTTTTTTGGTTTTCTTCGTTTATCGGCAACTGGTTCGGAGAGCATTTCACCTTCAACCTTTTCTTCTTGGTTCTTGTTCAGCCAACTTGACTTTTTCAACAAAGGAAACCCTGTGCAGTGAATAAATTTCGAATTGTAAAAAAAAAAAAAGAATCGTTTCACAGTTCTACAAAGAAAAGTGTCCAGTTTTCTTGACAATTTTGAGTTATAATGTGCTCATGTCATTAACTGCCTCTGGTAAGTGAAGAGTACAATTAGAAATTTTCGTAATGATATCTGTTTGAAATTTCAATGATTGTCGGACAGTCCAGGACAAGGTAAGCAGTATTTCCCAGTATTTTGTTCAGCTGGGAGAAATACATTTGGACCACTGTGACAAATAGAGACCGGATTATTATGCAATTACACATCCTTAACGCTTCGTCTGAGGCATCAGAAGAGCACATCACTGTTTGGGCTGACTTCAGTAGGTTCTGCACATTTCTGAAAATTCGAGCGATAGACGCATGTTTGTCCTTATTAGGGAGAAATTTTGTGATATTGTACAGTTTAGAAATACAAAAGGTAAACAATTATGAACCAACTTTCAGTATTTCCAGAAAATGGGGAAACTAAAAAGTAACGTAGGTACGAATCAGTGATACTGCAGGTACACTCGTGGGGCACTTTGATGCTGTCAAATTATTCCACGAATACTGTGCTATCTATCCGTCATTCAAATGAGATCTTTGTCAATCTTTACTGAAAATAACGATTTGAAGCAACAGGCGGGGGGGGGGGGAATAAGGCCCGAATGATTCGAAGAATTACCAAAATTATAGCTTGCATTCTTCTAATTTGTAGACTCGAATTCTTTGGATTGGAGGGAGATTCCATGAAAATTACAGTGGTGATGGAGTAAGAGGAAAATCTATGGACCAGTCTTCACAAATGGGCACTGGAGAATTCGGACCAATTTAGAGCTAAAACGTCTCTTTAATCAACCAGACCTGGTTTCCTTAGTGAAAAGTAATCGTTAGAGATGGCCGGGCATCGTTGAGAGAATGCCCGCAGAGCGATGCCCTAAGCGAATGATGAATGGGAAGCCAGGATTCTCAAGACTTAGAGGAAGACCACGAGATCGTTGGAAGGATGACGTAGAGAATGACCTAAGAGGGCTAAACATAAGGAGATGGAGGCAGATGGCATTGGACAGAGTTCAGTGGAAGGCAGTTGTGGAGGCCAAGGTCCTTGCAGGACTGTAGCGCCATGGGAAGAAGAAGAAGATAGAGTAAGAGGAAATTTCGGGAAACAGTGGCACGGCAAAAGATGAATGTTGTGGACGGGGTATTGAACAACTCACTAACACAAGATGTTCAAGTTACAGTGCGAACAACATATTAATACCCCCAAACATTACAATAAATACAATTTTTTATGAATCTTACGTCATTATTGAGGGTTTTTTTTAATGAATCTTACGTCATTACCTATTCTCTATGTAAGGTAAGTGATACCTACTCTACTTTTGATATATTAAAATTTGTTTGGAACACGGGAGGTATGGGGCGAGACGAAAAAAGAGAGATACTTCACAGAGACCAACAAACCGACACAATGTTTGGAAGAGTTGATTTGACGCGAGTCCCGCTAACAACCGATTCTTTCAACAAAACATGAATGAAGTCCACGAAAAAAATACTGGTTGGTAAGTTTCAATATTAACCTGGTCAACTTTTGAAGCAGGATTCTGAAGCATTCTAGAGCTAAGCTTGACGAATGAAAATGATATCGCGCTGTTGCAAACGTGTCTGAAAACTGTTAGATTGAATTCAGAGCATGTTTTTTTAAATTGCATAAAAATGCGCCTAAATTAGGTCAAATATCTTCAGTAAAAGTTAGGGTACTACAGTGCTCACACTAAACAGTTCTGAACAGAATGAATGAATGAATGAAAACATATTTTTATTTATAAAAATCACAGTTTAGTAGTAGTCACAGTAATATGTAGGGCTTTGGTATAATTTACCGTCAGCCGGAGTTCTCCATTTATTTATTATATTAAGAGGTATATGAAGAAAACGAGGACATAAGTAAAGAAAAACTACAAAATTATCACAAACATTATAGAGTATAACTAAACATATTATATTAAGAGGTATATGTTTAGTTATACTCTATAATGTTTGTGATAATTTTGTAGTTTTTCTTTACTTATGTCCTCGTTTTCTTCATTTCTGTTCAGTGGTACAATGGTATCTATTACACAATATATTTTATTTTCATGTTATTGGGCAGTATTTATTATACTATATCTGTTATTTTCATGTTATTTTAATTTATTTTATTTGTTATTTACTACTGAGTACATTATAGTATTACGTGCTGCACATTTCAATTATCTTGTTTCTCAGTCACTACACTGTTATTTATTGATTATTTTGTATATACTTTTGTTTTTCACATATTTTTCTACATCGGTGGGTACATTTCAAAAATCTTACATGGCTATTTCAAACAGTCTCTCAAATGTAATTAAATTCTACTATAAGCAATTTTCTATAAATCCACGCCGTTTTTGCAAATTTATACAAATTGTCCCAGTCCCCTCCATTAAGGATCCCAAGTAACTCCTCATGGCTTAGAGATGCCTTACCGAAGAAGATCCTTCTGTTGAAGCCCGCTCATTGAGCGAAACTGATATCCCCCAATGTCAGTGTTCACCCTAAACAGTTCTGAACAGATGAATCAGTATTGAAGTTCCAATAGATCGAGTAAACCAACACTCATCGCTTAATCGGTTTAGCCAATCTATAAGACATAATTTTTCCCGCAGATGAAAAAAAGTTGATTTTCCGATTCTGGGATGCATGTTAATATTTTCTGGCATGGAAAGTTGTTAGTAAACGGTTGTAATTGTGATTGAGTTAATTCATTAAAATATATCGTTAACATCGGCTATAATTAATTTATGTTTAGTGTTGAAAGGTTTCCCGATTTACTTTACAGCGAAAGGAGCACTCCTTGGCACTACCTCTTGCAACAAATCTTCCAACTCCCGTGAAAATCGTTTTCTCTAAATACAACTAAGTAAATCTACTAAAAACGGCTGAACGGATTTCACCGATTGAAATCAGCCGTCGACAAGAGGGGAAAAAAATAAGGAACTGTAAGGGGCTCCTCAGTTCAAAGAAGGAATTGCCAACATCTGGGATCTGGGATAAACTCTCTTCCCTTTTTCCAACTTTCCCTGCAGGTACAGCTTTTACGCCAAGTCGAGAGACACTTATAAAATACTTGACCTAGACCTTCAGAGCGGAACGGCAGGGGGACCGGGAACTCAAGTTAAATCAACCGCCCTAAACCAAGAGTAACCAAGTCGAATGGTTTCCGAATGTTCCAACCTTTTGTGACCTTCCAAGTTTTCCGAGTTTCGAAGGAGGCCGCGAGTTTACCCAAGAGTATCTAAGTACCTACCTTGAATCCTACAGAAGTGGGAACTTGAAACTACCAAGTTCATTGTTTTCCCAAAAACCAATTGTTAGCAATAAAGTAAGGAACAGCATCAATGGATTGCTTGATACAAAGGAAGGTATTTAAAGTTCCGAAAATTCATTAATTCGTGTAAATGTAGGTCCTAACAAGGGGCTACAGACTCATCTTCCGAGTATTCAATGGGCTATATGAATAATTGTCAAGTTTTACTAATTTGTTACTGTCTGACTTTTTGCTTATGACTACCATATTATCGGAATGGAATAAAATACCCACCCAATCTCGCCTTCCAAGGGGGAAGTGATCGGTCTGCAATACCCATAGGATACCTGGATGACCACTGAAATAGCCATTTCAGTAATTTAAGTAATTTGGGAATCGGGGAATCATTCAAAACCATGACACAATCAACTACATGAAGGCTAATTACGCTTTTGTTGCTTGAAAAAAAAAAAGAAGAAATTCTCAGTAGTTATGTGGCGCGAAACTGCTTCAGCACTCTACAAAATTCTGTGTTAGTAGCAAACACTTTCAAGGCATCTGCCTTCCACACTTATTTGACTCTTTCGTTGGTGGCTTGATGTGGGAAAACCAAAAGAACTTTTCAAATCTCGCACTACTTCCCTGTAGGCTTCGATTTATAACACATATAGATGTACAGTGCGACAGTACGTTTTTACAAATTGTGATATTTTTCATTAAACGGTCCGATGGAAGGATTAATTTAGTTGCAGTGCTACGAATAAGAAGCAGCAGCGAAAAACTCTTGTCATACAGCCACCTTGTAGCTTGACCTTATAAGATTAAGGATACCTTATAAGAATTATCTTAACTTTCACGCAACCTGTCTATGCCAATTTAAAGTAATAAGAAAACAAAAAATACCAAACAAAAACAATAATTCAACTATCTAAAGCGGTTTCTGCTACGAGCCGTTAAGTGATTTTTCAAAAACTATTTAGAAATTTAAGAACTTTATTGTGTCGGGGGAAAAAAAAGTTGCCCAATAATTTTGATAAATTGAGAAGTATCGGCTTTCATTGATGGCCTAAATAATGATAAATGTGAATTACATAGATATATTTGATCATTTAGCGTTGAGAAGTGAGAGCAGGATAGACTAAACGTAACACATATTGACCCAGAAGTAAGTGATGAAGCAAATACGGGCGCGCAGAACAGTGGAAAGGGTTTTTATATAAACGAGGTAATTAGGAGTGTTGAATACATGTAATGCCGACTTCGTTTTCCTAATTACTTTCCATGAGTGTACCAGATTTAGAAAACTCCGAGCGAGAAACGGTTTGGTCGGTTCATGCGGATCCGACGCAGGCAAAAAGTAGAATTATTACATTTTAAATAGTTTTGTACCCTCTTCTTCGGCTGACAGTTACATTCTTTGAAAATAAATTTCCCCAGAAACTGACTTATATCATACCAAATTTCAATGGGTAAAGTACCTAAAAGCGAAACAATGAATGAGTTTATGATTTTCCTAAATAAACCCATGCGGAAGAGAATTACAAAAGTAAGTTTCAATCCAACGTTGATTTTAAAAAATATTTAAGAATCCAACCGTTTACTGCGGCTTTTGGCATTTTTAACTATTTACAAAAGCACATCTATGCTGATGAGCTTACCTGTAAGTAGCGGAAGCTTTGTTTAATTTTCGGGAGACGAGCAAAACAATTTTTTTTTCTTTTAATATCAAACTTTCAACTTTTCCAACTAAAATTCCATTTTCCAGCTATTCATACAGAGACCTGGGGAAGGTGTCAACCAATGTCTTGAAAAAGACACACAGATGCCCGAATTATGGAAATCTCCTTTTAGATTAGAAAAATGTAAATTTGGAGTACAGTAAGAGTCCAACGAACTCGACCAGCCAGCGATCTTTCGTCAAGAAAGATTGGTTAACGATAGATCCAAAATTTTAGCTATTTCATTGCGGCAGTCATCGTCTGGAACATCTAGGATTGAGTTCTCTGATAACTGAAACACGATTCTCCCCCAGCCCTCTCCCTCATTTTGACAATTTTGAAGCCATCTAAATACCCTCATTTTTTCGTAGACGTCACACTATATTTCACCAGCCCGAGACTATCTTATTTGTGGTGATTATTGTATCCGGATAGCGCTCACATGGAGATTGTCATATAAATTCTTAGTTCCGTTTGCCAGAATGCAGAAGAAGCAAGTTGGAGGAAAAATAAATAAAAAAACTGGTGGTATATATAAAATACGGAAAAGTGAATGGCGGAATGGCGTGCTCCCTCTCACCACAGTTTTTCAGCTGAATCGCCTCAGTGTTATCGATTTTCCACGGTTGTGGCGGGTTACGTCTTTGCTTTGACCCAGTGAGCCAGTTCCTGCGTAACTCGCGGTTCGACGACCAGTTGACTAAAAGACTGTTCGACAGATTGCAAATGGGCAGAGATTGATGGATCGCAGGACGCTTGGAATAGAACCTTGAAACATCAACCCCATTTGGGTTTTCTGTGGTTCTGAAAAATAGGAATGACTTGACAATGAATCAAGGCGATATAGTTTAAAATACCAGAGCGCACAATTCCGGCTTGGAACGTAGGCGATAGTGGCGTAATCGTTAATAACGACAGGGAAATTTCGAAACTGTCTAGTTAAAACCCACGTCCGATCATCGCCACACTTGCCCTATCATATTTTTTCTCAATCCAAAACAAAAACAAATGTACCAGCTTCAGTGGTCCAACAAAACAAATTCCTTCCTCTCACCCCCTCACATTATTGTTCTTCCTTAGTTCTTAATTTCGCGTTTTAGCGAATTTCCGTAGAAAATAAATGGCTCCAAAAGCGTTAAAATTAAAAACATTTCTCCACGGAAATTACTGTTTCTGGTTCCAGATGCGGCTTAAATTTTTGAAAAAAAAAAACCGCTCTGCAAATAACTTGTGATGATTTCAATAACGGATATCAATTTGGTATCTAACACAAACACTAGTCTCACTAGCCTAAAAACGTATCGAATTCCCGAAAGAAGAACACGACGTAACCGCAACTGATTTCTGGTTCGAACGAGATGACTAAGGAACAATATAGTCCGTTTTGTGAATAGAACCAGCTGCCAGCAGCTCGTTCAAAAGCTTTGAAATGGAAACCGCTTCATCACCGGTCATTGGATGGTAATGAACTAACAACCGACAGGCGTTCGGAGATAGACATCACTCGCTATGGTAATTGGCGGCAGGACGATTTGGATTCCGTCCCAGCATCATTTCAAATGCGCGATCGACTTGATTGATTATGATGTGATTAAAGTTCGAGTCTGAAGTAATATGTAGTAATCAATGGGAGATATAGGGCCCACAGTACTAGACGCCAGGCACCAAACAGAAAACGTTCCTTCGAAAACTATAATTGTTTCAGCCATTACCATGACCACTGGCAGAAAGCATATTGATTAATAATTAACACAGACTGTAAATAGTATTTTCAATACTTGAGTTATTTTGTTCCATCAACAAACAATTAAGCATACCAAAGCCAGAAAAAGCTAGTTTTTTTTTTTTTTTTTGAAAAATTTCTTTATCAGAAACATACATAACAACTGAGCATAGCCCATCAAGTTAATTTACATTAATACAGTAACTAAAGTTTGTAGAGATAATAGCCCAATGGCAACTACTCTATATGATCATTTCAAACACTTGTCACATTATCAGGCCACAAGGTCGAGAGGTTTTGTTCTATCCAGACGTCGGATGACGTTGCTGTTGTCTAATAATCGTAGAGCTTCTGGGTTTATCTGTTGGTGAAGCCTCTGCTCGGGTTTAGCTATTACCCAATAGTTTGATCACCTCACTGACTGGTTCTATCGTGAGGTCCCGATGGAGGTCGTCATAACGTACGTACCAAGGAGCGTTGACAATACTCCTTAGTAACTTGTTTTGAAATGTTGAAAGCAAGCAGAGTTGAATGCAATATGTAAATACTGATCTTAGAATTTTCTTGTAGACAAGCAATTTGTTATGTAGGGATAGTAAAAATAAGGATTTCAAATGATTAACAACCGATATTGTAGAGGTTTTTGGAGATCAACGCATGATCTACAACAACATATATGTATCAAGGTCACGTGAAAATATTTGAATTTTCTAGGTTTTGTGGCATTTGACAAAACTCCTTGATTTTTTCCTATGAAGCGTTTCGAATGGAAGTAGATACCTTGTAGAGACGAGCGAAACGATTTTTTCCTTGAGTGATTGTGCCGCTACAAGTGGAATGATAGTCATGCTACCAAGTTCAAGGATGGGTGATCACTTTCTACACCGTAACAAGACAAGCTCTATAAGGATGGTCTACTGCTACCAACAAGGAGGGAAGATTCTGCTACGGTAAAGGGGCTGAACCATCGCGTGCCGATTTCGGTCACGTAAACCCCAGGCCGATCCTCCTGGTAAAGGGCAATCGCATAGAGCGTAAATCAGAGGTTAGAGGTATTTGTGGGGGTTAGAACACAGAAGCCTCTACCAGCAAGATAAACTGCACCCTAACTCAACAGGCTGGTGCGATGTATGTGCGGTCCAGAAGATATTAGCATGCTGCTCACATGCAGACCACGGCCAATGTTGGCATGGATCGTTAAACTGACTGGATGCACCTACATTCATCCCGAAGACCAACTCACTAAGAGCGATTTAAAAACCTCAGAAGTATGTCAGAAATATGCTTTCTGGTGTTTCAAATTTTTACAAAAATATTGAGCCAGCCCTGTCTCAAAACACTTGTAAGTGAATGGAACAACAGGCACGCTGGGTAGAACTCGATGCTAACAAGGGTTGTGGGATGAGAGAGAGCAGCTTCCTTGAACGTTACCACCCAGCAGTGCGCAACTATTTCACCGCAACAAAAGGTATTCCGCAGCTCATTATAATAACTCGTGTGGAATAATCAGGTGATCAACAAAAATTGCTCGATAGTATTTGGCCTCACGAGAAATTACTGACCACTATACTCATTATCTACCAGAATACCAACTCAAAGTTGTGTCATTTTTTATGTGGTTGCTAACATTATTTTAAATGAAATAGTTCCATAAAAGTTGATTTTGATCGCTGATGCTTAACAATTTCATTCATCCCGCTCAAAATCATTATTATCGAACCACAGGTTTATTTACCTTGCAATGTAAAGCAAGTCTTGTAAGTAAGTTCTACGTGTGGTGGATTCCATTCAACTATGGAATTGATGCCAGCTCTCTCATGATTTTATGTTTGAACGTTTTATACTTTTGACATTTTATTATCCCACCGGTCAAGGGAATGAGAAAATACAAGGAGTGTGGTTGACACAAGCCAGCCAAAGCGAACGATCAGATCCAGAAGAATCTGGGAACCTGCATTGGTAGCCTATATATTTGAATAAAAATATGTGTTAGTGTGTGTGATGAAGTCGGATCCATTGAGGGGAAACGAAAGAACTGGATCACATCTCCCTACAAAATTAGAACATCCACATATCAAAAAAGGGCAGAGCTAAAAAAAAAAAAAAGTGATTATCCGTAGAAGAACGCAATAAAAGATTAATCTGGTTGAGAAAGCCTAGAAGATAAAAAATAACACTTTTTGACGTATTATGTCAATTGTTTTTGGCACCACTCTCCTCTGTAGCACGTCGTGATCAATTAGATGTCTTACAGTTGTTTAGTCAGGAATTTAAGTGGGTTTGAGCAAAACTTTCTTCGAATTCAAAAGCCTATCCTTAACCTGGTTGAGCTGGAAACAAAAATGGCCACTAAGAAAGTTTCTAATGAAGTTATAGAACCCACAGAACGAATTTCATTTCATTTCTGTCCGTGTCCTTACACACGCCATAACTCAATTTTCATTCGATACTGATAATACTTTCACGAACCGATCTGCCAAAGTTTTGAATCCCTCGAGCCCTATTGATTTCATAGCAGTCGTTCGTAACAATAATCGACTCTGAGGAAATAAATGCGAGTACCTACCTGCATGATACACATACTTCCAGAATATTTTTTATCTCATTTCCTTCCCGTTCAACTATAAATCGAACTTGTCAGTCACAAATTGATTTGGCTAAACCAGTTTTGCAAGAAGTGTACCAAATGTTACATTAGGATGAACGCAGAAACACTACAGCAGAAGCAATTGGAAGAAGTTATGATAGGTATCAAGATTTTCTCATTGAGAAAATCCTGGATCCAAATCATTGGAATATCTATTAGTCCGTCTACTTGAACCAACATCAAGTTTCATGTGTTCAGTGAGCGCAATTCCATACTAACCTACGACACCTTAAAATCATTATCTAATAAAATGATAAGTATCCACCAGTTAAAACTTATAAGTTGCCGTATTTTTGGGGGTTGGGAAAAGTGATATTTCACAGTATGATGACTTTGGCCCAAATAACTTTGGCCGAGCGTCGATCAGCCAAATCATTGCAGGAGGCACGTAGGTAATCCAAATAACTATATTCCATATTCATATCAAGGGTTGATATCGTGAATGAAGTGAGATAATAATCTATCGGAGAATCACTGGAGCAGAATGGCATTACCGGCAGGAGGCGTGTGGACGGCACAGGAGCGTGGGTCGCCATCGGAGACTCCAATACCGAACAAGTTACGCAAACTGGACGCCTACTCGATGAGTGGGCACCCGAAGGAGCAGGGGACTCGGTATTCGTTTCTTCACGCCTCGGGAACCGGTGCTATAAAAACAGGTGATCTAACAGAGACATGCAGCCACCCTTCCAGTGGATTGTTCTAGAGATACGCCATTCGAGATTACGCACGTAATTGACAAAAACAGCTGGGAATTATGTCGCTCGTCTTGATTCAGCGAGTTCAAGCGGACTGCATATAATATCTTGTTGACAGTGGGAATGAAGCAACTCACGAAAAACAATCATCATTCGACCATAGTGAAAATCCTTATTTCGTAGTCAAGGATATTAATCAAATCCAACTCTCAAAGATGGACTTAAGGTTTGGAACCACACTTACGAATGTAGTACGAGTACAGTTATAAGACACTTGTAGCGTCCCTAGGGCTAGAGCGATAGGTGAGGGGTTTACACTCATCATCCTAGAGCTAAAGTCCTGTTGGAGTCATTCCATTCATTCTATGTTTTTTCTCTTTTTTCCACTAATATTTCCATAATTACTTATCAGTATAAACAGTAACTGTATAAACAGCACCGATAAAAGACTGCCATGCCTCGAACAAAACGTCAGTATCTTTAGTGAAGCGGGTAGAAATTAATGTTTAAAATGATTACTTAATAAAAGTAATTTATATTGAATCAAATTGTATTCAAATTTAATTGAAATAATCAGCAACAGAAATAATAAATAGAATAAGTAGGTTAAAATAATTTTGGTATCGTTGCATTGGTTGCATGTGACCGATATTCTCAAAATTAGGAAATTGTTTTCTCAGGAGACGTGTCCTAGGTAATTTACAGTTTTGGACAATGGAGATTTAAAGGATTTTCGTAAATCTATTTTTCTATAATCCAATTCTTTGACTGATTGACAATCCTACAAAAACTCTACACAAAAATTAAATTTTATGTACAGAAGAAGAAGAGAATTGCGAGTTACATTAGTACTCGTGAACTCGACAAATGAAGAAATGTATTAAGTAAGATTTGAAACACATCACCGATTGCTTCGTGAAGGAGCTGCTATCTTACTGGAGTACGTACCTGTAACAAAAATAATAACACCGGTAAAACATCGAGTAACGACTGAACCTGAACGGTAGTAGTGAACTGTGATAACTACGTAGTTAGTAACAATGAATTCACTATGAGCATTGACAAATTAAAATGTTGGTTTCATCTGTAATTTGTAAGCTGAGTGCAGAGTATATAAATCAGTCTGAGTAGTCCAAGGGGAAATGTAGGATCGGAAGATTTTCAGGCGGAGAGCTGCGAGTTTACCAACAATCCGCTGACTCCCACGCGCTAATACCGCTTAATTTGCATGTGAAGTGGAGTTAGCGACAGTGTGATTCTACGAACTACCATCCCAAAACCAACCGTACGGTTACATTTGTGTTAGGTTTAGCTGACACACAAGAGAAGAGAAATGACCTGGATATCGCGAAATTTTCAAGATGAAAGGTCTATTTATAGCGATTGGAGAACAAAAAGAAGCATGCTCTATTATATTATGTACTATAGTATGGATACTATGCCTCTTTCATGAAAGAGAAAGTTCAATAGGTCAATAAGATTATTAGACAATTAAACGATACATCCAGGAGAAAAATAAACTATAAATAATGAATAAAGAAAAGAACATTAAACTAAAACATTAAACTTAAAAGAAAAATTAATTCTCAATTCACAACGGAATCATGGCACAAAATGAAATTGCTTAAAAAGCGGAAGAAAATTTAGGACACTCGCGAAAATATTGATAACAAATTTCTTAATGATTACAAGAAATATACCCAATATTACCAATATGCTTGATCGAATTTTATTTTGATCGGGTAGACGTTTTCAATCGATTCAAACGATTTCCTGCTGCTACTTCTGAACCCATATTATAGGACTAATTTATTTTATTTACACATCTTTTAAATGTTGAATATTATAATGTCAATAAAATTTGTACATTATGAAAACCCTAACTGCGATGAGAGCAGCAATTTCAATATATAAACCGATACAAATAAACAATGACGAACATTGCCTTAGATTGGAACATCCACTTTCAATCACAAAAATATATCGACATGATTTACTAAAAACAAGTATCACTAAGCGGATGTGACTAATGGTCCATAACTATGGCATCTTGGAGTCAACTAGACAAATCGCTCAAAATTTAATCAAAATTCTATTATAATTTAATCCACAGTCTTGTAATATTTAAGACGTACAGTTTTTCACTTATCACCAAGGACCAACAGACCGACGCAGAACGAAAGAATATCAAAAAGCATTAAAACATAATTATGAAACAGAAATGATACTTTTGATATTGACTTTAAATTTAGGACATGATGACCTACCACACCGGAAAAAATAAAGGTACTTGATGCTTATAAAGAAGCATACTTATATTATTTAATTCAAAGTAAATAATGGAATGGGTGAAAATCGGTTTTTGTGCCTTGAAAATAGCCTATTCCGAATTTTCAGCTCACGATTGGGAATTACGGGATAAAAAGCAATATAAACAAAATTAATTAACGATATAGGTACAGGGCGCTGAACTTTCCATCCCTACGTCGGCTTGGGGGAAAAGTAATTCCACTATGCGTTCTTCAAGCTTTTCTGCTGTTTTCGCCACTTCCAGGCATTCATTACTCCTCTTACCACCATTTTTTAAAGCTTGCATCGAGATTCTCTGAGTGACGGGATGAGGTAAATGTTTCAGTGATTTTTAATAGACATAAAAGTTTTAAAAACCCCACAACGCTCAACAATATTTGTCAAAATATGTTTAGCTGTTCCATAAAAGAAATGAAATATAAATAAATATTTATGTGGGTGAAAATCGAGTTCACGTACAGTATCAGGTTCAATATTCAGCAACCCTGTTCTTGAACTGCACATTCAAATACCTGGTAGCAGAGGAAGTTACTTCTTCGTGACAGAACAATGCCTTGAAGGGAAGAGAGGTTTCGACAGAACAATAGGTCCAGAGCCTCAAGCGGCAACGAGATTCATTCGATTGTTTCATAAATCGGGAGGGTTTAAGATTCCATCAGAACGTTTTTCCTACACTGAGAGATTTCCTCGGATCGCCGGAGACGGGGCATGCATGCTCCTAGTTATCTCGTCATCTCCTCTACGAATATAATTTCGTCGGGAAACAAAACTCGTGGGGCAGCCAATGAGAAGTGGGGGCTCGGGGCTCTCGGTTCCGAGCCGAATGGGGTCAATGACTGAAGCGAGCGCGACCTTTCTTGTTATCAACGACCGGTCGCGGGTTGGTGATAAGGCCAAATGCCTCCGCCGCCTTTCTTTCAAGCCCTTCCGTGGATTCCGTTCCACTTGCGATGTTACTAATGATCAGCTTTTGTTCTAACTCCAGTGAACGTTCATGGGTACGTTATAACAGGATTCTTATTGCTCATTTTGTCTTTAGGGGTAGTGAGCGGGAGAGGGGTGTCAGGAGAGTCAATACCAGTGGGTGAGTGGTTCGTAACCACGCTTTGCTACCATATAACAAGGAGTTGGGGAACGGACCAGTAGCCATGGGCTGAAATGATGGTTGCAACACCCACAGGATACCTAAAAAACAGGTTAAAAGTTCAGAAACGGAAAGATTGGTTGAACATCCGTGCCCATCAGAACGTTCCCTGGTTTGTTGGAAATTGAGAGTGAATTTTAAACTCTTAGAAAAAATGTCCGACTTTTCCGAGTAAAGTGAAGTAAACAAGGAGTTTCACCTTGGATTTTCGTCCGACTACCCGGAGGTGTAGCGGACGTCGCCTCTAGAGAGGATTGGAACTAGGTCTGACGATTTCGCTCGCGGCTTCCCATTGCCTCACGCCCCTGGGTTTTGAGCGATTTGGATTCGCGTGATATCGAGATCAGAGGTGAACAGTCTAACGACAGGACAGGTATTCAACACTTGATAGGATTTTGGCCCTAATCTTTGACGTCTGCCGGATTCGAACCGGACAAATCTGTACCTCCATTGTAAGTTAACAGCCGAAGGACTGATGCCTTAGCTCGCTCGGACAACCTGTCCCCCCCTTTTCCCCAGAAATTTTCAAAATTCCCAACAAAACCATCATTATCTACATATACAAGAGATAACTAAAAAGTGTCAGGTTTATATGATCACTAGCAATTTGAAGAAGCGGTAAGATAGAACAATCCGTACCATCACAATGTTTCCTGGATTGTCGAACATGAAGAGTTGCAGGGTGTATATTAAATTGTTCATGAGAAATCCATGAGTTTCCCAAGACATTTTAAAAATTCCTTCAAAAAATCACTATCTATATATTTGTGTAGAAAGCAAATTCAACAATCACGAGTAAGAAAACGCATTTGAATTATATCAGTTCCACAATTCACAAACTTTACACCAATTTAAGCATAATAAAAAGTGTTTCATCAAATAAATGAATTTTAACTGTACTCATCAAACAGTGATCCTAGAAAAATTGTGGTTGAATTACTGAAAAAAACTAAAAGTTTAATTACGGGACGTTTTCCGTATTCAATGACGTGTGGATACAAAACTGAAACTGTCATCCGGCAATGACAACGATCTCACATGGAATGGAGTAAGGACTTATTGGATCTGGTGAAACTCGTATGAAACTGTAAATGAGTTCATATTTAAATTGGTGATGTCAAATTCTATAATAATTTCAATAATTGAACGAGAATCTACAGAAACATTTACAACGGTTAATATAGTAAACCCGACGAAAATCTACAATTGGGTTTCGTTGGGAGATTCTATTTTTAATTGCAAGGGTAAGTCTCAATTTAAGATCATTTCGCGGATAAGTCCAGTTTCATCCATCAAGAGCTTAACAAATTTAGGAGATTTGATTTGAGGCAGTGGCAACCTTGTCTAAGGGTTTCTAAAATTTTTAGGCTACCCTAGGAATAGACCATGACTACCATAGCGAAGTCACTATTTCGTTGATTCGACTGTTGGACTGCCTGTCAACTGTCAATACACTTATAAATGCGTAAGTTCGTGCTGATGTGTGGTTTAAATAATTTTTTTTATTACTTCATAGTGACAGTGATTGTTGTTATGGAGAGGAAGAAATCTTCCTTTTTTTCGTCGTGCCCAAACTCAAATTAAATGGACAAAATTTTGTTGTCCGTTCCAAAAGTTGGCTGAATTTTATGGTCCCTATGCCACGAACAACGCAAAAAAAGTAAAAACATAGAACAGGTAATAGGGCACCAGTTATCGGAAGCTAATGCTTGGGAAAAGACAACAAATGGGCCATTTCTTACCGAATTCGCTTTATCTAACACAATCTTGGACGCCCAACATCCCTAGGTTCGACACTAGCATACATGGTGGCGATCCCCTCCTGTTTTCTGCAGAGAATCAAAATTCGTTTGAATTTAGTAAAAACTAGTATTTCGTGCTTTTGAAAGAGGAACTGAATTTTCTACTGCTCTTATAAGCGCGTTTATAAGGGTTTGTAAACCCAATTCAGATTCACATTCCAGACGTTTCCCCGCTTGGACGAAACGTTTTAAAATCCAGCACATGCATCTGTTCCTCTAGTCGAAACTGATAGGAATAAAATTTACCGCCTCGTATGTGGGAGAAGCCAAGCGTGATAAATGAAGATTGAAGAAGCGTATGGCGTTGCATGATCGCCTATCAGGACTGGCCCAATTAGTTTCACGGTTCAGAACCAGATCGAACCCGGGACTTAATTTCGAGTAAGTCCGTTTTGAACATGTTATCATGAATATTCAACCATACGCCAGTCAAATTATAGTAGAGCCGTCAAGTATTCAGCGGAAATACGAATAAAAAGTTCGAAACCGATACTTGGATGTATGAGTAAAACGCTGCAAGTACACTACTCATACGAATTGTTATGGATGACATGAAAATGTCAAAAGCTCCAATAATTTTTTTTTTAATGAAAACATCCTATAGAATACCACGTACATAATTGCACCATTTCCTATGGTATTCTAAGGTTATTCTTCCTACGATTCCAAGGTCAGCTAAATTCTGAAATCACACACACAAGACACAAATTAAAAAAATACACCTTCCTTGGTCCAACGAAAATACCTAAAGTGACGAAAAACGTCAGACAAATTATTCAAAGTCAAATCACATGACGATTTTCAATTTCCATCAATCGTTTGCAAGAAAAATGTCTCCGAAGCAATTTTCGATTCATTAACTCTTTCACCACTTGTAGGAAAATACTTTATTCACAACATAATTTTCCTCTGAAAAGATGTCTGCTTCAGGTTAATTTGTACGTTTAGATGTATCAACATTCATTGTACTTTTAGTCTTATTTTTTCAAAGTCGAAGCCTTCAAGTCCGAATGTGGTCTTCCTTTGATTGGTAGGTACAAGAGCCTGAGAATTCTTAACGAAATCCTTTTGCAGTCGGTGCGAGGCTTCACTATACTTTCTACATATAATACTACTTCCAAAAAACATCTGGTGGAAGATTGTAACAGAGAAAAATGACAATATAATCCTACTTTACCTTAATAAATATGAAAGGGAGCCCCATCAAAGTACTCCCTGCACGCCCAATTTTCATATGATTAAACAGAGACGAACCATCAAGGGATTTGAGACCAAACCTAAATTCTTGTAAATAAATTTCAAAATGCAGCAGAGGATGTTATGGAAGAGGAAGACAAGAAGGGCGGATGTTTGTCACAAAACAATTAATTTGAACGATTTCAGTAAGCTTGAAGCAGATAGCGTTCTATTTCCCGAACATCGGTTCGGCAGTATGTGAAAATGATGGTGGTGAGTATATTGTTGGGGTTTCAGTGACTGAGCCCATTCATTCAAATAGTGTTAAAATTCAGGATTCAATAGCTTAGTTTTCTTTCTACGATTGGGAATACAGTGTGTTATAATGAGGAATATAGTCGAAGTAGAAACCAGTCAACGTTCCAAATTATCTTTGCGTTCTCCAGGTTCCAGAGTTGACGGTTCAGGGAGGTGCTGAATGAATCCCATTCATGGGTCGAATGAAGCGAATCCAAACCAAGGACACAGTTTCTAATTCGTAGAAATGTCTACGAACGACTAATGAAGAGGAATGTATATCACCACGAGATCGGTCATCCATTTTATTCCAATTGCATCCCTTGATAATTAGATGAGCGAAAACTGAGGTTCCTATTTTCTGACTTGATTACCTCCGCCTCATGCGACGGACAATTTAATCAAATTCCAAACGGAGAAATGCTGATTGTTCGGCGGTAGGGTTGAGTCTCCTTCATGCATATTTAGGAGGGGAGCGATGCCCAGGGGGAAAACAGAACTGGTTCATGGCATTCCATTCGGATTAGGAGCGTCTGCTCAGTTATTTTCAAAATTTCCGGAACACTGGAGGAAACATAGATTGTGCACATCTGCCAAACTAGGAGGGCAATGCAAGGTCGCATAGCTCCATCACTTATGCTGTAACATGGTCAAAATAATTCAGTCGATAATAAGCAGGATGTTCCAGGATACCATTCCATTACTTCTGGAATCTATTATACAACTAATATGCAACAAAAAGTGTCTCTAAGAGGTTTTTTCGGGGGAGGGAGAGGAGGCTTCATTTTCAAATCATTTTATTCCTAAGATTTTTTTCGTGTTTTCGACCTTACCAAAATAAAACGAATCACTCCCTTAATTTTCCATTTCAATTCAAACCTAAGGATACCATGGAATAGAGTTTTAAATTTCCTTTCTTCTCTAGTGTTGAGTAGGTGTAACATTGTGGCAAAATGAAAAGTTTGTTAAGCGAAGGGAAGGGACAGATATCAGATCAGATAAACGGATAAAGAGCCAAAATTGATCAGCAAGCTTGGAAATGCAAAAATCAAGTGGGAAAGGAGGCTTTGCAGAATAAAAATGTTCCATGCTTTTTGCTTTCCTAACCTACAAAAACTTCAAAGCTTTTACGTAGTGTGGAAAAAAATGAGGAGATTATAAGCTACACCTTATTCATTCTAAACCTAATAATATACCGAAATTCATAAAGATTGCCACTTCGAATGTGACAGATTTATTTCTAACAATTCTATAAGAACCGCAAGTTACAGGTAAGATACCAAATTAGCGAATCATTTACATAGCATTTTTTTTTTTTTTTTTTTTTTTTCAATGAGAGAGAAAAAACATTTATTGATCATTATATGGGGTGGAATGTTGGATTAGTTGGGTTTGTGTAAAGTATAAATTGATATGGCAAAAGCTCGAATTAGTATGCCAAAAGTTGAAATTGAGATGACAAAAATATTAAAATTGATTTGTGGCAAAGGTTCAAATTAATTTGCCATAATGTTCAATTTGATAATATGCCAAAAATTCAAATTGATATTACGTAACATTGACGTATCATTTACTTCATTCAACGTCACTTTCTTCAGACATTTCAGACAATCGACATGGTGACTAAATATATGGTAAAAAGTAAGTAAATCAATAATGAAACAGGAACAAGAGTAGAGACGCTATAGTTCGCCTTGAGCGTACAAATGGATCATAAGAACAAGATGTCTTTGGGAGATATTAACAATATGTTCCATAACAGAATAAAACTTTCAAGTTAAGCCAACTAGTTATACCGTCGTTACTTATAAATTACTGTAAGAGAACCTATGGTGGCAAAAGGCTAGACAAGGAATAAGCTTTTACGATTACATCTCACCTCAACCGCGTTAGTTTTCTTGTTTATTTTTATGTTCATGCCCTTCAAACGCCAAAGGAATTCATTTATGAGAGATTCCAAGCTTTTGACAAGAGCAAGCAGGGCACTGCGGTAGGACTTTTTCATAGCACTCAAGGACGCGAATTAAAGGAAACGACACTGGGTAATGAGATTGGAAGAAACTTTTCGAACTGGAGAAAGTTATTGTTGGATGGAAGGGGAAGAACTAAAGGCTGCACAGTGATGTGGCGCTGGGCTGAAAGTAACTGCCCTAAATACATTAACAAGTCACGCAATCGCCTGTGCAGTTAATTTCAACGGGTCAACCGCGGGTCAGCTCGATTTTCGAGCTGCAAGGGTTTTCGTAAAGGGCGTCGTCAACTCATCTCCTGCCTGGGTTTTCCTATCCAAGGACGTATCTCGTATATAAAGCGAGTGGAGGAAGATTTTAATCAAAAGGTCTAGGACAGACTTGGCTGTTATCTAAAAAGTGACTTTTCCTACGTTGTGAAACGCTTTAAAACAAAATTGTATTCACGAATATTCAACATACTATTCTCAATCACATAATATTTTCTAAATATCCGCCATTTTTCTCGAAACATTTTTCGTAACATTCAAGAGTTGTTTAATTCCGTCATGAAACCAATCTCGAGCCAATCCAGACAGACATCTTTCAACCTCTGCCTTTAGTTCATTTTCATTGGCATAGCGATTCATAGCGAGATGTTCCTTCAGATTTGAAGAAAAATTGAAATCTTCAAAAGGGTGGCTGGATCTCCAGAGTTCGCGATGCATGGTATGACGAGACTGTATTGAGAGCACAGCAGTCGAACTCTCAGATCTACAGGCAGCTTGACAAACGGGTGAAACCTAGAGACTTTTTCAAGGAGTGTCAATAGTACCCGCTGTGGATCTTGAGGTGCTTGTAGAGGTTTAGATGCTCGTGGATGATGCTCAATTGCTCGCTATATGACTCTCCTGATCAGTCTCGTTCCAGATGTGACGAAACAGCTAAAGCTCTCACATCCCGGTTCCTGCCTAACATAAATAATGTATCGAGTTACTTTGGTTGGGGAATAAACAGTACAATTTTAAACAAACTTGATGAGGCAAGAAGGTGAGACCTCCCCTTAACAGATAAGATACTAAAGTCAAGAGGCTAATCCGTATAATCCGTGAAAATGTCACCAAAATGGTATATTTGGTTTTTAAGGGGTACAGTTGTATTGACTTCTTGCACGAACACTCAAGTTTCCCTTCCTATGATAACAAGAAAGAAGGAATATTACCTCATCACATCATGAGCAGTAGATTACTACTTTGATGAAAATAGTATTCGTGTCACTTGGCTTTAATGGCAGATATTGGACAAATGAATCCTCATCTGACCTCTGAGGAATGACGTTAACCTTTTACGGCGACTGGAGGATTATTAGCTTGGCAACAAATACAGGAAGATCTCTATCAACTCGTCAAGGACACGCCTTATCAAGGTTTAAGTGCCTGAGGTATTGTGCAGAATGTTAAACAGGAAGACAGCTGGGCGGCTGATTTGGGAATGAATCGAAAAGTGTCTCTTGAAGTGAGACCACCGAGCGACGGGAGGAGAAAACAGATGGCACACACAGCAATCGCGTAGACCTCGGTAGGTGGCGGTATGGAACGACTCCACCACCTCTTTCCATTTATAAATGACCATAAGTGGTGCTGTTTAAGTCGAGTGGAATTCTGGTGCTACAAGGCGTAGTTACCTACTTCCCAAATTCTTGTGAATGTGAATTCTCTGAACTAATGTTTCGTTACAGCAACATAAATTAAATACATCGTGATTCCAGAAAAATGAAGGTTTAACACTATGGAAATGGTTTTCGCCGCCCGGAGCTTTTTTTCGAACTAGCGGGCTAAAACTCATGAAATTTGAGTCATAAAACACTTTTAGGTTCTAGTTGACGAATTATAAGTATCGATTTAGATGTACCCCTAACTGTAAATTTGAAGGTCTAAAAATGTTCAATATTGAATATTTAAAACCTACAATTTCGAACACATTGCAAATAAGATTTTTTTCGTCATCGGCAGATCATTAATCAAGAATTAAATTATCCAACTCGGATTGCTGCATGTTCATTCATTCGCTCTCCCCACCGCCATTGGTGACTTTTCCATGAATGTGAACGAGAACTTTTGTGAAAATGTATTTTAATAATTGTTTAGGGTGCCTGATTCTATGTAGTTTCATGTAGATCATGAGGTACGTCATCGGTTCTGTTTAATAATTGGCTAGAGAACCAAGTTGTGAAAAAATCCTATGTATTATATAAATTAAAAACCATTAGGCAATAATTTGCGACTTATTGTGCAATTCATCATTGTTGAAAGTCAACAGTTCGTATGCAATGTTTGTAAAGGTCGTTTCAAAAAGAACGCCGGCATTGAAAAGGCCGGCATTTTTGTTTTTTGTTGTTACGGTTTGGTGTGACATTTGGAGAGGAGGTTTGACCCGTTCTTCTTTGAAGATGAAGATGGGAATGCAGTCACTGTGAACGGAGTTAGGTACCGAACAATGATCACTGATTTCCTATGGCCTCAATTGGATCAAATGGACATCGAGAACCTTTGGTTCCAACAGGATGGTGCAACGTCCCACACTTCCAGTGAAACAATTGCACTCCTGCGTGAGAGGTTTCCAGACCGACTCTTCTCGTTGCAAGAAGACCCACCTCGATCATGTGACTTTTTTTGTGGGGTTACACGAAGTCACAAGTCTATGAGAACCATCCCAAAAATGTGAGGGAACTCAAGCATGAAATTCAACGTGTCCTTGGCCACTCGATGCAGATGTGTGTGATCGGGTTATGGTGAATTTCATGGACAGGGTAGGACAAGTAGGGAAGGGCATATGCCTAATGTTGTTTTTCATGTTTGATCCTCATAAACTCCTGAACTGAACGGTAAGATTTTTTTTGTTTGCTTTTTTGTGAAAATAATTTAATTTTACAGCCTTTTCAAATCCGGCGTTCTTTTTGAAACACCCTTGATTAAACACCTACCTTTTATATTAATATAACCTATTTACAGGTTCACATAATTTTATTCGAACTGGAACGAGATAAAACAGAAAATGATATACGGGAATAAGACTACTTGTACACCCCCTCTAGGTGCAAACTCAATATCTTGGGACTCATAGGAAATTACCTTTAGGGGTGGTGGACTCATATCAACTCCGGGCAGGATGATATCACATCCGCTCAGGTCGGATATGAGAAGATTTCCCGTGATATAACTCGAAACCTTTTTTTCCGAACAGACTTCGTATCACGGGGCGGACGGAAGGAGCAACCCGCGAGTTATTGCGATGAAAAACCGTTGAAAATAAGATCTTGTAAAACGGAAAATCGGTGTATCCCGCGCCAAGATGAAGTCACGACGGCGGTAGTAACCCCCGGCGGTGACCCGCTTAGGGAACAGATTTTCTTCTCAAACCCCTCAACCGCCGAGGGGTTGACTGAGGTCGGATTTAACCCTCCCGGTCCGCGACACCGACCCGTTACGGTATCTTCCCTTCGGTTTTGCAGTATGTTACATATAATATGAATGACCTTTTTTCCGCAGCAAATCTACTGTGTACAAACGTGAGGAGGCTACGAAATAAACCTAGTAAATACTTATCCAAAACGTATTTAACAACATACTGATCTAACCCTGACAGCTCAACAGAGTCCAAGAATATTACATTGTGATCGGGTAAGACTAACTACTCATAAAAACACCTTGAATACAAAGCAAACCCAAGAAACGATGAAATCAATTCTTGCTCTTCTTCCCAATAAAAAATATTGGTGGTTTGTTGGTGATTTTTTTTTTTTTTTTAATTAACTTTGTGCAATACTTAGCCAAATCAATTGTTTCCCCAACACATTTATAGTATTCAATCTTTTCCGCATTCAATAAAACGTTGTTGTCTTTTCAGTACAACCTTTTTCTCATTTCATTCAACTCTGGTAATTTGGACCAACTGGCGCGACAGGATATTTTTTGGGATGTTTTAAATATGATGAAAATAAATTAGTAGGTAGTTTAAAAATATAAATACATATATTAAAATATATAAATGAAGAAGCAAACCAATAAATTATTCTGATACAATAAATGGAATTAGATATCCAATAAATAAACAATAACCATTCCAACCAAAACCAACAACAAACAGGGTGGTCCATGTTAAGGCTTAACTCCAGGCGTCAATTGGGCAACTAAATTCCAGCAGAAAGGGTCCCTTATAAATTTTTGTTTTTTGGGAGGCTTTGTTTTTTAGTTATTTCTATCGAGAGTTTTTTCTTCATGTTTTCGAACTCCCTCAAATATCATGGTAAATCAAAATTTGAGGAGACCGTTGGGAAGAGCGTTCAATATCCCTCCTTCGTAGTGCCTATAAAATATATTTTTGGGCTGCTGGTGGGTGGTAAAATCATCTAGTAAAGTCATTTTTGTCAAATCTGGAAAAATCTCATTATTTTCGCATGGTTTTCAGGCACAGCAACACCAAAAACTGTACCAAGATCTTGGCTTTTCAACAGTGTAATAAATCATAATTTCAATCTGTTAAGTTAGGGAGAAAAATACATTTGAATGCGAAAAACGTTGTTTCGCTTATGAATATCACGGTTTCTTGGTTCTCTGGGACTCAAGCAGTTCGAAAGGGTCAAGGGTGGAACTCTACGTAAAGAATCAAAAACCTCCATTTCCAAAAGGGAAAAGTTTTTCCCATTCGAACGTATTTTTCTCCCCAACTTAGAGGAGTAAAATTAGAATTGATTACACTATTGAGATCTTGGTGCATTTTTTGGTGTTAAGGTTCGTGAAACACCATGCGAAAATGATACCCAAACAACCAAATGGAAATTAATTTTCCAATTTGACAAAACCCACTTTATAAGATTTCACTTTTTTTTATTATAGGCACAATGAAGACGGAATAGCCAACTATCTTCCCAACGGTATCCTCAAATTTGATCTACCATCTAATTTGAAGAAATCATGACCGTTTTGGTGTGGTAACGTCAAAAACAATAAAATTCATACAAGTGAATCAACTCAAAAACGAAGCCTCCCAAAAGTAATTTCTAGGAGGCATTTTTTGTAGAAATTCGTTGCGGCATTGATTGCTGAAGTTTGGTCTTAACGTGCGACACCCTGCGTGCAATAAGCATTCTGCATCCAAATCCCAATCAGGCATGAAAATATAGAATAATTGAAAAAATAAAAAATAATTTATTCCTTAACATAATTCAATAGATCTGAAAGTCCGCGAGGTCCATCGGCTATTAGCTCGCTGCTGAATTCTGCACGTCATTCTTCCTTTCCAGTCCCTCCTCACAACCCCGCCACCTTCACCACCAAACTGTAGATCTTCGTATCCTCAACGTCGATAGAACTTAACTGCCGTCATTCCAACATATTCTTCATTCATTTTCTTTAATTGTATTGAATGTTGCATTTTCTTCAAAGGTAGAAGAAGAATGTGAAAAATATCGTAATGAAGAAAAGTATTCATTGTGAAAAAGACTGCATTGAATTGTACGGTTGAATTCATTGTGAAAAAGATTGAATTAGGGCCAAAATACTGATCCCACCTTCCGTACATAGATGTGTAAGAAAAACTCATTGGGAACAGTTGCTTAAACTTCACGGAATTACAGTACAGTAAAACATTTCATTAGGAGAAATTGTAAGTACTGCCCAGTACGATAACAACCAGTGCACTTATGACTCTTATTATGATTCTGAAACGTATTTTTAAAAATGAAAAAAGATGATTTGAAGGGAGAAATCCCGTTATAAAAATGGGGGAGGGGGATACAAAAGAAGACCCGCAGAACTCATGTGATTTGAGGAACATAGGATTACTTGTTCCATAAAGTATTATTCATTCCCTTTAGAACTAAATCGTTCCGAAAGAGACTGCTTTGCTTATCTAAGCACTGAAATATAAGGAAGTGAAGTTGGGAGCATCTTAATTCAGTGATTCATTTCAATGTCCAAATAATTTTCGGAATGATTAGTGGAGAAAGTTATACTATTGTTCATTACCTCGGTTTAGAATCTGTCCAATTAAGACGCAAATCAAGCGCAAAACATCAGAAATCCTAATTATGTCGTAGTATGCACGGGAAGCAATGAGCAAATTTCAACAAAACCCATTTGTCGCAGTCTTTGAAACCTGGTTAACGAGCACTAAGCAGTTAACTGATCTACTACTTCATTTCATCCCTTTCATGGATTCCAAATATCCTGTGCAATAACCAACCTTTACTTCTCACTTGGGTGAACAGATGGTGGTTTGAGAGATTTACGGCGAGCAATAAGACGTTCCCAACGGCTTTTGCAATAAAGTGAGCCCTCCATCTCCAAAGCTCGACCCACCAATTTTGAATCACAAATCGTCTCAACATTTGAACGTAATTTCAGTCGATATTTGTGAATGATCGTCAATATGCGGTGCCAGAAATGTATGACACCTCAGCGGAGGTTGTAAAAATAATAATCAGGAAGAGACAGAATACGTAATTTGAGAATTCAGTTTCTTCGTGTTGCAAGCTTGAATAGATCTCCAAACTGTACCAAATGAACTACATTTGATTTTAAATTACCGTCAGTAATACGTTAAACAAAATCAGCAGATTTTTCGGAAGATCTTATTTTGGAAAATCCCGTCTTAACAACTTGATTTTCAAAAGCAATGCAACGATGATTCAAATTCACATTCAGGTTGGTCGCTTATGAATCAAGTAGGTTCCTTCATTGATCGTTTTCTAACATAAAAATTATACCAATTTTCGTTGACCTACCTATATGTATTTAGATAACTCACAAAACCTTCCAAATAAAAAAAAAATTATTAAAAACCAATTTCGAGATAGATCTCTCTCTAGCTTAATAAAAGCTTAATAAAAATAATTGAATTAATTTAAAAAACGTGTATTTCCACGCAATAAAAGCTTATAATGTTAAATCGATCTGGGGGGTCAGGTCATAGTCAGTAGCAAACAATGATTCTGATGAAACTAAAGGTTGACATCGATTGCAACTCTTCATTTCAAGATATATGTAACGTTCTTCATTTGACTTCTGTGTTCTTAGAGAGATAATCTGTTTCAACCTACATTAAGGAAATGGGTTTGCAAATTTCTTTGCAAGCGATTTAGTACCAACGATATCTGTAGACAGAAAATAGTTTCAAATGAAGTTGTGATGAACCCACAACATCTATTTGTAGTCAAAATAGGAGGATACGGATCAAAACTTGACAAAAATCCTTATTGCCGAGCTTTCGTTTCATTTGAAACCTTCATTAGACCCTATAACAATTAGGCTTAAGTACGGTTTAAGATGATATATGGAAAAGAAAAATATACACAAGATGAAATACAAATACCAGGCCAAAATCTCGTCAAGTACTATCAAATAATTTACAACTTACTCAAGGAGGCCACCACAATATATTCTCGGGTATAATTATAATTCACTGATGTTCTAAATCAACATCGACAATTGTTTACAGCGATTTAAGTAGTACGCGATAAAAAACTCCAAGGTATCAGAACTTGACAAGGTCATTAAAAGTGAAATATTTAAGGTCATAGGTATCTGAAGAAACAAAAACACAAAAATGTAACACGGTCTAATTGTATCGAAACGCTCATTCGTGCAGAGAAGTGCATACAAAACAACGAACCTAAAACCTCATGATTTGATGAAGACAAATAGGAATTTCATCAAAATCATTCGTGAATTTCGACAACCAAGCGATTGCCAAGTTATCTAAGTAAAACAGAGACATATGACCAGCCCAATTGCTTCTGTACAAAGCTGGAAAGAGCAGACGCGAACCATATCTTTCTTGGGTGTTCACGGTTCGAGAAATGAAGAGGAAAGCTTAATTGAAGTATAATTAGTCTGTATGTAGATGGTAATAGCATGTAGAATGAAATTGCAATAACATTTTTACTTGTGGGGCAATAAATGTTATTTTTATGACCAAAAACAATAAACTAACAAACACAATTGAGCTAAATCAAAGTTTGAATGACTATCAGGGAAGAAGAAAACAATGATGATACATTTTGAGATGCTTGTGTTCTGTTAATGTTTTCGTACTGAACCTGAGTCGAGTTCTTTTCAATTGCTGTAGGGTTAAATTAAGGTTTTAAATTAATCGAAAGCTCGAAAAGATATTTGTTCAGTTTCGACCCTAACCCTGCATTTCAAAATAAAAAATTAAAGAGTACTATTTACGATTCATGAATGCAAATAACCATTAACAAATGCAGCTAACACCAAGTTCATTCGACGCATCTATCATAGGCATGACGAGGCAGAAAATGGATTAGATTCGAAGGAGATCCCACATGCGGGAGAACGAAAGTAAAATCTTGAAGGATGTGGTGGTTGACCAAGGATGGGGTTGGGGGGAGTACTGGATGAGCTGGGAGTACTTGGCACCCGGCAAGATCGATCCGGAGGATGTGGTCCGCCCCCACACCAGACCGCCTCTTACAATGTCATAGCTCGAAATTCTCCTTGCCCCGTTATCTTAACCGAGCCGCAGACTCATGGTAAGTATGGCGTCAATGAATAATTTCAACATCCATCCAAGGGTCATGTGCATCCTTTTCAGAGAATTATTTACAGGTTGTATCCGAGTATATCCTAAAAGTAGCGGCACTATTCCAAATTTCCAGGAGTGTCTAGATCCTACTAACATGCTTAATTTGTTCAGATTCCATTAGATTTTGAGGGATGTATGATTAGGGCAATCCATCTAGTTTTAGCCAAATCACCAGCAGCTCTTCACACCACACGATTAAGAAACACATCTTAAATAAATTCCAAGCGCCTTCACTTCATATACCACACAGCTGTGGGACGATTTGACCGAGCAGCGCGAACATTTCTTACAATTTTTTGTAAGTAATTCATTTCCCATTGTATTTCATTCTAAGTATTGTAAGTACCCATAGTATTAAAAAGTTATCCGTAGAACATAACGCTCATAATTATCTTCTCCACGTTATGGAAAATACTGGGACGAGGATAATAGATACACACAGGGACTAGAATACAGACATGACTGAATACGTTTCACTGTAGAGTGAAAAATAAGTGTGCTTGTTTGTAGAGTGTGGTTGTCGAAGAAAATAAAGCTAGTCCGATGGGTTCACAATCTCACATCCGTTTAGGGCAGACTAATATGATTGCTAGATTCGTTCTTATCCAAGGGAGAGCCTTACAAAAAAAGGTACGGAATTGGTTTGCAAGAAGTTATGTATTTGGTCGCTTATCCATGTCGTTTAACAGCTCATGACCAATTATGGGAGTAGGTCGTTGGAATTACATTTCCTAGCTAACAGATGGCAGATCAGCCTCCCTACACAATTGACTACAGGAAATATTCGTTTCTCAAGTGTGCTAAACAAAGTTAGTAACAAATCGTTCATTGGGGAAAGTGAATAGAAAGTCCTCCGAACGCTGATAATATTCTGTATTCACCCCCTCAGGCCGAACCGGTCCACTTCTTGACGGTTGTTAAATAAAACAGTCAGTCCAAACAGGAATCTGCTTCCTGTTCCTGATCGATGAATTTGGGTACAGAGAACTTGAAAGATTTCCTGATCGACGAGTGGGTTGTTACTAATTTTACTATCTAACTCAATCATTCACAGTGCTCCGCTGTGTGTGGAGCAATTTTATCACTCAAGTGCAGACTTTCAATAACCGCTCCCTCCGAAAACATCAAAAACAACATCAACATCAAACATCGATCATTATAATTATAATAATCGATAATAACTATAATTATGGTAAATCATAATTTACCACAGATATACAAGTGCTGTAATTGAACATGAACTAAAACAGCATATAAGAGACGTCGTATTTAGTCATATTAATTTCATCTCATTTTCATCTTGCTCTTCACAACGAATACATATAACCACTATGACAACAATGTATGCATAAATTTTGAACATATGTGTCCATGTGAAGAAAATACACAGACATTCAATGAATATACAAATCAATTTTAATAAAACCAATGATGATATCAACAACAATATTTACAGAAATGATTAAAGCTACACGGCCTAATTGAGCGAACGAGAGTATAAAAATTCCCCTACTGCTATAAAACAAAATTATTATATGTACTGCAACTAATTGATTAGGAAACTTGATTGAATTGATGAGTTAATTGCTGTCACAACTTTAAAATAAAGTACCTATATATATTTTTAATAATTGTATAATGTGTACGGCCATATACTGTGTTTAACCTTTCCCGGAACACTGAAAATGAAGAAATTCATCTGAAATCTGGAGGCAGAAATTGGAAAATTTGGTCTGTGTTAAACGTGCCTAAGTTGAACCTTTTCTTGTAATACTGCCTGTATTAATTAATAAAGAAGAATACTTCCTGGCTAATATCACAATTACTTATACCTACATTCTTCAAGACTACGGACTCGTCTTTCACGAAACAAGCGAATTCCAGTATGTACGAGATTTCCTCGCTTGGTTATGAAGTAACTGAAAAGAATTAGCCGGTTTTGCCATCCCTCCTCTCCCATTTTATTCATTAGACACAACTCTGATACAACTATCATCATCGTGGCGATTTCAAGAGGGTTTTTCCTCAAATATTCAGAAAGTACCTAACAGACTAACTGACTTCTTATTGAGGTAAAAACAAAATAACGGCACCATCCGTGAAATTTGAAACATCTTACTACTTATCTACTAACTGTAACACAGCAAGGAAATGAATAATTTGTGTGTTGAATTAGAACACTGGCGTTCCAGCTTCATGGTATGATTTTGGAGATTCGAACGATACAAATAGCTCGTAGGTATGTTACACAATACTAATTTCAAGTTGCGTCATGGGATGTTGCAGCCACTGTTCTTAAACCTTCCGATAGCAGTTTCTGAAAAGGTGAGGCTTCCATAGAGAACCTGATGTGTGAAATGCTTAACGATTCTTGAAGGAAAGGATTTCAGTTTCATTTGTGAAGGAATGGAATTTATAGGTTCCCTTACTAGGTTGTTGCTTCTTAGTTTACGAAGGTACAGAATGTTTTCACTTCCAGGAGTTGAAAAAATACTTTCACACCAAAATCACAACTTCCCCCTAATTTTGAGTTCGTGGCCATTACGAACAACTTTCATTCCACGTCTGTCTGTCCGCCTTAGTTATACGAAAGGCCCTCAAATTCAACAGTTTTCATTAGAAGCTGACGAAGTTTCCAGGGATTGAGTGGATTACGCTCAGACACTTTCCTATTGTGTAACTGTCATTGTTCACAGACCGTTTTAATTAAATGTATTCTACGGCTCTCATTTGAATTTGTTACAATTTTCGAGATTGGCAGAGGACAGTCTCATTGACAATATTGTAATTAACGTGGGAATGCAGGCACAGAGCTAGAGCAACCAAAACACCACTGGAGGCTATCGAACTTCATGGTGGGAAGTCTTCATACCATTCTAGGGGTTTCACCTATATTTACACAAAAGGGAAAGAACATACCTAGTATTTTAATCAATTTAATTTTTAATTAGAAAAAATATCGGAGATGTTTTAGGAAAATCCATTGGTTTTCCCGGTAAAAACTTAAGGTAATACATTAGGAATTACTAAGGAGAAGACAATAACTAAATAACTACAACCTCCAACACATTGAGGTTTCCTATTTTCTTAAAAACTCTGATGAAGTTTGCTGGTAGGCAGCAATAAATAGTGCGGTTCCATCCTCGGTAACGGTGAGCAAGTTCGATGTCCGACTCCAGTTTTGGTCATAAAAGCGTATGAGTGGATATCACGTACTCGTTAACCATCGGAAAATCAATCACCAAGATGTTTTTGCTAATGGCTGATACAAACCCTTCCTCAAGACCAATACTCTGGGTTTTGTAGAGCCCGATGCCGTGATTGCCTGCCAATTCACCTCAAGACAATGTGTTTAATGAGCACAAGCAACATTTATCAGAAACTTTAATGCACAGATTAGATGTTCATCAAAAGGTAACGATCATGGATAGTGGAATGGACATAATCCTCAAATCTGCATGATGATTCAAATGTTGATTTCTATGATTGATAACGAACTTTATTCATGACGTACGAGTATAGGGTGTTCCATACCACTTTGGTTACGACTTAATTGTGATTTCCAGTACATCTATTCGTTAACCGACTAGTTACTCGCATGAACTTAGAGATGTCCTAAAACAAAAAACAACGATTCGAAGCTTGTTTATCTGAATCACCAAAACTACCCATTGGTATAAAAACGTATTGGTGCGACATTTATAACAAATCGACGAGCCGGTACCGGTAGATCAATGGAAGAAATGAGTGAGGGGAAAAACTATTAAAGAGTAGAAGTTATATCTGAGGGACTTTTCAATTCCAGATAGATAGCGAACGAAACTCCACACGGAGCATAATGGATATTAGGTTTTACACCATCTATTAGACAGGTGAATTGTACATTTTTCGAAGTCCAACACTATTTTAACAGGATGGAGTGGGGAAGTATAAAGAATTATCCAAAATCAGGGCTCAAAATCATCTTCGGGTCGTGGGAACAAGATCGAGAAAACGCTGTGTAAGGCTAGTACCATTTGGATTATACCGTGCACCTGTTCATGGGACTCAAGTTGGATTTTGTCCTCTAACCGAGAAGATCGTGATTCGCGGAGAACGGTGTTTCCTTTGGAATAGAATCCTCCTCACGTTTGCGTTCATCACATCCTGCTCAGCTGGAGAGGTAGCTCCCGCAGTCTTTCGTTCACCTGCTATGAGAGAAACCCTTTGACTGCCCCCACGAGTTTCGTGATTCCTGAACGTGTCTCGGCGATTAGAGGGTCAGGCTCCTCAGTGCGAAATTCCCGCGATTCACGGTTCTATTGTTCGGGAATAATCCGTTAAGGATTATTATACAGTTATTAATAATCTCCTAGAAGTTGAGCTTTCAGAACTGTTTCAAAAAAGTTCAAAGCGAACAAATCATCAAACGTACATGAATGTTCACCCTGCAGAAGAACTGAAGGCTACAGATCAGTCAGGTATATTTCGACTGGATATTGATGTAAAAAGCATTCCTAAACAAGAATAATCTCCGTTCACGCATCTTGATTCCATATTAAATTATCAGATACAGTTGCAAAATAGTTTTATTTCCCTTCAAAATCTCAAGCTCTTCCGATACCATAGGTAAAATTATTTTATTATTTTCTCCTAGTGGAGACCCGATTACCACATGTCGCCATTTTCTCCTAATTGTAGTGTTCGTTGCACACAACAACCTAGCTCCATTCGTTGACACCATCCCTGTCAGAAAGTAAAGAATCGGCGAAGGGTTGTAGAAATCAACTAACGAATCGAATACTCAACGAACTAGACTGACACACTATCGCGACAAACGAGACTCGAACACTTTGGATAGTCAAAGGTGGGGAAACTCGCAAATGCAGGGAAAACCATCGATTAGTGTAGCATTCGGACAAACGAAAGTTTGGTTAAATGATAGGATAATAGTGTTCCAATTGTGTGTACGTGAATATAATGTTGTGAAGGACTCATTTAGTTCGCCCGATTCAAGCCGGTTATCGCCGCTGACAATCCAAAAGAGGTTATGTGATTGCCGACGCACTTCTCGAGGATGCCACGGATTAGCCAAGGTACAGGGAGAAATAACGCCACAAAGTATTATACAAAGGTTTGCTAGATTGTGGCATCTCAAATAATATTTTCTTTTCTAGATAGGGATTTCTAAATGGGGACACATTCTGGTGAGCTTGTGTACTTCTATATTACGCGGCTGTTTACATAACTTTGCGTCATGTTCGTAGTTCCATAATATAGAAGCAGGCTTGAATCAATGAACAAGTACTGTTCGGCAACAAGCCTTTAAACCTCTCATCAGGATTATAGATCGGGTTCCCCATCATGAATATATGCAAAACCGATTACAAGCGCCCCAGCTGGTGATAACGTACAGGCGAACGGGACTGGACCATATAAACAATGGAAAGAACCCTTATCCGGTTAACCAAGGTCGCATCAATTGAAAACGATTGCACCGGCTCGAACTGTGTGAATTCATTTTGTGGGAAACGGAGCAGACGGACATTACAGAAATTGTAGGTTTGAAGGGAGAAAGATATAGTATGGAAGCCTGGAATCATTGCGAGAAGGGGAATTAAACTATTCGGTAGAATCAGACCATGACCAACCCGCGCAGCTGAATTTTCTTCGGAGTTTACCAATGTGTAGTGGAAGCACAGTTTTCACTTTCGGGAAACGCAACGATTTTGGTTCTTCAAAATACAAATTTTTACTCGCTCTATTGTAAATGATCTCTTAAAAGTTCCATTGCTCTAAAATCAATTGATTTCTTACAATGCGCATTAGTAAATGTAAAAATACCATCAAACATCATTTTCTCATATCTTGATCACCAATCCCGCTCAAATTTGGAATGGACTGTTTGATTACTCTGAATGAGTTTCACAATCGATAATTAGTGTGTGCATGAGCGATGTAAAATACTTGTAAGAGGCATATTTCCACACTTTTCATCGATGACATGTGTGATGGATATGGTTAGTTGGCCCCTTCTCTATTTTAGAATCTGTCGCCTTGGGAGATGAATCGGACGCCTGCAAGCGTTGGGTCATCCTCTGAGTGTGGCGGATCATAAAAATGCATCCACCTGCTTGGCAGGGGCAACTATACCATTCCATCACCCTCACACATGTTCAGGGAATCTGAAGACTAGGCAGTATGTGATCAATAGGGGGCGGATTCTTAGTTAATGAGATTTTTTTTTCCTGAAGGAATATGTGAAAGCTACGAAGGTATCTGTAACCTGTATCTCAGCACAATAACATCAAAAATGCTTAGTTATTTTGACATTTAAACACACATTTTAGGTTTGGTATTTATTTCAAGTAACAATGCATATAAACTCATATTTTTAGGTTTTTTCCTTTTGTTCAATTGAAAAAGTAAGCGATACCATCGCATCGACATGGCAGACAGTGAGACATCATTCGCGGAAGTACCTACCTACTACTCGTACATAACTTCAATATAGGTACCTCGCCTAAGCCACTCATGGCGGCAGCCGTGACTAGAAGATTTTGAAATAGCAACAACCCCCAGCTGATTAGTGTTTGTTTTGAAGCGCCAGCTGCTAGGTAAATCTGAATCCTGACTGTGGAGCTAAGTAGGTAATATTGGAGTGTTCATGAGGTACATTGTGCAGTTTCCGTGTGAAAAATAAGGATTTTGAACTCTAGTCATGCCAAGGCCAGGTCGAGTTGATCCATACAAGTTACGCGGCTACGTTAAGTAATTTGGTGATGTGTTAATTTCAGATGGACGAAAATTGATTTGAACTTAGTGTGAAATCGGAATCGCATTTGATAAAAGGTCTCAGGTAACACAGCACCTGCAAGCCGGTAAGCATTTGAAAAATGTTTGCGCCAAACGAAAAGTCAAATTTTTAGTGCGTATTTTGAGTTTTACCTGCACTTTTAGGCGCATAAAACAGAGTTTTTAGTGATCTAAGATTTCGCCTCTTAGTGATCAATTACACAGGTCTGCAACCAAAAAACTGCATACGATTTTTTTACTGTTTCCTATGGATTTTTGCATGCTAAAACCGAAAAAGTAATCAAAAATTCCACCACGTCTAGTCGCAAAACTCGTATTTTGAATACCACATATGGTGTTATTCAGCGTTAAACCTCAATTTGGTAGTTGCTTCCAAGTTGTCAATTTTACGAATTGCATGAATTCTTTCACTCTCATATTTAGTCATGTCACTCCCAGGATTGATACGAAATGAAATAGAGGGGATTTGCTAGTTGACTATTGTTGGATGCTCAAGAGAGACACGGACAATGCTGGAGCACGAAAACGTGTGCGACGAAGTATCAAAGAAATAAAAAAAGTTCCACAAGCAAACTGAATGAATTGTTTGAGCATTTTGTACTGAATAGTAAACAAATACTTTCTTTTATTTTGAGTTTATAGACAATACAAATTATGGTGTTTTTTCTACGTTTTCGTTTTTTATGTCCCCCTCTCCCCTAATTTGCTAGGAAACTGTAGGTGACGGAGGAAAATAGCGGCCATTTTTAGATTCAGCAGACCGAAAAACATACAATTTAGCTAAAATATTCCATGCAGCTGATAAAAAAATTTTTTTGGAGACCTGTGTTATCAATTCCATTACTGTTAAAACCAACTATTAGTTTCCACAATGCAAGCGTTTTAAGGAAAATCCATCGAGCGTCATTTTCCCATTCGTCCTTGTCGTATCTCGCTCAAATTCGGTGATAAGATGGGAATTGAAAAACTGATTACACCCCACAAGTTAGAAATCCACTGCTTCATCTTAAAATCAACTATTTCTTTGAGCCATGCCACCTAAAAAGGAATCCTACGAGAGTCTTTGTGAGATTCATAAGAATAAAACATAACTAGGTATTACTGCCTCAGAATAACTTAGTTTCACAATATGTAGGCAATGCGTAGCAATTGAACTAGGGGTGGCATATCTTCGAAGATAATATTTTTTTAAGGGTTCTCTTAATTGTTAATGAACGCAGTCCATTGGGAGGTTGAAATAATGTACCGAACAAGAAACATTATTAGAGACAGGAAGAAATTCCAACCGTTCAGCTAGAGGGTTACGTACCACTTCATTCTGAATTCAGAGCATGTGACACTCACGAACATCTTGCATGAATACGTCAAATCACGTAAACCCGCAGCTTCCACCATGAAAATGTAAGAGGTCCAATAATAGAATCTAAACGAAAATTGAACCAAACAACGGAAAAACGTCTCCGACAGAAAGTTACATTTTCTATATGTTATATTTTTTGAATCTCATTATTTCTTGGTAGATACCTACCTATTTTATCAATTTTATACATTTTCATTTTAATAATTTGAGCTCCATTATGTCAAACAATAATTACATAGGTATATTTGAGTTTGAGTGTGTTTGGGGAGTGTGTGTCACAGTCAAGTCTAATGGAACACATGTAGAATAGTAGAGGTCAGACTTTTTCATTGATCTTGAATTTCATTATGATAAAAAATAAATGAATTAGATTAAAATAGAAATACAATAATCCGGAGCCACACACATCTCTAGTAAAAATTACAATGTTGAGGGACACAAATTACTTCCAGTCTAACTAAGAAGCTTGAAACATTATTTGATTCCTCAGAAAAATCTCTAGACGTAGATATCAATCATGTTACACAAGCATTATAATAGAAAAATTGTAGACATAAACATAATCGATGGTGGAACTATTTGAAGTTGCTCCAATCTAAACAATTGCGGGGTCTAGGAACGTATCACAGAGAGTCTTATCACATTATTTAGCAAATATATTAGTCTTATAAGATTTTCGAATAGATCATAATATATGAGTAGACTATGATCTAAATCTAAAATGATGAAAATCGTTTTGATGAAAATATTTTGTTTCAATAAGGAGAATAATACCTTACTTTGTCAGTAGAAAATGAGCGAATCTCTTACCTGAAACAAGAAAAAAAAAACATTGATTATCACAAAAGTCAATTAAAAGCAAACTCGCACCAATATTATTTCACGCTTGACATTATAAAGCGCCGTTAACAAACAAATTAAAAAATGGAGATCTATCAGGAACGATAACGCTTTCGCTTCGTCATCTTGAATGTTATCATTATGATAGCTTTATCATTGGCTGATTCGTTGATCCTGAGTCAACTTTGTTATTGTGTCCGCTAATTGGTGAAATACAGAGTGATCCAACGCTTTCTTATCAATTTTTCTTCTGAGGAAAACCCACCTCAGTCTATTGAAGGAAATTTTAGGTGCACCTATTTCAGTAATAATTATTGAATCCCTGATATAACCATTTCTTCTGAAGACAACTGTCACTTTTAATAACCAATTCAACGGGATCTTTTAACCTCCACAGAGTCTTCAATCCCGCACAGAAACTGCAGATTGTTAACCACGAAGTTCCGCAGCCTTTTATAGATATCATATAAACCGGTTCCAGATGGCTTGTATGTCCTGCTGTGCAATAAAACAAGCGTTATCAAGTCTGAGGAAAAAAATCTCTTTCAATTTCCCTGGCTACTATTTTTTTCCAATTTTTTATCCTTGATCGAACTACGGAGGCTTGATTTTATTACTGGTAGGACTTGTCAACTAACGGAAGATTTTAGATTACTGGAGAGAAAAGATACCTACGGCGGATAAAACGGGAGAACAGGACCAACATCAAAGACCACATACCCAAAATGGGAGATTTAATTTGTGCGTAAGAGTTGAAACGTAAAAAAGTTTCCTCTGAGCTGCTGTCCCGAACTTTTCCGACCCAGATCCAAAGGTTTTTCACCTTTTCACTGATCGGCACTTACCGGCTTTGCTTTCCCCTCGTCCCATTGACCTTGGTGGGTAAAATAACAGCTGTACTTAGGACTTCCTGCCCCCCTTTTCTCATTGTCAGACGCCGTGAAACCTCTTTCGACCGAGCACTGTTTTATTTTTAAACCCTTTTCCCGAATCGATGCATCCGCCTTGGCGACGTCACTGTCCCATCCACCGCTCCCCACGAATGTTCTTTCTGTCTCATCCGTGATTGTGGGAGTCAAGAGAGTCGCTGCCATCATGCACACTCATTTAGTTCCAATCATGAAGATCCAGAAAATCCACACGGATCACAGGCTATTTCCAGAGAGCAGAGAAAGCTTCTCAAATGGAAGAAAAGGTTCATCATACTGTATGATGGATAAAAAATTTAATCTACTATTGGAAGCGGTGAGTCAATGGATAGCGCGGTAGGCAATGACCAGTTCTCCTCAACAGTCCATCCGAGTATTTTATAAAAGGAAAGAATTGGTTTGCGTGAATAATGTTTTTTATGTACCTATCAAAAGAAACATTAGCAATTGCCTTAATGTATAGATTCCAAGGTTAAGCAGCAAGAATAGTACAAAGTGCCTGATCTTCCTTTAAATGTACTTTGATAGGAACCTATTCATCTACATGGAGGTAAATATCATCATTTTCTCTCGGTAGGTAGGAACGTAGGACGAAAATTCTATGAATTCGTAGATGTTAAGATTATGTTTGTTTTCGCTTTGTAATTTTCAATTATGAATCTTTCTACTTGACCATTGCTGATACCTGGGTCGGAAGAGACGTTCCTTATCAGCTAAATCAACTGGCAAAACTATGGTAGTTAGTGACAATGGTTGTCAGTTGACCAAGGCTTGTTCGAGATGAACAGCATAGTTCAATATTGTACATCGTGCTGGCATCAAATCTTCCTTCTTCTATGCACTTTCACCTAACGACATTTATAACTACATATATTCATAAACACTTAAAATGCCCACAACTGTGTAACTTAAAGTGACAGCCTCGATATACGACATGGGATAACTCAAGTGAGAATCAAATCTTCTCTCCATTGCGAGAGATGCGAGTCCAAAACATCGTCGGTCCGGGACGTGATGAGAGCAGAACACAGGTTAAACTCCTGCAGATCCACCTTACCATTAAAGTTGGCTGGGTCTCAGGGATAGGTGATTACCCAATCCACTAAGGTGTTTGCAAGACCCTTCCTCCGGCCGCTGGAATGCGTTGGATGCCGTGACCGCACCAAAATGATTCCGGAACCTTGAGAGAATCGCTCTCCCCTGGGATGGGTCGGACGGTATCTCAGAATCAAAAAGAAGACTCATTACTAAAAGCCGCAACGTTGGCGGCGCGACTTCTATCAGTTGAATGAGCCCAAACGATTCTAGTGAGATAGAGATGTCGTAAGGTACTTTTTTATTAGCTTAATTGAAGTGGGCATAATAAAATTACGGAAAATTGCAAGAAAACCAGCACAGTTCCAATTTGTGGCCATATACATCCATCAAACAATAACTTCGGAGGCAATCAACAGCCATAAAATTAACTAGAACTATCTCTAACGATAAAGTAATAGAGTATCCCTGCATAGAACTGTTAACATAAATCGAGCATCCTCATAAACCAGAGACTTTGACCTGAAAAGCATCTTATCTCATATGACAATTCGAACAACATGAAATAATTTCAACCTTAACTCCAATCGAGGAGTCAGTCATAAATTAAAACTGATGAGAATTGTAGAAAATCCTACGTTCTTCAGTGATAAGCAAGTGGATTTAGCTAGGGATTCTACCTCCCGTACAAACGGACTCGGAGTTTTACTTACAAATATTGTACAGAAAGTTAATCAAAAAATATACGTAGAGTTCGACATTTTTGTGGTGAATCAAGAGCACGTATTAGGATGAAAATCTGAAGAAGCTACCTGGGTAATTCAATGGGTGGAGAACCCAAATGACTAGAAGGTATCGTCCATAACAAACAATTGACATATATGAACATGTACGGGATGACCTCATTTGTATCGTCACGACTTCGATCAAGCAACCGGAGATAGCTAGCAGGTTGTAAACACGAACTCAAACCACTACTGAGTACAAATGAACTGGCTCTCGCAACCTCTTGAAAGGGGAACGGGAAATGTAGCACTCAATACAGGAGAGCAGAGCCATAAATGGAACTACGCGACCTGGCGACTACAGAATCAAGGAACAAGACGGTCATAAACAAGGATGAAAAATAGGGACGGCGTAGCAAAGAGAATGCATTCAAGTTCAGGGACGGAAAAAAAACCTCAACATTGAAACAAAGGACAAGGGGGGAACCGATGTTTAAAATCGGTCGTAACGAATCGATTTCGGGAACATCGAATCCGCGAAGATGATTCGATAGCTCGACACAAATCTATCGCCTGGATGGAACACGTGGAGCCTTGACACGGTTAGAACGGACGTAAGTCTCAAAACAGATGTTCAAGATGACGAATTATAACAGAATGTGATTGAGAGGACGATTCACTGAGCGGTGAATTTTGAATTCTTGGTGGTTTAAAAAAAATCCTTGATAATTCACTTGAATTATAGGAAGATAAATGTAAAAGTTAATATGGCACTTAGTTTCCTTGAATTTATCAGATTACGGTAGATATCATTAAAACGTGTTAATAAGGAGGGTAGATTGATTTCTACTTTGTTTGTAAGAGTACATAGATTTATCTCTCTATCTTTCATAGACTACTATACTACCAGAACTTTTAAGAGAAAAACAAGCAGTCAATCCTGAAACATTGCATAGAAATGAAAACTATAGTAGTCAGGATTGTAACAAGGTTTCCACATTCGAGCATGCGCAGCATCTACTAATGATACGACTGCGTTGAAACTGAAATGGGATTATTACCTCTAGCGATTACCCCCTGAATTTGAGCGAGAACGGGCGATTACTAGGACGCAAGAAAATTATGCTTAATCGATTTTATGTGAGCACATGAAACTAATCGGGGACTATCTACAGTTTATACCGCACATGAAACCCTAATGGGAACCAGGAATTAAGGTAGGTATAACGAGCAGCGGACGGACGGTCAGCGTGACCTGCAACCTCCCAGCTACTCTAAAACGTAAACTACGGCTAGAAATTCAAACTGTGGAGGAATATTTGCTGTTCACTTCCTGTTACGTTTTGCATTATTATTTTCAATAATAAACCTTTGAAATCAACTATAAAAAAAAAACAATTCTGAACACTCCCTCAAAAGTTGTTGCTTTGTTTCATGAGTAGCAAATTTTAAAAATCGAATTAAAAACAAAAAAAAGTTGTCTGTGTGGTATTTGAAGCTTTTTTTCGAAACTAACGGACCAAAGTTTACGAAATTTGGCTGAAAAATCCAAAATCGATCCGGGGTGTGGCAGTGATCTCGGTATCTTGATTAATCAACCTTAAGGGGTTATACTTAGAGATTAATTTACTCAAAAAATCGCAATCTCAAAGAAATCAATCATGTTTCCGATCGAGATTTTCATAAATCATTTATATATTTGCAAACAAGTGAAGCGACGATAGATGTTTTATACCAACTAGTTGAATTCCACATGTTCTATTCCTGGATTTCAATATATAGTACATTTCACCATAGTAGGTATTCCGATATTAGCTTTTGTTAAATTTCAGTTGTATTTATGTGTTCCGAATGTACCTAGAAAGCAGTGTCTTGGATGGAATTACAAGTTATGGTAGCGCGAGGTGGCGAGTTTAGATAATGCACCTCAGGCAACGTCTAAAATACATAGATCACTGACTTACGCACAAGAGCTCTCTAATACAGAAACGGTAGACCTCTGTGTAATTATTGTAGAGTTTTTAAGTAAGTCAATAAAATTGAGTGTGTATTCAATTTATTATGTATACATACTAACAAGTCAACAGACTATCATCATTCGCCTAGAGAGGCAAACCATGTTTAACCAAAATTTAAACCTTCTGAAGTCGGGAAGATATTGAATACAGGAAGTATTTTGAGAAAAAATCTTCACACTGACTCTTGACAAGTAGCTGGTCAGTTCGCTTAATTTTTTGGTAATTCTGATATCCCTCAGTAAAACGTGACAGCTGGTTGACCTAGAGCTAGGGAATTTAGTGAGGTGTGCGGACCTTGAACAATCACTGTCGAAATGGAATTCATAAGAAAGAGAATCTTCAAGAGATATACTAAAAATGTAGGCCTTACCGATGCATGCATAACATGTAAATGTAAAATAAGTATTGATGCACAAAGACTATAAACGTCAGTACATGAAATACAAGTCCTAGAACCGAAAATAGAGCGAATTCCTGAATGACTGAACATTTAACGCGAAAAAATGACTCAGTGACCTCGGCTGATCGATCCGTTTTGAAACAACTCATGAGTCACAAGACTTGTAACATTTCATCAAGAAAACGGATTATAATTACATTCTCGAACCCAATCTAATAAAAATTAAGGATTTGACAAAAAAGGTCACAAATTATTACACAAAGGTGTTGCAATTTGTGCCATTTTCCGTAAGTTTTTAGAATAGCTCAGTGTTCTCCTTCGTAACCAAGCAATATTCCTTATCCTGTAGATTCTTCACTAATGTTGTCACCATTCCGGTCTGCCAAAAATCTGGATGTTCAGTTGGTCAGTGGCAGTAATCACATGGAGCATAAATATGACCCGCCAAGGTCAATCTAGGAATGACCTGAGGCAGTTGACACAGGAGCTAAGAGGAATGGCAAATAATACATCAGGAACTTGGGTGCGACCATATCATGGGGAAGAGTATGGTACATTCCATGAGCTATATCACGGAGTTACTCAAGCTGGTCATCTCCACAGGGGTGCATAGTTGTATCACCACTCGGAATAGGAGTCATTTTAAAGGAAACTTCCTTCCACCCCTCGCTCAATTTTCCATATTTCTGACTTCCATAATCCCTTTCTGAATTGGAGAAAAAACAGTGAGAGAGCCGAGTAGTCTGCTTCTGTCACTTTCGGGATCTTAAAACCTCTAAACGATTTACAGCCATGTGATCGAGCTCTTACGAGCCAGAAGGAACGTAAAAGGTTGGAAATGCACTGTTAGCCACAAAAGGTCCAACGCGACATATTGAAACGAAATCGATCAATATTTAATGACAAACTAATCAACGTCAAAGGTATTCGAGGTAAGTACCGATTTTGTTGAAACGCGAACTTACTACGTTTACAATAACTGACCTATTCCTCGCCCCTCAAACTTTGAGAGGCTTTTAAACTCCGAGTAATTGCGGACAACATTATAGTCGAAATGCACAATGAATTTTGCACGAATCGTTTTCATGGAAATACGTTTTGTTTGGGATTCTAAAACGGTTCCAAGATTTCAACGCCCACATAAAATCTCTACTAACAATAGATGGAAATTGTAATTTTAACAAAATTTACAGAATAAATATTTAAATCAACCTAGTAGCCGTCACATTTCTTTTTAGATCTGTATAAATTCAGTTTTGGATCCATCTCTATTCGTCAAGCATCTATTATATCCCAGTAATGGTTACGTTTTAAAACAAAAATTCAGAAAAAAAACTAACGGTTAGAGTTGAGTAGTAACTTCATTTCTGTTATGCATATAATCACACCGAACACCCATTGCATTCTGAAGACACATTAAGGTACCTGAAAACATTTAACAAGGTGAAAAAATCAAGCACATTTCTGCGGCGATACAGTGCAAATCTCGAACTGTGCATTGTTGAAGCAAAAGATACACAATCAATCCATGACAATAGTTGTCCTAGACCTCTCAACTTCTAAAAGTGTGGAACACTGTAGAACTCAATGATGATCAGCTGTAACAGCGATCATAAAGAATTCACAGTTTGAAAACAGCATTCCTAAACGGGTGACTGGCGAGGCACGACCGACCGAGGCTGGATATTTGTTACATAGCAACTCGTTCGCTATCTTGTGACAACAAGACAACAAACAATAGCGAATCCATGCCTTTTCTCGGCTTCCTTGAAACCACTGCTCGCTAGATTTGGTGAAGAAGGGGTTTGCATAAAAATAAGGATGACATCAAGTTAGAAGCACGTCCAGCCTACATGTTGGAAACATTCGAAATAATGAGTTCAACTTTATGGTGATACGCAACGGATTACACAAACTATTATTGAAATTTCTTAGAAAATAAAACTATTGTACTGGCTCCGAAAATTCTAAAATATAAATGTGTAATACCTTCTTGTGAAATGTGTTCTTCATGGAAATCAATCAACACATTTTCATAAATGTCTCATTCCAGACAGAAATCTCCTTGGGATTGAAATTTATAAGAACCCCGTTGTTTCGCCCAAAAACCAAGCATTTCAACAAAACACCGAATTCGTAGGAGAGTGATTTTTTAGCCTAGTGAATTGCTTGTATTTCGAGACAAAAAAGCTAGAAATTATTAAAAATGGCAAAAACAGAATACAATTTTTTTTATCAACTGTACATCAAAATAATAGGAAATGAATAAAGAAAATTAACCGAGAACGTACTTGATTTTCATTAAAATTTGCTAAAATATTGACAAAACTTTGAAACATTGTTAGAATCCAAATTATAGTTGGCAATAATTGCTAACACAACATAATTATTAAGTAGAAAAAGTTCTTTGGCCATGAAATGTTCAGTGATCCTTTCCTTTGCAAACCAAGTGCTCTGATTTGAAAACAATTCAACTTGAACGAAATATGTAAAGTTAAGTAATCAAGAACTATTTCGAATAATTAATTTCAATAAACCTTCCCTTCAAAATTTGTCGGGATACGTTTCAAGATGCCTTAAATCCAAATATTATATGTTTTAAAAAATCCGTTCATACACCGTCCGGAGTTAATTTTCGAAACTACTGGGACAAGCTGGATACAGTATTTAAGAGGATGGCCCTGAATCACCGACTTTAACCTTACCTAACTATCGCTAAAGGGAGAAAACAAAGGGGCAAAATATTATGAATCTGAACATTGAGAAATTTCAAAATAACGACTATGCTTTCATGTTCGTTCCCTACAAAGGATCGAATGGGCCCACTAGGATCGCCTGTAGCCGGTAAATTGTGGGGATCGAAATCAGTTGACATACTTGCAATGAAATTTCGTTTCCTTGAGTCATTTGGAAATAGTTTTTAAAACCTTTAAGAGTCTTGGATTTATAAATGTAGTCCCAGTCTCTTCATTCCAAATTTATAATGAATTTGCTTGTGGTTTTACATTCACCCAATGAGTGTTCAAACGCCTGGTTGAAACAATATATTATGGAGTATACATATAGAGTAAAATTATACGTACAAGCAGAGAAATGTCAACAATGTAACCAAGTACTAACAAGTTTCTCATAGCCTTGACAACAGTAAACTCGAGACTGTAAATCACGCGACATAACTGAGCAGTTTTCAAGTTGAAAGCAGTAAGTAGGGAAGATGATGGTGGAATAATTTCCGAGCAAAACGACTAGGAAGTAAGTCGTTGTCGTGACTACACGTGATGTAAGGGAATTAACTCGATCAACACCCCTGAACGACAAAACAGCGATAGGTTCAAGTCATGCGAAGGAGAAAGGGTTCCTACGGAGGCTGCAAGCGGGACGGAAGAAAAACCTAGAGTTTTCAAATCGAATAACATACACGACACTAAAACTGAAATTGATACGGCAATAATACGATTTGTTACTAATAAAGAGCGAAAGGCATGATAACAGGAGGTATAATTCGCCAAGGCATTCTGATGAGGTCGGTCACGACAGCAATTTTTAGACAAGTTTTCAGTCAATTCCCATCCACACAACTGACAAAAAAAATGAAATTACGTGTCTTAAAATACAATTTTTAAATTAAAATAAATTAAATGTATATTGATTCATATGTTTAGAACAAGCTTCATATTAACTAAATTAAGTATGTTTTTTGTTTAATTAATTCAAATTAAGTAAAATGCGTTTTAAAAAATTACGTTAAATAAAGTCTACGTGTTGTTGACCGAAAAGGAATTATATGTTATCACGTTTCAGTTTCTGAACAATTTTAGTACCACGTGTTTGGTGGTGTATGTTGATCTGAGGTCACTCTTTATCTAGAGCGAAAATGAGCTAGGATATACTCAGTATTCAATATTCTAAATCTAATAAATTTCAATCAAATTTTTGTGGATTCTACCAATTGATTCTAACCGCAATCCACTACGAGTTTCAACTATTTTATCAAGAGCAGCCTTAGCATGTTTGGAAACATGAATTTGGTGCACTTATTCGGAACAAATTAGGGGTTGATATGATAGGAATCGCTCATAAATTTTTAAGGAATTGGAGGTTTGTTTGTTTTCAAATGCTAACGTCAATTTTACATAACACCTACCGTAGATAGAAGATGTTCCCCAACGTGTCTGCTTGTGGTAATGAAATTGGGTTTGCTTGTAATTAAATCGGTAAGTTATTCATCAGCCCTGGATGAAACAGTGTCAGACACTATGGACAGCGGTCCTTCGGTATTCTCTTGTATGACACACCTTCACCCTGTTCACTTTGATGAAGACCACCCATCCTTGTCAGCTTTTGCAGAGGTGTGTTTATCTTATTAAAGTCTTGTGATCAAAGCTCTCCTTGCAATGTCCAACTAAAAGCACACAAGCGAGAAACAGCTTCCCTATCCAGACCCCTATCTCTATTACTAGTGTTTGAAGTACCTTCAGCAAGCTCCTAAGTGTATCTTTGAAAATGGAATAATGTTCCGACGACAAAGCGACTAATCGCCGTATTTGGAGAGTTTCTGGATTCAAATTGAATTATCGTACCTGACCAGAATTGCGATGTAATTATAGTTGTAGGTAGTTCTACATTGTAATTATGTAAATAAGGTAATAATACTGAAATGAAACAAAATATACACAATTTTCTCTCACGATAAGTCATTATTAAACTATTTTCTTTATAATTTATCATTTGTAACCACATAGCCGAAAACAGTTCAAAGAACATACGCTGAGCATACACTACAATACATACACTCTTACTTTTTGACGCGGTGTGTGGTAAAGAGTATTAATTTACTTCATCGATTTGCAGGATATCAGTTGCATACAACCATGGGGGAACAACAAAATCAAATCTATCATGTTTTGTATGCGCTGGTTTTCTCCGAACAATCAAATGATGGACAATTTAATGGTTACCCGATCATTTATCCATCTAAATTGTTCAATTGTTGTTGCCAATATTCCTCGGTGGTATTTCACTGTATCCAAAGCCGATTCACAGGCGTAGCTAGTAGAGACGCACAGGAAAAAATCGCATTTGAAGTTACCCGACATCGCCGCTTCGATTTGCGTAAAACAACAACCAAATTAAGTAAAGCATCAGCCTCATCAGACATGGAATTGACGTGAATAGAGAAAGCGAATGTATAGCTGAACCAAGAAGGATCACGATAGTAAAGACGGATGAATTAAATGAGAGTTAAGAATTCTCTTGGCACCTTCAGAAGAAATTTCCATAGTTACGTCGAGGAAAGGGACAGAACCCAATATACACTCACCTTGACGTGTTTCAACTGGAGGGTTTGTGTTCCGGGGCCATTTGAATTCGGTGGGACATTTTGGTTGACAGGAGGGTCGGGAGAATCCCGAAGAAGTTTTCTCGGCCTCATTCATTTCTGGAAAAGCCCTCCTTCACTAACTCAGTGGAGTCCCCCAACCCGCAAATGCGCTTGGAAAGCGTTCTTCTAGCGACTGTTTCAGTCCACGAGCCATTCTCGGTTTTAAAGGAAAATCGATAGACTCCCATCAGCATTTTGCTTGTGAGAGCGAACATGGAGTTCGGCCCTGCAGGGTAAACAACGGCTGGGAGGGCTTTGGGCGGAACGCGGATAACGACGGCATTTCCATCATATTGAAAGGGCTCAACCCAGCCAAGGATCACTGCACCAACTCGGCATAATATCCCCAGTAATCTAGCATCTTCTGAGTTCGACTTAACTGTAAGATTGAATAACTGTAGGGTAACTCAACATCCCACAACGTAGGTATGATAATATTGACATATTTTCACGTGGTGGTGAAATGGAAGTTTCACCTTACGGCACCCAGACGAGCGTAAAGCAGGTATACCTAATTTATTGTTACATACCAATGGTTATGTAAGGTAAATTACACAAACCCACAACTTGAATAAATTGTGATGTATATCAACTAGTGGTTTATTATTGAAAATAATGAACCTAAGCAATCGACAAAGAAAAAATTGTTTAACCCTCCTTAAAAGCCCCACGTCCGAAGCTTTCTCCTAAAATAGCGGGCCAAAAATTTATATTTTGCTTAAAAAACAACATCAATCTGGGACATGCCAGTAATCTCGACGTATTGATCAATCAATCCTAAGCAATTATATTTAAGAATTAAACTGTCCAAAAATCGAAATGTGAAAAACTCTCCTTTAAGGTCTGTGCTAGACCGCGTGGCTAGCGTTCATTCCAACTCGTTAAGTTTCAGTTGGATTTTTACGTGTGCTGGACCTGAGTCCAGCGATCATAGGAAGGATATCTAATACAGAAATAATAAACCCTTGCGTAATAAGTTTCCGCTTTTCCTTCTTCACCAATGGTTATCTCACTGAATACCAATAATTAAATCCTGAGGTAATGATGAATTTGTTTACCAAAACTCTTTTTTTCAAGGCTTCAATCTTCTTGCAGTTTTGGCATGAATCCAGATTTGCAAACGTCGAACGTTCTCTATCGATTGAAATCAAGTTTCTTCGTAGACGATTTCTTATGAATGGAAGTAGAAAAAGGTGTTGTGTGGGCGCGGCCTTCGAACCATGTGTGGCGGTGAGGCAATCGACTAGCCTTCTGTCCTCAAATCTCTGAATGAGGACAAGGAAACACTCTTAAACAGAGGAGGAAAATCATAAAAGCGTTTTCCATTTTGCGCGCCTCCTCATTTTTTTCAGTACAGCGCGCTCTCAATGACCTAGATCAGTGACCTTTTAACTGAGAAGCCAAATGACGAAGAAACAGTCTTGTTTAGCTTCCAAAGTGAAGCGTATTGGAAACAATAGCCACAGTAGATTAATCGTGTCTAACTCCATATCGAGCAAGAAACCCGATGTAATGTAAAACAATAACAACAACTTGACCTTTTGCTTAATAAAACACCAAAATATATTAGCTGGACGCTAAGCAGGAAAGGTTACAAATTAACGGCATCATCCATTGTAGGCGCGCACCATTTTAAAAGGAAAATACTAAAAAGCACTTCAGGGCAATTTTTACAACTCCACGGTAATTTATTAGTTGAAATTTAAATTAAACTCAAACAAGCTATTTTTGATCCTATTTTTAAGAAAATTCATAATCAGGTGAGCGTGCGCACCAGGTAATCAGAATTACATTTATTTGGGGTAATCCCACCCGAAAAATCCAAACCACCCAGAATCCTCCGAATTTGAGCGGACTAGGACGAATAGGTCACGGGAAAATTAGACTAGACGCATTTTGCAATTGTGCATGGGCAGTGAAAACTATAGATTTTGGAGTATTGATTTGTATAGAGTTTAACATCTTTAGCTTAACCCCCCTCCCTCAATTCTCAGACAATTTCGTAGAAATATGATAGAAACTGTAGAAATTAGGATTGTTACCAAGATATAAGCACACACACGTAGGACTAACTCAAAGACGAATCCCAAGTCTTTCAGATAGGCTTCCACGTGAAATGCAAGTTCCGCGATCTTGGCAGACTCAGGAGCATTAAAGTTCAACTCTTGTCTGATGAACAACTTTACTTAGATTTTTCGGTTGCTGGGAAAGTAGAAATACTTCTAATTTGTCAGTGATTAGAACCTAATGATTGGACATCAAAATGGGGAGGGTGGGGGTGGAGAGACAGAGAGCATGCGTACTTAAACTTCCAAGGTGAACAACGAACAATGCATTTCACAACACAAAGACAAATGAAAAATGAATTATATCCAACAAACCATATTCAAAATTAGGATTGGATTATGGTACAACAATAGTAAAACCGTCTTCGAAAATGTTCAGCTGTTTGCTCAGTTCATGGCAGCATACTGTCTGACGATGTGTGAACTTGGAAATCAGCTCAGTTCAAGAACTTCACCACACTACCAATTAAATATTTCCAACAACTTTCCATATCATCCTGATCTTTACAGGTCTTGGAGATAGAACCACCAAGAAATAAGTAGAAAGGAGGAAGTGGCTGCATGATTTGTAAGCTTGTTTGATAAAAGCAGATAATGCGGAGAGATAAAATTAGTATCTGCGAACCTTACGGTGGAATACGGTGTAGGTTCACACAAAAGTAGCAGGATATATCTACCACGGAAGGGGCACAACGGGGTACGCGGCATGAAGTGAAGTGCTGAGGGGATTGGTAAACAACCGCGAAGTGACGCAAGGAAGTGGGCGATCTGGGGCCATGTAAGGCCTTCCTGAAAGAGCAACGGGGTGCGAGGGAACCGCGGAGATCTGCGACAAAAATGCCGACGTCCTTCTAGGACTGACTGACAAAGATGTTTTCACCGTGTTTGGACTCAGAAGCCGGCCCATGAAAAATGTGTGGCCTGAGAAGAAATGGGAGGATGCCAACCCAACGTCACTCACCCAGAGGTAGGTACCTAAGTGCGGTAATCAACGCGATTTTTACGCCGGTCAAGGCCCGGGAAATAAAGGCGTTTTAAGAAGGTTGACAACAGCGGGCGAAATGAATCTGGGGGAACAGCTAAGTTTTTCATGGTTGTTTGATACCGAAAGATAGCCGGTGGTTTCTTCAGTCGTCGGCGGCGTTTGTAAAATGAAATTATAAAGTTCTTTGAAGAACCTGGACAGCACCTCAAACTTTAGGGTCATTAGGACCAGTATCAATTCCAAACTACAACTAAGGCTAGATGATACATATCTAAAGCGGAGTGACTATGCATATAAATATATCAGATAGCGGAGATTTTCAATGCATTTGTTTATTGTAGCTACTTTTAAAAAGCATCCATTTTTATTCACATGTCTGTCAACGTTATTTGTCTGTATAGAGCAAAAATAATGGCATAGTAATCCTGAACAATCTCATTCCAACTATTGTGTCAATAGCCGAATTTGCAATAAGGGACAGTCCAGATCAAATCTGACAGAAATGTAACACAGGGGAGTACTTTGATAAACCTCAATAGTCTTCTATCAAAAACTTACTCGGTAATTACCTCAATTATGTCACCTAAAAGCTAAGGGAAGAACCTATCCACCTCCGGGCCAAGTCGAGAGGTAGATGGGGTCCCTCGCAGCTGACGTTTATTCAATTTAACACATTAAATTACCCAACATGTGTTTTTGGAAAGTCAACATTCGAATTAGTTAACACTACAACGGTAAATTGAATTTTGCAGGCAAAACCTTTTAAATTCCCATCCGTGCTGGGTTTTCTAACGGTGATTACAGTGAAACTTATTGGAAGAGTAATACATGCATAACGGGGTCACAATCACAATCTTATATGATCCATTTTTAAATCTTTAAAATCCTTTATGAAATGAAATATCTTAGGAAAGTGGCGACGTTATCAGGGGGGCGATAAATAAGTGGGGGCGATGAGTATTCAAAGGGTGAAAAATGAAAATAGTACTGTACAGTTGAAGTTGCTGGGCAGCCATTGAAAAGGCAAAATAACACAGTTTTCAAACTTTCATTTTTGTTCACCTTTCAACTGTGAATTTTTTAAATTTATCTTCTTTGTTCTTTGTATACATTTTAATTTGTTATTTTCTCTTTTATTTAGGAGTGACCGGATAACACTGCTTTGGTTGTGTTTATATACAGTAATAAAATTGTTTAAAATAATGCAATGAAAGGGGGGGGGGGGGATAGGTATTAGTCAACCTCCAGAAAGGGGCGATGGGCCACAAAAGGTTGGGAACCACTGGGCTAGACACACGACCCATGGAGCATATTGTCAAGGACTCGCAGTTGCGATGGTTCGGCCACATGTAGCAGAACACCCGCCTCCCGAAGAAAGTATTTGAAGATCGACCAGTCGGAACAAAACCCCGAGGTAGAAGAAAAACTGTGCGGCTGGACAATGTTCAGACGGGATTGAGTAAAGGAGATGTGCCAGAATCGAACCGAATGGCGTCGAGTTTGTCAATCCTCTACACTCTTTGGAGGCATGAAGAGGAAGCGAATAAGTAAGTATTAGTAATCCGTTATTAAAAACAACGGAATTATCTCTTCCATAATAAAATTCTTAACTGAAATTGACTTCCTCAAGTAGACCAAGTTATTTATTGAAGAAGAGAAGGATAACAAAAAACGGCCGTAAATAGTGAATACTCAGAAAAATGTTCAATAACTAGACCAAAATTCTTAACAAAAATGGAGCAAATCTACATCAAGAGCAGCGCTTGAATGAATTTCCTATATCATATTTTTTAAAACAATATTTAGGAGCATGTACTGTGATGAGTTACTATCCTGGGTCCAAATACGTCATGATGACGAACGAAATCGAAGCGAATGAGTTTTGAGGAACGTAATGAATGAGAGTATTAGGTAATAAGAAAAAGATTAGCATTTCTCTTTCCTTTGGAAGAATAACTGTTTGATATAGTATCTGCCAAAAATGAAATGAATAGATTTATAAAATTAAACCCATCACAGTTCCTGACAAATTGGAAGCTTCATAATCATTAACCCCCTCCCAACAATCATGTGATGACATCATTCTCAATGATTGTAGGCCTCGCGACGTAATTACATAAAAAAGCTTAGAGAATTATATTTAAAAGTTTGGAGGAGTTTCCAGATCACAAAAGATGATTTGAAAGATAAATCATTGCGAACATCATGAGACTATTCGAAGCTTAGGTAACATTTTTGTGTAACAAGGTTGTTTCCTAACAAGAAAATAGCAGATGGTGCCAGATGACGCAGTTCATTACGTGAAGAACGCAACTTCGATTGAACCTTGAAAGTGGTCATATCGCCGCTCTGCATTCCGTCACCCACATACACGCGTCTAATGACAATGAGAACTTACTCCTCCTCTTGCAGGATTCTACCGCGGAACTCAACAACCAACTCACAGCTAACTCGATCTCCTGAATAATGCACTTGATACAATTCCACATTTCGCCATAAGAACTAAAATTGAGATGGAACCCCATTTTGTTCTAACTCATGCTTTTAATGGAAGTTGAGGGGGATTGGTTCTAAAGCGCAATCATCAGCAAATAAGGGAGTTGTGAGCAGTAGTTATGAAGTTTCCGAAGGTATAAAGCAGTTCAGTGAATACAGGTTGGTAGATCATCCACTATTTAATATAGTTAACTCAGAACTATATTTCCTGTGATTTGGTGAGTGCATTCGTACTCTTATGAATGCACTCACAAAATCACAGGAAATATGGTTCCCTAACCATAAGTAAACAATCAACACATCTGATCCAGATTACCAAGGGTTTTATACCGGTTAACAGCATTCGTTAACTACATAACATTATTGTAACATGTGATATTACAACTACCTTCACATTGTAGTGTAAAACCACACAATATATTAACCAATCATGACATTATACATGACACAGTGCCCAACAAAGAATTATTTGTAACTGAACTAGACAGAATGAGTTGCAGATAATAATAGAGATGAGGACATTATTTCCTGGAAGTAAAGCACAAGAAAAACCATTTTAAAAGGGAGATAAATAAAGAGGAGAAGCCCAGAACATGAGTCTACCTTGGAAATTGGGAAAGGAGGATACCAATTTGTAAGTAGGGGGTCGAGAATGGCGACTAATTCGCAGGAAGTATCCCACCAACGGACCAATTTGTGAGAAACAACTCTCCCGCGCTGGGGTCTTTAGAAATTAAATAACGAGAAGGAACGGTGGTGGGAAGGAAGCTTTAGCTTTCCAAAGGGGAATTTAATTCGGAAGGAGGTGAGAGACCCAGGCGGGTAGCAAACTCGAAGGGTCAGAGGTCGCGAATGCAAGAGACATCTAAGGACTGGAGGCGTTAGATGGTGGATAACGAAGAAAAAGTTCAGAGGAGAGAGAGCCAAAGATGGGAATCGGGTATCATGATTCAGGAGGAAATTCATACCTTCGTAAAAGGCGAGAGATCGGAATCGATACGGAAGGTAAAAGATGCACATTGATGATTGTTGAAAGGAAGCATCTTACTTTTCACGATGTTTTGACAAGTTTCACCAAGTTCGATTTTTGAGACAACAGAATTCAAAAATACTCAAATGATAAAATAGAATCTAATTTTGTGCCGCGTCACTTCCGAAGCTGTACAGCTTTCTTTTCAGGCAAGATTATCATGTACAGTATTGCGGACTCGGGGACTATTTAATATAATGCATTATAATCTCAAGATTTACAGCCAACATAAAATTCGTTGCACTAAAACGTAACACCAGCAATTTATTTACGAAATTTCCAGAAGCTACTCCTCTGCTATCATTGAATTGTAAGCGACAATGCAACGATTAGCACCCAAAGAATCATAAAATGACTTTCAAATTTTCCTCTCACAATTTCGTTACAAAATTATTTAACATACGGAAGTTGTGCATTCAGTGATACTCAAAAGTCTTATTTTCCTTCATTGACAAAGCATTGAATTACTCGAATAGAACAATACAATTTCATGAATAAAAAATGTAGCCATATCGTACGCATACATGTATTCGTACGTATATCCATATTGATGATTATTGAGCGATTTATGGGCATTTCAATATCAAAAATTCCCAATATATCAGAATTGATTATTTTTATTTCAAATCTAAAATGAGAAGAAAGTAAATGAAAAGTTCTTTAACCACGTACAAAATGATTCTACGCACCGCTCCAGGGGAACAGGAAGTTTCTTCTTTCATCCCAGATGGGATTCGAAGGAGATTTCACTTCTTTTTTGTTAACGAGATATTTAGCAGTTTCCCACTAAGATAATTCACACGGGGCGTGAGAAGATGCTTCAAGCGCCATTTGAACATAGCAATGAGAACTTACTTCTTCAAATAAGTACAACGAAAAGTTCACATCTTTCGGACTTCTCGAATTCATCAATAATGTTCAATCAGATTGACATATGCATCATTCATGGAAAGTTAACTATTTGAAAATAACAGGATAATGTTACATGTAATTCAGTACCAGATAGGCACAGTACTACAATTGGAACGTGACAAAATTACTATTTACGATTTGATTCAGGAAGTCAATAATAAATTTCAATGAACCATGGTTTAGAAGAGCATATCCAAAAATTTTTAGAGAGCCGTTTCTTAAAAGAAATAAACCACGATAAATCACTTAGAATGCCTCATACAACATATAATGTATTTATAAGACATTTTTTAACGTTCTAAATAGTTTCAGAATGTCCAAAAACAAATTTCTATGAAGAAAAAAATGTATTTTTTTTTGTTGTTTTAATTCGTTTTAATTGTTGATTTTGATCCTATGATCATCTTCAGAGTGACAACTTAATTCTTCATATGAAATTCCCCACTTTTACGAACCAAAAAAATCATTACATTATTTCTATAAACACAATTTTGGTAGGCTCACAAGTTACAAATAAAACTTATTTAAATTTAAAAATTCCAGCATTTGTGAAGTGATTTTCACTAACTTAAGGGATTTGGAATCCCATAGAAAGTTTTATTTAACTTACACATCCAAAAATTATTTTATACTTCAGCCTCATTAGGTTCTACAAATTATAGCAACTATGACATACCCGACTTGCAGTCATTGTAATGTATTCTTTGAAACTCCTACAGCAACCAAGTTATTCTAAGTAAATAATAAATTGCCAGGTGTATTTGAATTTCAAATAGAGTTTGTTATCAATTATTCAAATTGTACAAGTTTTAAACATCAAGACAGTGCTTCACAGTTATTATTAATAACAAAATATGATAATGCGTTTCGAATTAAAATTTGAAATTGATGAAATTTTTTATAATTTCTTATTCTGACAAAATTCAACAGTTTTTACAATAATTCTGACGAAAATCTACAATTTGGACATTTACCGACGGATTCAAATCCCAATATTTTCCAAACTTCATTATTTTCAAGAACCGGTGGACGGCCTGGAATATGTATTCTCTGTATCGTGGTATAGAAGTAGAAGCGAATGCTGTCAATGACTTTGGCCTAGTTGCTGCAAAGAAGAGCACAGCTCCATTGAGATCGTGGGCGTCGTCAACCGCACGTTAGGTCCCGAGGGCAGTACCCTGTCATCCTGGGCAGCCGGCCAGACCTTCTCTCCGGGCACTGGGTCAGACGTGAGTGGATCAGACGAAATTTCCTTCACGGAGCCACTTGATCAAAATCGCCAAGAGAGAATTCAAGGTTCGGAGAAATGGTTCACTCTTCAGGACCTCCGCCCGATGGGGCCCTTTCGTGACTCAACATTGAAGGTGGTGCTCCAATTTTGGTCAATCGGGCAGCTAAACCGTCAACAGGAGATTGTGGTCCGTCCCACAAGTAGATTCCTGCTTTGTGTCGTAGGCCGAGATGTGTGTGAGTTGGGGGGTGAACTATCCATCGATAGAGGATTGTCCAGCCCTTATAGACTCTGTAGATACACCATAGATGTTTCATATAAGAGATGAATAGGTTGATGTTCCACTGTAACCAGGCAGGGTTTTTGCAAACGGACCTCTAGTACAAACAGTGATATCTCTAATATGTGATATATTTATTTCCACCTATTCATAGCTTTATTTTACTTAGATGTAACGTATATCTAGTTTAATTTACTAGTTGTCGTTCAGAACCGTGAAAGTTTCAGTGTCCCATTTGTAATGGATATGATTAGTTGGCCCCTTCCCGATTTTAGAATCTGTTGCCTTGGTAGATGAATCGGACGCCTGCAAGCGTCTGGATCATCCTCTGAGCGTCGCGGAGCATAATAATGCATCCACCTGCTCGGAAGGGGCAACTATACCATTCCATCACCCTCACAAATTTCACACGTTGTAACGAGCCTCAAAGACTCTTCTAGTTTAGATATTGCTTAAATACTAAAACAAAATTGATCGCTCCTAAAAAGAGAATGTCAAGAATATCTCCCTGGAATTTCTATTGGTTAAATATCCTCGATACAGAATAACGTATTCCAGATTTTCGAGAATAGACCGTGGCAGCTAATGCGGAAGGAAGAGGGCAGGATATTCCTGCACAGGTGGTAACCCCGCCCATTGGCACTTTCTCTCGAGCGAGCTCTGCTTCGAGAAGTAACGAAAGGCTTTCACACGAGAAGAGGGGCATCAAGTTACCTTCACACATACGAACAACTTCCCGCAGAATTCCTCACTTCCCATTCACAAAAATCCAGTAGTTTTGGTTCATTATTTACGCCCATCCTTTTCTCAGAAACTACTTGACCAAACTTAATAATGAAAGTATGGTCAAAAATAAAGTTTGGGGTCTAGTTGGTACTGAATTATCGGCATCGCTTCCTGTAAATCCTAAAAGATGAAATAATAAAAAATCAGAACATAAAACTCTTGAAATAAAATTAATATTTTCATGTTCGTTATCGAAAGACAACCTTCAATGAATCGGACCGCTTATAGTTCAACCCTTCGCTCCTCCTAACGACTAGAACTTCAGATAGAAAACGTTGCAAATTAATACACATCGGTTTATTATTTCTGTATTAGATCTTACAGATGATCTTAGCCCTTCTACGTAAATCGCTCAACACAAGATGAAGCGCCTCTACACCTTGTAATTGCATTCAAGATGAAAATACCTGGGCGGCTGGTAGACCTCCTAGATTAGACCTCCCATTGAACGGCTCTGCCTGCAGCCAGGCCTCCTGGTCGACCGTCTACCTGACCCTAGAAGTACGATTTTCATTACCCGAAAATGAGGTTTTTAAATTATGAGTGAAATGGATGAGTTGCTGCACACTCGAGTGGTCCCATTCGATTCAGGGAACTAATTTCTATCTTTTTCCAAGAAAAAACTACCCTCTCACGTCAAAAGTTTTTGAGATTTCGATTTTTTGACAGATCAGTCCTCAAGTATAATCCCTTAGGGTCGCCTATCAAGTTGAACTATCAAGATGCCGTCCAGTAGATTCGGGGTAGACGGCAAACGGACGGATTTTTTTTTTTTTTTTTTTTTTTTTCAATTCAATTTTTGAAATCTACGTACCATGAAACGCAAAAACAACAACTTTTGAGGGGGTTAAACTTTTTTCTTGTGGTCGATTACAACGGTTCACTATTGAAAACAATAGAGAAAAAAAAGGTTGACACTCATTTTTTCCATCTAACACGAACAATAATCTGAACGACTCTGAACATAGTAAAAATAGCCTAGTAAACTGTGACGAACAACTCAGCTAATATAATGCAAATGGAATTTTATTTTCAAGAGTTCTTTTTGAAATCGAGTTTCTAACAACCTATGTTATATTTTTGCGGACAAGTGAAGCATAGGTAGGTGATTTATTTTACCTCGTTGAATATTACCCATTTGATCCGTGGTTTTCGGCATCATCTCTACATGCATTATATTACACCATTTTAACATCATCTTTTATTTCTTACCGAGGGACTAGTATATGTGTGTATTCATAGACTTACAGTCATGTCTTTGGAACAACTAGGGGCCAATAAAAAAGTATTGGAGATACACTGATCAGCCGGAAGGGGTATAGTGCCTGATCTGTTACCTTCGCAGTCGCAGATACTTTTCCGTCCAAAGCCAGCGAAATCAACTTAATTACCATCCCTACAGGCGCCAATTAATTCTCACGATATTAAGAAAAGTTCATGACATTTTAATGTATTTTTATCTTGTCAAACAACCACTTTTTTCATAATATTTAACACCGCACGCGCATCCTTGATGTATAATTTTCGTTCTTCCTTATCCGTCTCTCTAGCGTCACGTTCTCAAGAGGTTTTTGTGCCTCGGGGAATGGCCTTCTCCCATTTCTGCGTCGCGCTTATTATGATTCCCGAGTTTAATTGCAGACTGGGTTCCAAGGACTTCCATGCAAAGAGGCTGACGTTTATCGAGCAGGATTGCCCAGTTAGGATCGCAGAAGCAAAGATCGGCAACACCCCGCGCCAGAGGGCAGTTGCACATAGTATCATGTTTCGTTCCTAAGCTGAGCAAGCCGCAATGGCCCTACTAACAGCTCCTCATGTTAGAGAAGACCGTCTCTCGGTCTTTTCAAGTCATGAAAGAAGAAAAAAATTGAAATCTTAACGGTGATTAAGAGGTGGAAGCAAGTTCAGAAGCGAGAAAAGATACAACTTTGCGGCGAAATGCTCCAATGCTGTCTCTCGTTGTATCTCTCTATCCAACCCTTGAAATATGTGAACGGGATTTGTGCGAGACAGAAGAATCAAAACAGTTACTTGTAATAATCAGAACATCATTCAAACGGAGAAGAAGATGTAATTTGGCATTGTTGCGGATAAGATGACTGTTGACTCAATAAGCGACCCGTTCCATCAAAACCGCTTCCCGCATTTCTGCTCAGCCCTTCTTGGAAACTGAAAACGATTTGTTCAATGACAGCCAACAGCAATTTTCTTGAGTCTTTTTTCGTTCTCCTTGTTAAATTTTTCTCTAACATTCCGAGCACGGCTACAGCGATCTTTCCTCATTCCCATTGGGGTTCTCCGTTTTTACGAGGTTGGCGTAGAGGAATGTAAGCAGCCGCTCCTAGCTTTCGTCTGAGTTATGGCTGTTGAATATTTTACCTTATTTGGCTTCAGTACTGGTTTCGAGGATCAAAATAAATGTTACGCCGTTTGTGGGCTTCATATTAATTTTTGGTAGTGGTGGCCGTCATGCACACGAGTCCATAAACTCAAACATACTGCGCATTATGCTTATTTGCTAATTAATTCATTATTTAAATATATAAACCTAAGAATCATGATTAAACATATTTTTGAGAAATATATAAAAAACTTATCACTTACGATAAAACACCAAAATCATCTCCGTAAAATGTATCAAGTTTACTCTTCAGCAACCCCATCTAAACGTCATGTCCGAGTCACAATTTCCGGATAAAAATGTCTCCACTTCATTAAAAAATCATTTCACTATGGATATTTTTGACCACCATTTACACATTTCCATATGTCTCAACTGAACATTGACTGATTTGAACCGCATAAAGTGAAGGATGCATTATTATTAGTATTGTGTACCTAATTTGAAAAAAAAAAAAAAAAAAAGTCTCTATCACTGTGTCCATAAATAAATATGTACTAAGTACAATAAAACTGAAGGATGAAGAAAAGTCGGCTGAGAATTGAGATTTGAGGAGAGTAAGACCTGGGTTAGTGAGGATCAAGCCACAGAACCTCCTATTTGACTTCCTATTGATCAGAATTTCGAAATTCAGGCGACGGAGTGCACAACTCAATACAATTCTGAATAGAACAAAATAGGTAACAACGAGGAAAATCAGTTAAAAATAGCCGAGGTCTGACGTCGCACTGTGTTCGAGTATACATATATGTAAGTAGCGGGACCATTGTTTTCAATTTCGGGTAAATATGAAATATAAAATAATTTTTCCGTAACAACGAAAATTTCAACTAGCAGTTGTACGTTTGGAACTATCCTGAAGAACTGACCTTTGGTTTTAAGTTTGTATTTGTCCACCACACCTCGTCAAAAACTTTAGTTTCCACCAGAGTTTCATGAAAATGTACAGGAATGTGAGGGTTGGGCTGCAAATGGTCCCCAAGTGAGTCTCGTATCTCATAAATCAATACTTCACTCTGCGCATGAGGAAACGTTAAACGCATCCATTGTAGTTTGGGTATTTTCTTACGGCCTAGTCATACCTCATACAAGTTTTTAAATTTATTGCATTTCAATTTACTATTTTTCCCAATCACACTCACCTACAATCTAGTAAGCATTTCAAAGACCATTCATGTTAACATACATACAAACACGTACACTAAATACGAAACACACACACGCACATTAAATTTGAAATTACTCAGACATGACATGATTTCGGAGAATGCATTCCCATTATTTTTCACGGATAGATACGTACTGTTTCTGATGAATTGGAGACTAATCTCCAATTTCTCAAATGAACAATGAACGTGTTAGAATGAAACAAGAAACAATGAATCGAGAGCCTAACGCATCACGAACCACGACAGCGTTAATAGGATAATTCCTCGCAAAAGAGAAATGACAGATTCCGAAATTCGAAGGGAAAGCCTGAAAGCGTAGGGAACGCCATTTCAAGTGTGGCTGTAACAAGACAGCGAGGTTTACGGCGAATGGGACGAGAGAAAAATGAAAGGTGATTGAAACGGACGTGCAATCATTTATACTCTACTCTCCCTTCCTGAGAGCCGACGCCGTAAATTTTCGACCGATTCTATCGCTCAAGTTTCATTTTTAACCGACTTCAAAGAAAAAGGAGTGTTCTCTCAATGTTCTCTTGGTTTGAGCTGGGTGAGACTTCGCACCACAAGAGCTATCATCACGAACTCCCTCAAATATGTTGAACATTTCACATCAGAAAGTTACAAGTAACTAAGGGATGTCAATGAGACGGATTCAACATCATCAGGTTCTCCAGGCAAACAAAAACTTCAAGAGTAGGAATTTCGATACTTTCATGGTTCTATAAATTATTGGAGAACATTTTTATAAGGTTCAGTTATTATTATATTCTTTGAGTCTGTTTGTATTGAAATGCAGTCAATTTTTAGAACATACTCAATATTAAAAATAATGGTTCTGATTCATATAGGTAGACTTTTAAGTAATATAATCTCAACAAGCTTATGTCACACTAGAGTTGACGTAGCAAGATGAGTTCTTTCATCGTAGGCTAAATTGTTGGCAATGAATGATTCACGTTACCCGAAAAGATGTTTTTTGCGTGTGAAAACTCTCCCACCAGCGGATGGTATCCGATATGTTCGCCAAGTCGAAACGTTGCTTGGTGCATGGAGGGGGGCGGGGAGCCTTGAGGCCTTAAAGGAGACCGAAATTAAGGCATTTCGGGCCCAGGTAGGCAGGTTGATTTCTGGGCTGATAACAAAATCATTTGCTGAGGATTTCATAAAGGTTCAGGAATCCAGATTTAATAAATACTTTTATGAACGGTGTCTGGGGGGCAAGGCACGTCTCCATACTTAGATTGTAAAGGATAGACGCTGTATGCTAAACGTTTGGTGGCACAGAGTCGATTGGCTGGGCATAGGACGGTTTCTCTTTACCCCACTGGTATTAAAACCGTATTTGATTGGGATACTGTTTGTCCGATATGTAACACCGGAGGAAAAGATACCACAAGCCACCTTTTGTGTAGTTGCCCTATTTTCAAGGAGAGAGAAGAAAGTATCTAGGAGGCATATTGCTGGATGAGGAACACCTAGTTGGTTTGCTGAATGTGATAGAGCCCCAGGATTATAAAAAATTAAATGCGTTCATTCAGGCGGCTGTCGGGCAGCGGCAAATTATTGTTAATGAAGGTTTTTGAATTGATGTTTTGTAAATTGTTTAGTGATTTTTAGTTTAGTAGTACTATCAGAAGTTGTAACAAGTGAAGTGAGTGTTTTCATTTTCTTTTAGGAAGATTAAAAGTAGTTTGAATGATGTAAAATAGCCTATATTGATCAGAGAGACCATGTGTTGTCAGTTTTGTGTATTTTTTTATTAGCTGGTATAAGCACTTTTCTAATTTATTAAGAAGTGTTTCATGCAACTCCTCGTAATGCCTTTTGGCTTATACAAATAAAAATTCATTTCATTTCATAATCTCAACAATTTTGTTTTGGCTTAGAGCTATATCAACGCACCACTTCCGCCTGAGCGAGAACAACAACCTTGCGTAGTGTGACTAGTGGGAATAGAAGATACCTATCCTCTATCCTCACTGAGCGTGACGTCACTTTTGTATGAGAAGTCGTACAACGCAAACAACTCTTCTCAGGAAAAGACGAATGAAGTTAGAATTTTCAATTTGATATTTACAGTCATATAAAAATTGTAAATCCAATCGTTACAGACCAGTGGGTAACAGACACTATGCTGTCAAGCCTTACGTATTATATCTTGTGCCTGCAACCGAAAACGTTGATTCAATTGAAAATATCGCTCAGTCAATGAAATGTGTGGAGGTAGGTCTATTACGTCTTCCTAAATTGCCAGCGTCAAGTTGACCTCAGTCAATCTGTGGGAGAGCAGCCCGGAGGTCTAACCTTTGTTGCTCAAGAATTCCGTGGGTTTCCACATTTGCGGGCCACCTGTTCACGTTTTACAGTTGATTCAACAATTTTCAATCGTGAAAATAGGTTATTAATTGAACTAGGGTGTATAATTATAAAAAAGAACTAGTGCTTATCCAAATGAGTTCAGGATCACTTTTAATATCTTTATACAAACAAAATCTTGTCTTGGATGGCGGGCAATTAGGTCAAAAGATTGATCATTGACCTACTAACACAATCAATATTGAAAAAATGTTTCACTTGAGGTGAAATATTGATGCAACATGAACATTCAATCTACTTGACAAAATACACCGGTGAGTACACTGGAAGATTCCACGAAATGAGTTACGGATGATGTCAAAGAACATAACGCGGCGAGAAAGTTCCAAGTGGAACTCCCAAGGGTTTTTCAAGGCTATTGTGGTTTAGATGCATTATGCAGATGTGATGGGTAGAAACTTCCGACACAAGGTGTATTAAAGTAGTGAAAAGTTGGGAACAGGCCTCCCAACCGAGGAAATTGCCCAGGGCGAAGTGGTAAAAGGTACGACGGAAAGCGTTCTTAGCTGAGCAAGAGCACTAGACAGGCAAGAAGTCAGACCGAGTGGAAATCCAAGTAATGTTAAGGAACCAACGAATAAACCAGAAATCAGTCAATAATATTTAAAAATTTTTCACGAACTAAAACGTCAATATTCTGCGCAATATACATGTCCGGCAAGTGATCTAACAAATTTTTTTTGGGGTAAAACTGGACCGAAAATGAAGCCATCCATCTCAACGTACCCGATAGGACAAATATGAAACCCACATTTTGGGCAACAAAATACCGCATCCATCCACTTAAATTCGACTATTTTTCAACTTCTGACAGCATTTTCGGATTCAGCGTAAAGATTTCCATGTGCCTAACGTATTCTCATAACAACTGACTTCCAAGAATACGAATTGTAGCTGAAACATTGTACATTAAAAAATATTATAATGAAACTAATAAAATTCTGAAAATACTTCAACTTCAATTTCATTCTCAAGAAACTCGCTGGAAGGTTCAAACCTCTGAAAAACTTGCAAATTCAATCACTTTTCTAGTGGTGTGGTCAACTTTGCGATTCCGTAACGATTTCATGAAGAAATTCCAAGCTGAAGGGGAAAAACTGTGGGGCACCTTATGTTTTCGTAATTGAAGCCCGGCTACTTTATGACGCCAATTAAATGTGAGGTTCGAATGTTTTGTACTGTTTGTAACCCGTTTAATTTTTCAAAAATATTTTCCAGATTAATTTTGCCAATCATGTTCCCAATTAATTTTGCTCCTCCTTTAAGCGCAGGGATTCCGGAAATGCCTCCTTTTTTTCCCCCAAACTAAGATGTCATCCAGAGACCGATATGAAATTGCAAAGTTACCACTCGAAAGCTCCTTAAATTTGCAAATTTTACAGAGGTTTGACATATTCCAGCATGTTTTCTGAAAATTTTGTGGAAGTTCAAGGATTTTCAGCAAACTTATAGGTATTTTTAAATGTTAAACTGCAATTAGGGTCCTTAGAAGTTAGTTTTTGATCATGCGAATAAACCAGGCATGTAGGAAGTTGAACGGTGAATCCGAAAATGTGGCCAAAACATGGAAAAAAGTTGTTTTCAAGCCGAGAAATATGGTTTTTGGGCCAAAAACGTGGTTTTTTCAAAAATCTTCAACGAACTATATCTCAGGAACGAACTGAGGAAGAAACAACCGGTTGGCAGCGCTCGGCTCCATTCTATGTCTACTTTCACCCAAATGTTCGGGATTCTTTGCAAATGGTAAGTGAACGATGACAAAGAAAACTATTACGACCTGTAGCACAACAGCTGGATATCCTTCGAGAGTAGCTAATTTTAATTAGCGAATATCCTGCTAAGAATTTCACTTATCCCGCAGATGTTACGTTGACAGATGGTAAGAAATTTAAGGTGTAGATATAATGGAATTCATCAGGAGTTGGTCATTAAGTACCTAATGGAATATAATTCCAGAATCTATTTCAATTCAAAATTATTTCTTTACGTTGAATGTCTTCTAACAAAAGAATTCCGACGCCCATAACCTTTGGAGAGAGTGATAAATGGATCCTCGGTTGATTAGCGAATTTTTACCCAAAATTCATTAAATTAGCACCAGCTCTTGAAATGTGGATCAACAAATTCAATGGAGTTGCTTCCCCCATTTTCTCTTGATCGATTTCCAAAGGTATTGCACTATTGCCATCGGATTCTAAGGTCTCAACGTTTTGCATGATATACTTAATAATACATAGGTCAATTGTCGTTTTTGTATCTACATGATTGGCAATGCATAGCAACAACATCCAAAAGCGCAATCTTTCACCTTTATAATCACGTTATTGACATGAAAAAATCTATTTAAATAATAATAGGGGGCATCATGAATTTAACCGTAGATGCATTCAACATAACAATCCCTGTTTTAAATAACTTCTAACAACGCTCGGAGTGGGTATGATTCACAATGGGTATAATCAGGAAGTGCTTACGTTTTTGTAACTCTATTATTATTGTCAATATGATGAATCTAACATTCTGTGGGATCTGGAGCGGGCGAAATATGACCCCCGATGATCATATTTGTTTGGGTAACATATATATTATGTAGCTTAAAAGACTAACATCAGAATCCGCTTACTCGGACGAGTGAAAGCGAGCCAGAAAGATTATGATCAGTTAGCTTATGAAACTGTTTTCTGGGTATAACTGAACAGAACACCTACATGTTCATCAACCATATAAATGTATCCTCGAGCGTCATGCTGCCAGGGAAAATGGAAATCAAATCTCTTCAATTTACAATTTCTTTACTGAGGAAGAGGTCTTGCTGAATCTCTAACCCGAATCATAGGTTCCAATGTATTCAATTCAAATACTTAGGTGTCATTAGTGATTTACTCTCAGATACCATACAAATATTGAGATTTCAAGGTTTAAGTGAAGCGAAGAGGGAATTCAATGAATCATTACTACTACATTTCTAAACGGAAGGCATAATGTATACAGCACATTTCTCGAATTGTTAGATATTCTCACTACTGGTCCTAGATGTCAAGTCTTCAGGGAGGTCAGAAATCTTCAGAAGCCGAAGAAGTAAAGCATCAGACTCGACGCTTAACCCCAAGTTCTAGACATATACCTATTCCATTAGAAAGGACGCTATTAGTGAAACCGTTAGAATTACAAACTGCGAGTTACTGTTTTTCGAAAGCCCAACATAGCTAGTCGGTGGATCTTTGAAAACATAGATTCAGCTAAAAGAAATTAGGATAAAGAAATCACCAAATATTCGCTTTAGTGTGAATTTTACGCATCGTCCCTTCTAAACATGCTGGGGACGAAGAACGTGGCCCTCAAAGATGTTGGGAAATTAATGGAAAAGAAATGAGCAGCAGCCCTTGTAAAGTACCGGTATGCACTGAAGAACAACAGACTATAAGTTGAGCTTACCGGTGAAACAATCTCAGCGGGGTCAGAAGGCTTGTCCTCGATGACTTTGGGGGTCGGGGTCTGGAGGATGGTCGTCAGCCGAAGGACCATCTTGACAAACACGTCACACACTACAAACCCGTATTTCACTTTATGGACTTAGCTAATCTAACAGTACACCCATGTCAGTTGTGAGTACGGCGAACAAAAACTGATGAAGATTAGTGATGGCTAAACCTTTGTAACATGAACCGGATGTAGGTAAAGACTATATTGGTAGTAGATTCCATAACAACCGAGCAGTTCTGTACTTGAACTCGAAAAGATCACATGAGGTTCGTTTTAGGAAATAGTATACCAGAATTGATATTTCTTACAGGGGATGATCAAATCAAATATGAAACACAGCACATGCAATCTCTGCCACTTTATTGGACTTCAAGAAAAACCAATTCAGAAGGCGTCATGAATAGAAAATCCAACTAGGTATATTGGTTACAGTTTGAAAGTCAACATTAGTATTTCACGATTTAATTAGTAAACAGCAGTGGAATAGGGTATGGCTGGAACCTTCTTGATATTGTGCTCTAGATTCTGAAGTATATTTTTTAGGAATGAGCAAGAAATGTGAATTGTAAAAGAGAGTAGATAATTGTTAGACACGAACTGTGCGACTGGCTACAACATACAGGGGAAGGCTGGAACGAGCCAAATGGAACTATTCGGTTGTTGATGGCTATCAACTGGAAAATATGATTAGAGCTATCTGAGATGGAGTTTTTAGGGTGTAGAGAATGGTGATGAAATGAAAAAGGAATGAAAACACTATGGAAACTACGAACTGCGGGAAGTAGACGCAGAGACGTAAGCCGGTACACTGAAGTGGAAGGTTCCACTTCCATTTCTCGAGATGATGGTTCCCCCTTCCACCGACGTCTTCGCCGTGGGACTCAGCAAGGCCGCGGAGCCTTTCGGGTGAGAACAAGGATAGTCCTGGAGTAGAGGCCGAAAATGTGCGTTCTCAAGGAAAAAAGAATGTTTGATAAAATATTCTGAAAATTTAGTTGATTCTTGGGAAGAAAACTGCCCTGCAAAGCTGGTTGAAAATGAACATTATCAAGTTGTTTTCCCTCAAAAATCCCTAGAATGTGCTAAGTGGATTTTGAGTAAGTCCTGTATTTCCTCAGTCTAGGCTAGTTTTATATTTCATAACTATAATTAACGAAATCTGACAAGCTCATTTGCCTTAGGGTTAGATACTTTCTGAAGTTTGTAATCAGGCAGTTCCAGGTAGGACCCTTTCAACAAAAACACAGAATTTGTAGGAGGAACGTAGTCTATTTCCACAGAATTAAAGAGTTGCAGTCTAAATTGATTTCGATTGTAAGTTCATGGGTTCCGAAATTACGCCGCAAACGATTTAGTGCATACCCTTTTCAGTTGACCCACATTACAACATTCTATTATGGGAAATGACAAAGAAACTTTTTTTTAAAAGTATTAATCAATCAAAAGTGCTTGATGTGTTGTGCCAATCCCTAGTCAATATCAAGTTGCTTATTAAAAATCAGAAAATTTAGGCCGATTCTCTAAAGAGTTGCTATAAATTTGATACTGTCGTAGAAGGATTGATTATCATCAATATGTAAGGGGACAAAAAATAAGTGAATACTTCAAACTCAAAATTGGAGGTTTGTTGCTTCTTATTCAAGGTCGTACAACCTCTTCATCGTTCTTGGTCGTATCAATGTTTCAGATCATTTACACTGTGGGACAGAGACCAACCAACCGACATACGTAGATCATATCAACAAGAAATTATTTACTCGATAAAGGATAATCATGGGCTCACGAATAATATTGTTGAGTCTTAAACAGCCTGAACAGCTTTTGAGTAACAAATGTGGCAGACCATCGTGAAAAATGTAACATGATAATTTTACACAAGACCAAAGTTGGTTACGAGACAGGGTGAGGTCACCCACAGAAGTACCCTACATCAACTCTCCCTTCTAAAATAGAAAGCTAGAACCCTCAAGGCATCTGCGCCCAGGAAGGTTGACAACAATTGTTCGTCCCCTCCAACTCGAAGAAATAGGGGCCGTACAACTTCAGATCATTGACAACAAAAAGAAGAAAAACTGCATACGTTTTGAAAACGTAAACCAACAAAGTTACCGGACAACAACCATCGGAAATAATGAACTAAAATTGTTCCAACTCAGGTGGGTAACAACCTGCCATTTATAATCTTGAGGATAACTATGAGATCTGTAACAATCGGTCATTACAACTCGCAGAAATATGAAACTGTGCGTGTGTCTATGAGATTGAACACGTCATTTTATACAACTTCAAAACCTTGAAACCAGACGGTAGCATTAGTTTCGCACTTGTAAAACAATGTTTGAAATGATTCAAGAGGGGTCATTGTACTGAAGAGCGTTTGACGAGGTCTGACCTTTATCTATCTCGAAAGGAAGGTGTACTGAGTGTGGGGCTTGAAAACAATCAATATTTACCACCTGCCAGGTTTATGGGAGCAGAACATTTAAAAATAACAAACCGCCTATATAATATGAGCATTTCCAAGTTATTTGAGTATTTTACTGTACCTACGTTAAAATAATTTCTAAAAAAGAAGGAGAGAAAAACCATAATTTGAGACATTTTTGTTGCTTCTTATTCAAGTCGATTATATGAAAAAGAAAACAGCCCCTATATAATCTTCAGTTGAATAGTTATTAGTAGATCTTTAATTGCACCATTTTATGGAGCAGATAAAGTCACCATTGCTAATACTCTAATTCGGACAGTCAGAGAAAGACTCATTCACGTAGATAAAATACCGATCATCGAACAGACCTCAGCTGATAACCTTCCTTTATTATATTGACCGCCTTCGACCATTGACACTCGATAAACCCAATCAGTTTGACCTCATAATATCAACTATATAATAATAAACACCCCTTGAAAGATTGCATCTAAGGTCACTCGAGACTTCACCTCGAATGCGATTTGAGAATTCGGGAGGGTCGACGAAAACCGGTAGGTAGCGCAATGAGAAAAGAAGAAATTCCAAACCGGTTCAAGGCACCAAACAACCGACGATTTCCGTTTAACACGAGCCTAACAAAAAGTAGAAACCAAATTTTGGTAGAATCAAAGGAAAATAGAGGAAATGTACATGAACAGTTTATACCATAAATCACTTCACTTGACGGTTTTCAATCCAGGTTAAAATTAACAGAAAACAGAGGAAGAAAAAAGCGTGTTTGCAAAATAAGCTTATTATAAACCTCCGCCCATGAAAATGTAACCATGCTAATGAAATGTGTATGTTGTATGTTCAACATAAGCATATACTTATTAAAAAATATGTATACATGCTGACATGTGAAATAGTGCAATCCATGTTTCATTTGGTTATCTGTTTGGTTCTGGTGAAGAGTGTTATGACCTCTTGGATTATGTATACCTGATGTCATGTGATACCTGATATCATTTCCAGGAAAATCAGGTAGGATTGGTCTTGAAAACCTTTATATGTTTTACAGAATAATTTCTTCCAACACGACCATTCATAACCACATCCAAGTTAGTCCACACAACTATTTGTCGACTGAGATAAGATTAGCCACGGAACACAATGCCCGTTCACGAGGCAGGTATCTAACTCGTTCTTCGAAAATGGACTTCTCCAATTCCGTTAAATTTTTGACGAAGTATTCCCAACGCCACTTCCCAACTTAAGGGAAAAGGAGTCGCATTCCATTTCGTGAATATTCCAAACATTTTGCCTTTATCTACCTACTAAGGTTGAATCTAGGGTGGAATTCACATTACCCTTCTCGCAGGGGGTTAGAAAAATCGATGGAGGCTTCTCAAGAGGTTTCTTCGCCTTTTCATCGAACTTTCCTCCGCCGTGGAAAATTATTAGCAACCGAATTCAGTAGAAAAGGAACCGGTCTCGTCAATTACCCAACAAATCGTAACACGCGAACCTCAAAAACCAAAATGTTCTAGCATTTTATGTAGGTTGTTTTCACTATAGATCCATCATCCAACAACCTTAAATAATAAATAAGGTAATAATTAGTAATGAAATTACTGAAATGACATTGAAAAGTACCATCAGAGTGAGTTCATTTCAAAAACCAAGGTGGATAACAATTTGAAGGTGTTTTGCTTAATATAAAGACCTGCTTATACCTGCTTGATCTGCTTATATCTAATTAAATGGTATTTTTCATGATCGTAAATTTATGAAAGCAATTATACTATAGAACTGTAAAACAAACAGCTATACATATTTTTTAGTGGTATGTGTACATGAATTTTATTTATTACGCAAAACACCCCCTAACTTGATAGCAGAGAGATTACTAATCACGTTTCAGTCAACAATTCAACTTAACGTTGTGACCACGACAGTACATGTCACAATTTATTTAGGCAAGAGAGATATAAATTCAACTAGTGGAAACGAAACTTTTAGACGTGAAACTTCATACATATTTCAGTTCGACCATTGTTGAACCAATCACACTGCATTGAATTAGCAAACATTTTGAAGTCAACATTCACACTCTCGCAGAAATAATATTGTAGTTTTGAGAGATGTTAATTAACTCATGGAATTTAAACTTTTAGAGGTGAAACTTCATACATATTTAGAGTCAAACTTTTTTGATCCCTCACAATGAATTGAATTAGCAACACCTTTGCATCACCTTTCCTATCCTCGCACTTGATATTGAAGTTTTTCATGGAACCTGGATATAAAAGTCTCTACTTCAGTTGCAAAGAACTCACAAATCTATACTATGAAGTACTGTGCTCGTACAACCCAAAGGAGTTGAATGCAAACTGCACCCATCGCTATTCATAAATGATTTCTCACAACCAAGTGAAAAATAAAATTGGGAATTACCCATTTACATCAACTTTCAATTGGTTGGATTACAATCCCAATGTTCAAAGAATCTCGTACAATCATCAAAATACATTAGAACCTAGGTCTTTACATATCAACTGCCCATACTGATAAATTTGAAAGCTACACGGAAACAATAAGGCACTACATGACCGTGCTAATTGTTTGGTACAAAATTAGGTACGTCGAGTAAATAGATCTTACATTTCTGGTATATCGTTCAATGGAAACGTAAAGCTAATAAAAAGGCGAACCTAAGATCGACAGCTAACGAATGACTTAGCTAGAAAGGAATGTGAAATAGGGCAAAGAACGTGGCGACCCAAGAAACTCGCAAACCACCCAACGGAGACGGTGTGTCTGGATTTAAACCAATAAAATGTGTCATGCAAATAACATTGATTTGGTTCTACTTCAATTTAGGGTCGACACAAATGTGAAAACGCTCAGATTCAGGGGAGTAGAACGTTGTACGAGTATTAGATCATGCCAACTAGATACGCGCTATCAATTTCCATGATAATAGATACGTTTTTTCGTCAAAAAGTTGGAGTTTTGGTTGATAATATTACTTAAGGTGTTGCTTTTACGAACACAGGCAACATTAGCAATTTTAGACCAGAAATATTTAAGTAACTCACCTGTCGAGTGCCGTAGGTTTCCGCTTCCTCTTGGAACTTTCTGTCGCCTTTATCCATCATTGCTCCTTCAACATTCGCACTGTTTCCACCGTTCTTTTTATTAAATATTCGCGTTATCACTCCCCACATGAAAATCTGCTGCACCGAGCATTATTCCAATAAAAACCTAAACTTGGGGGAGAGACGAAACTTGCCCGACGGGGTCTAGGTTAGATTGAAGTCTCCAACCCAGGGCTGAAAGTAATGAAGGGTGGAAGAAAACTTAATAGTCGAATTAATTCAAAACTGACAGCTACAAGGGAATATAACAACTTAATCAATACAGAAATCGGATTAACAGAATATACAAAGATTTAGCTAAGCTCCTATGGTTTTCCGAAGTCAAAACTGCGATACAGCACGAATAACAAAACTAGGGTCCGACAGGGAGGGGGATTTTCGCGAGTTCGTAACACTTTTTTACAGGGCGTTTTCAACGGATTTTAAGTTCGTTTAGGTCACTTATCGACACAATCTGAACACAATCCGCGGAAGGTGCTTTGGGAGAACGTTTTACGATTCACAAGAGGAAAAAATCACATCAAAACTTTAGACGGCCGATCGACGAAGAACCCATCAGCACCTGAAGACGGGATGAAACTCCGGCATGGCTGGCCCATGTCGCACTGCGCGAAGGCTTGTTAGCGCTCCTACAGCTTATCCGAAGCACTAAAAAGCCCGCCACGCTTGATTCAAAATCGTATCACCAGTTTCCCGCGTTTTCAAAACAAAATAACTACCGACCTGAATAAACGGAAAGAAAACCGTGATAAAATTAAACAATAAGGCACATCTGAGAAAAATTAGCAATCTTGAAGTGTAATACGATGCAATTGAGGAGGAATGCTTCTTGATTGATTATAATGGTTCGTAATCACGATTAACATAATAACTGAATTAATAATATTGACAATCACGATAAATATACAGGGTGCCCCAGGAGTTATGCACAATCCGACTCCTACGTGTTCTACAACTCATTTCCGATCAAAATGTCTTATAGACATTTGTTGCCAGAGACTTCGTTACCGAGCTATTCGCGATTTAAGATTTTTTTCGTGTTTTCGATCTTAGGTCATTAAAACTGTCATAACTATACGTATGACGTAGGAGTCGGATTGTGCATAAGTCCTGGGACACCCTGTATCACTAAAAAGATCTAATGTTTGAAAATTAGGAAAGTTACGGAGGAGGCATTGTCTTGGTCAGGGGCTAGGATATGCAATGACCCGCACGACCGCTCGGTCTTGAAGGAGGGGTTGCTTTGTGCGCCGTGTATTATCAACCCCAATCTGAGTTGGCCGTAGCATTGGGTGTTGCAATGTTCAAAATTTGTTGTTTCTGACCAATTTCAGTTTTAGTAAAATGTTCATTGACTCGAACATGTTATCCAGTTGTTGGACAATGGTAAGATATTGGGGTTTAAATCGAGTTCATACAAAGAGTTAGAGCTTAAACAAGATTGATAAGATTTAAATTAAAAAAATAAACATTTAAAAATGAAAAATGAAAAAGAATTTAATGAATGAAAACGTTCGTTTGTGATCAGCGTCTACGGTATTTCCAAGCTGTCCAGCCAAAGTCAGGATAATCGAAGATCCGAGAGACAGCTACTGTTTGTGTTCATTTACGATTGATTGCGATGATTTGCTTTCAGTTGAGCAGCTATACCACAAGTGAATATGTTGACGTGTTTTTTGTGTACGGTTTTGCCAATGGTAATGCTTCTGAAGCAGCAAGGGAGTCACACTCTTCCTGCGTACAACTCACACTCTAGCGAACACGTCGGATAGTATCTGACTTGAAAAATTTAATCCTTAATTGCCTCCAGCCTCTTTTGAAGAGAAAGTTGGCTAGTGATAGAAGACTGGACCACACTATTCGAACCAATACGTGAAATAGTCTTCCCTGGTCAAACCTCGTAGAGAGGGGCACTGGACCCAATGCCCACGGGCCCGGATTTGGTCGTTTGAAGCTCCCTCGTTTAGTTTTAATTTCATTGGAAGTATTAATACAGAATTAATAAATATACACTTACAACACTTCAGCTGTTTTTTTAGGGCACCCGGAATTTCGCCCTTGGGTCCGGATTCCCTCTTCAAAGCCCTGCCCAGGGCTTTGCAAGGAATGCGATTTGAAGGTTTGTATCGGCCCAATCAGGAGCATTTACTTCGAAAGAAGGCAGAATTTTTAATTTTAACATAGGCCGCCCAGTAAAACTGGCCAATCAGAGAGCCTAAGTGCAAGACAATGCAGTTATTCCTCTGCTTACAACTACGGGCGTACATGTCATCGTTTCGTTCTATGATTCGATGACTTCTCTACCTTATTCATGTTCAGATTATTTTCAGTTCTGTTTTTGAGGTGATTTAATAGTGTTAGGTTAATAATAATTCAATACTATTTACCAAACTTAACTGTCTGAGCTGCAGCCAACGCTGCGAATACAAAAATCATGCAGCTTTGTTTCATAAATCCTTTTTATTACACGAAACGTGAGTGAAATTAGAAAGTTACTCACATATATACCATTTGCATGTGGTTAAAATTTGTATTTTGGCGAAAAAAAAAAAAAAAAAAAAAAAAACTTGTCTGTGAGGTGAGGAAATTCCACTGTTTGTAATAGTAATACTTTCCATGTCAACGACGTAGTACGAGAGGAAGAAAGGAAAAATCATAGTAAAACATGTATATTACAAAACAACAGATTTGTATTTTCATCATAAATCCCATTCATTGAAATAATTTTTTCCCCATGACAGTCAAGTGCTTGGGCGAAAAGGTACTTATATGCTTTAAGTAAGCAGAATATTCATGGTAGAAAACGTTAAAAGGCTTTAAGAAGATATTATGTACATACATAGTTAGCAACAAATAACAATATTAGAGAAATATGATTTAGCTAAAAGCATAATTTAAATATAGTGCGTCAAAACATTAATATGAGCTAACCCTACTTGTCATGGACGGAGACTTTCATTACAATTCTTGTAACATAAACTATTGTTTGAAGAAGCGATTTCAACTTCAAAACGTGGTTGAGTGGCAATATGTCTAACAATTTCAGACTTTAAAAAAATGTTTCATTTCACAGCTTAAAACAATTCAACTTTTAAAAATATAAAATACGACTTCTTGAGCTTTTAATTTCTTTTGTGCCATTTTAGGTTGAGGAAACCTTGAAAACTATTTTCTGAAATTTTCGAAATCAGATCGAGTATTTCATGTTTATGAAGTTCCTCCAAAACTCGGTAGGAGCCGCTGCGTATGAAAATCTAATAAATACTACTCCACTGAATATTTATACCCTGATTTAGATGTCATTGAGAAAAATTGGGATAATTGATTGCATGCGTGTATTATTGGGATGGAAGAAATCTGGAGACACAACTTCCTAACTAACTCCAACTCCTTTTTCCAATAATAATTTCTGTAAGGACTGTGATCCCGAAAAATAACAAAGAGTAGGATTCAACTTTGCAGCAGAATTTAATTAATTTAATTCTATTTAAGTTATATAACGCAACTCTCTACGAAACTACGCTAAAAATAGAAGGGAATAAATTTATTTTCCGACACTTAATTACTAGCAAAAAGCACCATACTACAACAAACCACAGTTCTTTCGTAGAACCATGCTGCTTAATTAGATTTTTGTAACAGCTGCAATTAATATGAACAAAATATGAAAAAGAAAGAGTTTACATTGCTTACAAATACTGAAAAATAAATGCTTAGACTTATATAACTTAAAACTATCGTCTGTAAAAAATAGTTACACAAGCATAGAATAGTAAGCTACATGATTCACTACTCACCCAAGGCACAAATATCACTAGATTTAGGAATGGACGAGTTCTGGAAAGAAGTAAATGGAAATTTTTGATACAGGTACGATGCGAGCAGCCGATAAAATATTCAGTCATAATTCAATTGCTTCAGCTATGGCACCAAATATTGCTATACGCACCTGAGTCAGCACATATATCAGAATGACGATCACAAGACAAGTCAAGCAACATAGATATTCTTGTACATAAAAATGATTTACATCTTAAAAACTAATAAGCATTCATCACTATTCAACTAAAGCATTAACGATAGAAAACGATAATCTAAAACAATTTGAATTTCTAGGTTTGTTTTGGTTTTTTATTTGTTGCATTTGGATGCGGATTGTCACGCGAATTCGAGATAGTTGATACATAAGAATCTTTGAAGGAAGATTCTTTGATGAAGAACGTAGATAACATCAACTAAAAATGTTACTATAGGGGAGATTCAACCAAGACAGCGAATACCGAATACGGCCGCAGGAATTTGAGGTAAATTATATAAGTTTCCAGTCCTCAATTTTCATGGTTCTAATTATTTCATAATCACGTATCTATGAAAGAATATTTACATGATAGATCAAAATATGCAAAGATATTTCTCAATGGCATTTCTACAAAAATTATAGGTTGATTGAACAAAGATTTTTTAGAGACCTTAAGCGAAGGCATCGAGCACCTAAGCATTACATGAGCCATTCGGATGGGCGTAGGGAAAGATCTACCTAAATCAATCCTTTTACAAAATATGGATTCGTGGAAAAGGTGTAGTTCATAGACCTGTATGAAGCTTGAATCAACCGGTCAAATACCGTCAGATGAATTTATTCGTTGAGAATACCAATTATGGTAACCACCATTAGCAATAGGTCATGTTGACGAGTAATATCAATTCCAGGGGTTAAAATATCACTAGATTGTGTACAATGATGATTGAAAGTATACCTGAACCAGATAATACAGCATAATACGCGTCCATTTGAAACTTTTTGATTGTTCACGTTAGGATCACGAAGATCTGTAAATGAGTACAATATTCTTGAAAGTGGGGCTGACGTTTCTCTGGCTACGGTGGAAAATGAACACTATCTCCCACACCCTGCGAACCTCATCTGCTTTTGTTATGCCGATGTTAAGGTAGGAAGAACCTCAAACGACCATCAAATTTGTAGCGGCTCGGCTTTAATCACAACCAACAATTTGACGTTGGTGATGCAGCTGCCTTGAAGTTTGAGGTTCCACTCTACCTCAAATTAATTTGCCAGATGAATCACATTGATGTTATAGCCTAGCTGATACATATATCCTGCAATAACATTATGCCAGTGGTAAGGCACCTTGTTATGAGCAATATTTAATCTGCGATCACATCCTGCGTCTTTACAAATGCAGCTTCAAACTTGACTGGCTCTAATACAATTGTATAGGTAATTATTTTGCTGGCTTATTAAACAGTCTAATGGCATCCGCAGCTCTTGACCACCATATTTTTGTATTTTTTTAATATGACATTGCTTTCATCAACAAAGTACAATACAGAAATAGGAGTGAGCTTAGTGGGGGCACAACACGGTCTGGGAACTCTAAGAGGATTGATGAGATTCACCAGGGTTTGGACGATCGCATGATTCGTGGCATTCATATGAGCATTCAGAGGGAAATTGCATTCTCCGCTACAGTAATAGGCGCTGTAACCAACAGGTGCTATAATCCAATCCTGTAAAAATGAATACGAGAAATTAAATACAGCACATCAATGAAGAGAAAGGAAAATTGAAATTCTAATCGTCGAAAGTAATTAAAGATAGCACCTATACTTAAACTATGACTTATCAACGTAACCCACAATTGTTGGAAGGTTGTGGAGTTTAGGTTAACATCAAGGCAACAGACTGCAAATTCCACGGACCCGAATGTTGAACGAGGAAAAAGATGCAGAAGAGGGTATGTTGAGTGTATAAAGCTTGGCAGAATAGTAACAGTGGGCAGAACTGTCCATTGTTGTTTTCCTAAAGACTCAGCAAAAGTCTAGCGAGGATGCTGCTCTTGTGGGAGTTGATTTTCCGTTCATTGAAACCAGCCAACTAGATCTTTCATTACATCTAATGGCATTTTATTTTTATTTTTTTTTAAATCTGGAAATGCCATCTGAGGACATGACACCGGAGAATATAGTTGCCAAAATGCTTGAAAGAGTGGAGTGTTGGACCTTCGTAGCTGTCTATGTCGTTGGCATCCTGCAGAGAAAGATCGCCCAAGAACGGGAGAGACAGAGGAGGCTACAAATGGATCGAGAGGAATAAATAGATCCCAAGGACTTGGCCTGAAGTAATGTGTTGAACAGTTCCAGGCCGAGTTCCAACGTGGGAAAGGTAGGTGAGGTTTTAGTGAGTTTGAATCCTACATAACCTGAAGAGCGGTCCCTTCTGAGTATCTTATGAGATTCGATTTTCACCTTAGGATCTTAAAGATTTCCTCACCTGCCTACCGAAAAAAAGGAACTTTTTCAGCCTGTTGCCTGTTGAACGCAACACACAAGCGTAGTCACAATTACGCTTCAAAGTTGGAGAGGTTTTGACGTTGTATTTCCTTCAGTTTTATTTCCGTGAATTTTTTAAAAGGATTTTGTTAGAAATATTCATATTTCGAATACTATTATGCCTCGCAAAAGGGCGGACAAAGACAAAATTAAGTTTTGACAATACAAAATGTTCCCTTGTACCGAGTTTACCTCTTCAACCGAGCCATCATGGCAGGTGTCATTCTACAATAAGCATAAATGAATAGACATCCTCAATCACGAATTTTCGGTGGAAATGCTTCTGCTCGCCATAGATGGATAGTTTAGAATGAACAAAAACAGGTTGATAAACAATTTTCTTTTAAATCTAGTTAAAGTTTTTTTTAGATGCAAAAACTAAAGATTAAATGTTAAGAATTGTGCTGAGTTGGATTAGCATGTTGTTTGTTTCCATGTTGGACAGGGAAAGTTATTAGTTAAGATTAACTTGAACAAGTATAAACAGACATTAAACACGCCAAAGATCACCAATAAAACCTTGGAACATCTAGTTGAAAAGCACTGAAGGTAACGTAACAGGGCCAGTAAAAAATGAGGGATTTAACTGCTCAGGACACGTTGCGCCTCTCGAACCATAAAAAGTCCATTCTCCGCTATCCGAAGAAACTGGTTGGGAAATCACTCCTCACCGATGGGGTCCGGAAATTACGCTTCACTTCGTGGTACATGTTCTTAAGACATTAAAGGACTCCAAGACCTTTCATCCTCCAGCCAGCTAATAAACAGGGCTAAACACTTTTCTTGACAAAGGTATTATATTATGAGCTTCAAAATAATTAGGCCGCTCTGATACTCTATGAAATTCTTGTTTAGTCAGCAGAGGAGAGGTAAAACCCACCTTGAACGGCTGAAGAGATGAATAAAATAAATCAAATTGATAAATTCTGTCGTTCTTAGGTTACAAAAGCTCCATATCTTTACATCAGAATGTATTACATGTCTGTAACCTCGACTTGCTAACTTCAGTTCCTCCATGAGTAGCGATAGGAGGTTGAAGACCACTCTACTGACCCCTTCTTTCAGTCAAAATTATCATCACAGTCCCTCATTCCATTGTATGCCACTATCAGCTATTCTCCTTGCCCATCTGATCTGCTAACCGCATTCACCACAGACTCTTCAAAACAGTTCCCAGGACAGTAAATTGCCTCATACTGATGACCCGGTCTGACTTAAGAGAAAAAGAGAGAGGGATTGAGAGAAGTTCCCTGAAAGTATTTCAACTTGAGAATGGTTTAGGGTCAGGAAGACAGTAATAAACATGGCACTTTCTTAATGCAATTTTTTCCAGTTCAGTTGGACCGTTTTTATAGTCAATCACCTTCAATTATCAACTTTCTTGCCACGAAAGTATGCATTGTACTGATGCTTATAGTTTTTCTTTTGTGATTGGACTCATTCGTTTTTATTTAAAAATAAAATCACTTATTTCTGTGGAGGAAGGACAGGAGCAAATGTTCTCATATGATAACTGATACTGTTAAACCTTATTTCAAACAAGGGCCCACAAAAGAAAAAAATATTAGTGGAGGAATGTAAATCAGTGTCTGAGATGTGGCAAATTTAAAAAACTGCCTTATTTACAAGTGTCAATGCGTCAGACGATCATTTAGTGGCTCCAACTTCTACCTTATGAAAAAAAATAAAGTTGTTTGAACTATTGTATCAGTATTTATTAATTTAAAAAATTGGTTATAGAACTTCGTTTAGTCTTCCGTCGCTCACCATCAGCCTTCAGACTGAATGGGTTGAAATTAAATGTAATCTTGAGGGGGCCAAAACAATAAGAAGTTACCTGCCACTCCAGGTCTTTGAAGTTCACGAATAGGCTCTGGATTTGGCAACTGCGAGGAGACTGAGACCAGCTATGACCAACAGAAGGTTCTGAAACAGTAAAAGTATGATATTGGAGTTGGAGTTATTGAGATATAAATTATATGAACACAAAACGTAGACATCATTACTTTAAAATACAAGTGGAAATAACAATTACAAAAAGTAGGCTGTTTAGATTGCAATGACTTTTACCTAAGTTGTGTGATACAGATTCTAGCTTTGTGATACGGCAAGAAGAAGGTTAAATGCCTAAAACAAACTTCTAATTCAGAAGGCTGATAAATATATCAATATTTACCTGTTAATGGGTTCATGTTAGGAGTTTCTGAATTTTCTGTTTTCTTCTTCCTGTGCCTGGTCTGTCTTCTGACTCTTGGAGACCTCTTTCCCTCACCATGCATGAAAACCACCATGAAAGGCTCATCTTCACCATCAATGCTGGGATGAGGCGTTCCTCTAGCTATTCCCAGATCACTGAGATTCACCAAGGTATCTGTTTAAACACACGAAAATTACCGGATTTTGTTAGTCATTATGTTTGTGGTAGGTAGGTATTTGAAATATTGCTAAGGTTGTTTCAGTTTACAGATTGAAATTATTTTTTAAATAAATCAATAGCAATCAAGTTCGTCCAATACTTTGAATTGGTTCTAATCAATTCACGCCACTCAATTATGAGTCTAATTAAAATAAAAGTTTCGTTCTGACTTCAGCCATGTATAGAATTAATGTTAGTAAGGTCTCAACGAGGTTTTATAACTCAAATTCAGTAAAATGAAAGTTAGTTTGTTATTAAATTGATCCATGAAAGTATTATCAATGGTATTGTCAAGGGCTGATTGAATGAAGTTGCATTGTGAGTAATAATTCCATTTATTATTCCCATGCATTGCACTTGAGCTGGAGCAAGACGGTGGACCGGTTTTACAATTGGTGAAATCTAATGAAAGGAACCAACAATAAAGCTTTGAAAAATAGATTCAATGGTCAGTTTCAAATATGCAACTAACGACACCTAAATTCCTCACTCGAAGGATCTGAATCCACTGTTTAATCGTTTGGAAACGTATATATAAAATACAATTTGAATGGTAATTCGGAGTGAATTAGAGAACATTGAAGAGAAATTTTCATTTACCTGGAAATCCTGTTTCAAAAGCTTGGAGGTATAAACCGTTGTTTTTTCCTGTGGACAACCAATCCCAAAGAGTCCCTGTCACGTTGAAAGCATGCCATCCTTCGAAACCCACCGTTGTGTTTATAACTTTGACGAGCTCCAATTTTTCATCTCTGTCAATAATAATTGCGAATTGAAGAAACAACGTTATATTATCAGGAGTGTGAGTATTCCATTAGTACTGTAGTTCTACTGTTCGAGATAAACCAATTCCTCAAAAATGTTGTCCAGAAAACAATGAACTGACATCTACTTCTACCCGAAACAAAAATTAAAATATCTTACCCATTACCGTCCTTTTTAATTTGTAGCACAGCAATCGAATAAGGTTTATTACTGGGTAGCGAAGCTACTGAACTTTGGAACACCCGGAGTTCAGCTCGTATGATTCCATCAACAGAGGGCGGAATGGTCTTTACGTCAAACCAAAGTTTGTGAACTTCAGGAGCAACAGTCTCGTTGGGTTTTGTGTGATCTAGAACAATTTGATATATATTAAACATGGATGTGGAGGTAGGGAAACAGTGAGAATGGAGAGAAAGGGGAGCTATGAGGAAGGAATATAGAGTTAGTGGCAAAAACCATAGATGTTTTATAGGATGAACTATTACTGCGAAAATACGCGACGACTATTACGAGAAAAGTATGTTAACGTACTAATATTTCATTTCGCTAGTGAAATAGATTAAGAACAAAAAACGATAAATAAACATTTCTTCTACCTTTTCCATGTTTATGAAACAATCTCCATATCTTCAAACAGGTCCCGTGATATACAAATCAAAGATACAAGTGAATGATTCTGTGCAATTTATTATCTATGATTAAGGTGTTACCGATTGAAGTTCAAGACAAAATATTGAAAACCCAGTCATATACACCTCCCTTAGAAACATCATTTAGCCATTTGGAAGTATTGAGTCAAAGGGAAGCGAGTGTTCTGTAACTTCATAGATTGTTATCTAATTCGCTGAATTTCACAACTTTAAAAACCACCAATTTTGGTTATGGTTGTTCGCCGAGGTGCCTTAAGGTTCGATCAAATGAATTTTGTTCATTAACGATATTGTTAAACAACTTACACAGGTTCTTGAGGCTCAGGATGGCATCGCTTTCTTGAATAACGCTCAAATCCATCTCATTTATGTCAAACTGGGACCGGGTTGACCGGGAAGGAGTCTCCAACTGACTTTTGTAGAGATCAAGCAGATACTTCTGGGCCGAACTCCTGACTGGGATCGATCTGGAGACCCTGGGACGCTCTTGAAGGCCCAGCAGGTCGAGGAGTTCAACCTCGAAATGCTGTTTCTCCCTATGGGAGAGGGAGCGGTGTATCACTGTTTGGTCGTGTCCGTTATCTAAGTAGAGCCCTGAGAATGTTGCTGAGCTCGGCATCGTTAAGCAACTCCAAAGGGTCAACAACAATGTGAATAGCTGAACCATTTCTGGAAAAAAAGAAGACGAAAATGAATTAATTGTGTACATTGCAACTAAAAATGGAAAACTAAGTCATCCATAGGGTGCGGAGCCCCATTTCATGCACTAGGAGAGAGGGTACATCGTCTTCCTTGAATAAACTTGGGAATTCGCAAGCTCAGGTAAAAGAGACTCCACTCATGAAGTACATTACTGAGTGACTGAAGTACGAGAACTTATGACAAAATTGTGTTTCAAATTGTGCACAATAACACTAAAAGAGAGAGGGTTTCAATATCCGAAATCAGTCATTAAATCTGAATGTATCTTAAGACACTAAGTAGGATCAAAAACAAGAATACAACAGGAATATAGGATGCTCTTTATCTGTTACCATGGTAACAATTATTTACCGGATCTCATTTCGCTTTAAATCATCTGTACCTACTTACAGTACGTGATTCGGTTGTCGACCTTACTAGAAAAGTGACCCAGGCCAATTACTATTGAGAGCACGAACTTGAAGGAGTACATTTTCTATCAAAGCACAACTTTTGAGAAATTTTACTCTTAGAGTAATTTACTTGAAGAGCACGAACTGCAATAGTAATAAAACCTACAGGAATTAATTCCATTAGATTGTTCTCTCCAACCACAGTGTTGTGACGTAAGGTTTGAAAGATCTCCAGAGCTAAGGCAAACTGATGTCCTAAGGTGAACAGGGGAGAATCCAGCTCACCAGAGAGGACTGCCAGTAAAGTTTTTGTGAACCGAGCGAGAGAAACCGAAAATCCTCTCTTCTCTCAAATCTTTCTTCTTCCAAAAATTACTGATTTTTGAACATTTGATATCGGAAACTCTCGCGAACGTGCATATAACTTGATATAAGTAATTCATTACCTTCATTTTTTGTCTTAAGCAAACATATTTCTCTAAAGAGCGATCTATAAGAAGAAAAAAAATGAAAAGAGATATTCCGCCCCCACAAATAGTAGAGGGGGCTGTAAGTTAGACTAGCTTACAAATCTTCTTACACTGGAAAACTGTATTTTTTAAAATGTTGGTGCAATTCAAGCTTCATTTCCTGAAATTTAAATTTTTGCAGCATTTACTTAGAGAGGGGAGATTTCACCCTTCCAACCTACAGCAATTTCTTATTCTTGTAGAGGGGAGAAGATTTCACCCTTCCACCACATTCAACCGCCTCGGTAGCGCAGTAGGTAGCGCGTCAGTCTCATAATCTTAAGGTCGTGAGTTCGATCCTCACCCGGGGCACAATTTTTTTATAAATTCGAAAAATGGGACAGGGCAACTATGTATCATTTTGATGAAAACAATTCCAACGTCAAGTTTTCTCATATTCTAGTTCTACATATTATAATGTTCCTTTCAATTGTGTTCCGTAATGGCAAGAACTGCACGAAACATAACATAAATAGACATAGACATAACCACGATTAAAATCATGACATAAGTTTAATGATTTTTAGCATCATTAACCAATACTAGATAAACCTGAAACTAATCGCAAATTAGAAAGAAAATCGAAGACATATCTGTTCCTGTAGGATGGCAAATACAATGCTGTGTTTTCAAATAAGGAAGATAATATAAAAAACTGAGAGAAACACTCCATATTTATGCATTAAATGTTATAATTATGTAACATTTAATTTCAACAGTTTCAGTTTGTGAAAACACTAGGTAAGATCTAAAAATTCCTAATTTCCTAAAATCTACAACAAAATGATCCGAAATTATTGTTCATTACTAACCTCAAATTGTGGTTCCGTAGTTACGAAAGGATTTCACTGAACAGAAAACATAAGCTCTAAAACTCAATAGAATAGTTATTTTGGAAACTGACTAGGAACCTAACATTTACACCATACCGCAATTTTAAAACACAAAGGATAAAATAATGACAAAATTTACAAGAAAACAAGAAGGACAAACCAAAATGGAGGATAACATAACAGTTCATAGGTGAAACCTTCTAGCAGTGTTGGCTCTTCAATTTTTGCGCGGCGGTTCAATTTCAAGTGAAGATAGAAATAATTACAATTGAATGAGTGTTTTGAATGAAATTGATTAATATCAAATGTAGTTATTTAAAAAAACATAGGTTCTATGGCATACAAAACGTTAGGATTCCAGGAAGATTCTGTCCCCGACATTGGAGTATTTTGTGCTTCCCCTAGGCCAAAGTAGGTCGACCCCCTCAACGTGTTCCATGAAAGCTAATGGAATGATGTTGTCCTAAGCTTGTCATTTATTTTGATCATTTATTTTATGAATTTTTAGTATGAATTGTTTCTCCAGTGTTTGTTTAGATTCCAGTTTTTCCACTGAACTTGGTAAGTTCCCGTTTTTATCTCGTTATTCCACATATGAAGAGTGATTATTTGTGCCTTGAGAGTCCATTTTTTCGTCGTCTTTGTTGCATTTATTTTGCAATCGTACGCAGTCCGTATCAGCTGATCTCTCTTCTATATTATAATTACTGTTATTACTAATCACCAATACCTTGTGTCCCGACAATTAACCTAGAATTTCTTAAACACAACCTTTTTTCCTCAGATTTATGTAGGTAACTGAAAATGTTCGGTACATTTTTACTAAGCGACTGCAGGAGGGCTTCTCACAGAGGCAGCGAAATGAACAAATCAAGGCCGTTTCAATCCCATAAACTTAAATTCCTCATAATTACTTACCTTTTTGGATGGAATTTGGTTCCTCTCGTAGAACTAGGTTTGTAAATTTCAAGAATCATGTTGAAAAATACTGTAATGTTATGATAGTATCCTCTGTTGTGTTGCCGTCAATTAAGGGCGTCAACAAACAGATTTGGTTATCATATTTATCATTCTTCTATCAGTTGAGTGTCGAGTTGTCTGGCTTAATGTCATCAATGTTCTTAGTTTTATATCAGTGTTTCACAGTTTCAATGATCAATACCGCGCCGTTACCCTTGATTTCATCGTGTTGTTTGGATGAGCGAAGCAGCTGGTTAATAGTTTTGTCTTGTTAGTTACATTCGATTAAAAAATTATCACAATTTACTAAGTTACTGTTAGAATTAACCGGGCTTATCGACCTTTTGATCGGGGTTTGGGTAGGTAGGTCTACTGCAGTTGAAACCTACTTAGCAGTATCTGCTGTTCTATTAAGTAGGTTGTCAATTATAAGCCAGTACAATGTTTTTACGAACTATATAGATAAGCTGGAAGCTCCGCTTGGTTTGACGTTAATTGGGCTAGAGTTATAAACAGCAAACTTATAAGTAGTTGAAAGGTCTGCGTGGATACTTGTAGGTATCAACATGAATCCTTCATTTTATATATAAGAAATGTCAAGTTAGTGGAATGAAATTCTAAAATAGGTGATGCTACCCCAAGAATACAAAAATTAAGTTAATTCCACAAACCGTAGACGTATCGGTGAGGGATACTTACAATTATTTTAATGTTATAGCTTGAATTTTAAAGTTAGAGGAAGAATGAATCAGTTATCTTCTGCTTTTTAAGATTCTAGGATTAGGTTGCAGTGTATGTCCTATCTTCTACCAGCAGGCTTGCTATTATTCCAAACCTATGGATTAAGAATTTGTGTACTCCAATCTTTGAGGAATGCTACAAACATTAGTGCATCGCGTTAATCCAGCTCTTGTTTTGAAGTTTATTGTTTCTGATATCTTCTTAATTGCTCATAGCTCAAGAAGATCGGAATTTTTGACCCTCGTTTGCCAGACATGAATGAAAACGTATTGTTTCCTGGAGGGACTTCATTAGTTTGGGTTACTCATGAATTGTAAGACATCTTGAGACTCATCTTGGAATCAAGTGCGGTCGATTTGTTTATTGTTCCAAGTTTTTCTATGTTTAACTAAACCTCGATTCGTGGAGCTAATTCTTCCCAGTTTTGTACTGAGTCTAACGAAATATGATTGAGACATCATAACTGTCAAAATTGTGTGAATAGTAACGAAAGAAGGTACACACAAACGCAAATCATAATCTCAATAGAATATATTAGATTATTAGAATGCAGAAAAATTACAATTAATATTTTTCAACTCGAATACGATTCTAGTAAAACATCTCTCTGGCCTCCCTTGGTACAGTATTCAGGGAAGCTCCTTGTTCTGAACATCTTCCACCTAACTTTTCGATGATTTTCATGAAAACATACTATTTTTTGATCGATCGACGAATCTAAGAGGCGCCTTCACTGTTCTCTCTTGTATTCTTCTAGATTGGCTGTTCATTTCCAACTTCTTTCTGGAGTTTGGAGTGAGCGACGGTATATTTTGTTCAGCAGGAGTGCAGAAATCCTCATTGGGTGCCGCAACAACCTTGTCGTTCGTTTCTTCCCCAGATACGTTAAATTCTGCATCTAAAAGCGAGTACGTTGGATTTGTCGCAGACTTGTGCCAGAGTTTGATTTCAATCGCCCAAGGTGGGTGAAGCCATTCTTTCTTGGAAGGAGTTCAATTACTCGAGCAAGGGGCCAATCGATTCTTGTGATGGAGTCGTTGCCAATCAAGACGACATCTTCACCCTTAACCTTGTCATGTTAACTTGACTTGCACCTCATTTGTAGCTGTCCCAGATATTCACTTCTAAATCTGGCTTCTAATCTGTCGTCTTTTAGTTTGATTCGCCATAACCAAGTTTCCTCGAGATCAACCTTTTTTACATCTAATTCAGGCTGTCCATTTCTTCTTACGACCTGAATTACGGATCCTAATAGAAAAGAACTAGAAAAGAGCACAAAATCAATCTTTTATGGCTATAAACTTTAAGATTTCCTTCAGAATTACACCACAAAAACTTCAAAAAATGTCGATAGTTTTGCGGAATCTCAATTTGTAAAAAGGCTCGTCGAATATCAGCTATGATACCGAACCTCTTCTGACGAAATTCGTGTAAAAGAGGTTCTGCTCTGTTCTATCAAGTTACACCTTTTCTTTAAACACTTGTTCAAGAAGGGTGAGTTCTTTGCTTGATCGGGAGCATCGAATACCGGTCCAATTTTGGTGGTGTTGTTTAATTCAACTTTATGGCGATGGAGGAGTATTGTCCTTCTACAGTGACTACTGACACCTCTTCTTCACCTTCATTAATCCAGTCCAGAAAAACCTCGTTGTAGCCAGCCAAAAACGTTCGTACGAGTAAAGGCTAGGTCGTAATTGGTTGGAAGGTCCTCATCAATTTTCAATGTTTCAAAAAATTTGCGTTGAACTCCCTTTTGCAATTGAGCCTTACTTTTACTTCCTGTAGGACCTTCAATCCCTAGAATTTCTAATATCCAAAGATCAGCAACATTCATGACATTAACTAACAGTCAACATCCCTAAATAGTTTTGCAAAATTTCCTGGAGCGTTTGCCGAAAATAGTCCAGCCCAATTCAGTCTCAACTGCCGCTATTGTCCCTGAGGAAAATGTATGAATATTCCCTGTGTACATCGAATAGGCAACATCACCTCCCGGCAGCAATTTTGATTGGACCACAATCGATTAATATCTCAGGGACGTCAAGACCACAAGCACGCATTTCATCAAACCAAGGTCCTCTAGGTGAAGAAGGTAGATCCCCATAAATACCATCGTGACCCAAAACCTCCACAGAACAAACTTGTTCGTTCGCCTGCGAGCTTTGACAAATTGACGGTATAACGATAATGTGTTTGACGTCCTCCAAAAAGTTAATGATATAATGTTTCCTGACCGTCGGCCTGATTTCCAATCTTCACAGCACTGTCATTCAGGATCGTTAGGTGTCAAAAACAGCGCGTTCAGCCAGGGCATCTCCACAAGCCCCTCTAAGTCCCTCTCTGAGAGTAGGCAACAGAACACTCGAATCGGTCGTAAGATCAGCTGTGCTGGTCACATTCGCAGGATTGGTAGCCACAGTCTTCACATTATCAGCTACATCTGAAAAAGTATCACATAATAGGCAGGATGTTTTCATATTTTGGATGAATTCAGCTTCCGTCTCCAATCTTAATTTATCCTCTTTCTTTACTAAAAAGGTACCTCAAACCTTTATTTACCAGAAGTTAGGCCCAAAATCTCAAGAAAACGGAGACGACCTTCTGAATCATCGTGTAACTAGTCCGACTCCAGTTTTTTCGATTTGTCCAAGTTTATGACTATGGTTAACATTTCACGAATTTACACTTCAAATAGGATGTCCTACCCACCATAACGTTATGTTAAGGCATCAACAGCAGCTTGGTAGCTCTTTTTATCGTTGAAAGTGAAAAACTCTGCAAAAGTTCCCTAGGACGTGTTCTCTCTTTTGTGCCTTTATCTAAACTAAGGGACTTATGATAGATAGGCATGTTTTCGTACTCAGTGATTTGTTCGAATTGGCACCAAAATGGTAATCAAATTTTCATCGGACTGTCAAAATGACCATTCAATTGGGGTTGGGTATTTAAGCTGAATGACTTGTTATTATCGGCATTGGAAGTGTTTTTACTTGGCTTTCATCATCTGGAGTGTTGCAACTTTCGAGACCTTGAATTTGAAAATTCATCTCTTCGTTCTTGGTACCTCGTACACAGTTGCTCCCAGTTTCCTTGTCCAAATGCTCATCTGTAGCCGACGTATCTTCTACCATGATCATAAAAATGTCTTCTACTGCATGGAGTTTCTTCCATTCTCTTAGTAGAATTGAGAAGATCTCGCTTCCTATCTCTTTTCGCTTTCAAATATCCGACTAAGGATTGTATCCTCGCGTGGACGATTTGCGAAAACAGTGCGTAATGTTTCATGAGCTTCCATGTTGCCGACTACTTTAATTCAATCACTTGACGAAACTAAATCACTTAACAGCCGAACATTAACCTCCATGATGTCAAAAATTGTGTAAATGGCAACGAAAGAAGCTACACACGAACGAAATTATAATCGCAATAGAATATATTAAATTATTAGAACGCAGAAAAATTACAATAATTATTTTTCAACTAAAATACGATTCTGGGGAAACAGCTGCCTCTGGTCTCTCTTGGGAACGCTGACTATCAATAACATTCAGAGAAGCTTCATGCTCCGAACAATAATCAATTTGACGCTTTTGGCATGATTCAAAACTACTGCCCAATCGCATAACTTTTCTTTCCTGGTTTAGTCATCAAATCCCTCTAATTCCAACTACTCGTCTGACATATCACTGTTTTTCTGGTAGAATTGTGGTTTAAAAGAAAAGAACATTGTGTAAAAACGATTTTTAACATTGTACGATTCCGGGTTCCAGAGCTTGAAAAGACCGAATAATATGGAGGCTACTTCAGGCAGAGAGTGCAGTTCACCTCTTCCCTACGCCACTCTCATTTCGTCAGACGATAACATTGATGGTTAGTTAATTGTTACTGTATTTTGAACTATTTTTTACATTTGCAGAACCCTCTAACTATATCAGACTTATTTTTCATTGTTGTAGTATTTGACGTTGGAGGTGACGATACAGATGACAGACTTCAGCAGTTGTCCGAATCTGATTATTTGCTGGAAGCAGCGTCTGAACTTCTGCAGTTTGTGGATGGTTTAGGCGGACTTGTAATAAAGACTGATGGGGCTGAACAAGGTAAGTTATTAACATTGCAACCAGACAAATGGGTGGTTAAAATGTTTTCTAAGTTTGTAAACCAGTGTGGTTGATAAAGCTGGGGTGGGATTCTGCTGATTTGAACTTTCTAAAGTTCTGTTTGTTCTGAATTTAAATTTTCACTCACATGTTCTGCTTTGTCTGTCAGTTCGATAGTTTTTGTCTCATGTACAACCTCCAAACTATGTATCTAATTTTAGTAAAATTGAAGATTTGTTTTTAATGGCCTCTTTCAGAACTCTTTGCTAATGTGTATCCCTCGAACCTTATTTTTCATGGACTAGGTTGTTTTCCTAGTGATAACTATAATGATCACTGAGACCTTATAACCCCGAAAACCCGCCGGTTGACTTTTCGTTTGGCATTATTGCTAACGTCAAAGATGTCACTGGTTTTTCCCGCCAATTTCTTGTATAAAAAATTATTGAAAAATCGTTCACAAAAATGCACATTGAGCTTAAGGTTTCTGCAGTGACTGGCTGACTGCATTGTGCTAAATTTGATTGTACTAGTAGAACATGCCCGTACAAAGCATTGACTTATATACTATCCACATATTTTGAACTTGAACATTACTATAATAATATTTTGAACCAGCACTATATTGGTTTTAAACTCTGATTAGAATTACAATCTGTCAGTATGATAGTTTGCTGAATGCACCTAATTGGTTTCAGGGAAGCCCAAGGAAGAACCGATGTCCCCACCCTCTCACATACTAGATCATAATTACGCCAGTGCCTCCCCTAGCCCTAACGCCAAAAAATCAAACCAAAATGGTAAGTGGAAGTTCAGTAATTTATTAATTGTAGTAGCTATTCATTGTAACGTTGTTGCCATGTGTGAGTCGTTATGTTGCATTTTTAAATGTTCTTTTACTGAAATTAAGGAAGCCTCTTGCGCTTGTGCTGGAGCTATTAAATGTTGGTTTCCTAAATCAGAATTTCCACTAGTTTCACAAAAATGTACATAATTTTGGTTCTATGTTCTTGGAAAACTCGGTGCTGTGCGCCTCGGCGGGGGCTTCGCCCCCTGCACCCCCGGATGATTTCCGCTTAAAGCCTAACGGCTATAATGTGATGTACCTTGAAAAGGTTTTTGCTCTCTCTCTCTCTCTCAAAGTGTCCTGAGCAACAAATACCTTTTCAGGAGAGAATAAAATGTGCACAAAATGTGTACCTTAGCAACGATCGGTTGAAACTGAAAATTATAGGTAACTAAGCCAGAACTTCACTCCAATAAGAAGTTTTGTCAACAAAACGAACTCGTAACCAATGGTTCTCCGGGATGTAAGGAGGGTGAAATTGGCAGTGTGGTGGTCTGGTGTCAAATAAATTCACAGCTTCCCAAAAAGTGGTGAACAATTTTTGTGCAATGAAAAATGGCGAAAATAAATTTTCTTAGCAACAATCGGTTGTAAGTGAAAATCATAAAAATACGCGCTACTTTTGTCTCACTTTTTCCTGTCGCTTTTCGGCGGGGGGTCCCATCGCTAAAACCTTTTCAAGGTTAAAATATTGGTGGTATTATTATGTGTCCTGTCCTGTTTGCGGCAATTCTTTGTTAAATATTTTGGCTAGTTCTGAGATCACTGACAGCCTAAATGATAGAGAAAGGTAAATAAAGTGGGATGAGAAATGAGGGTACTTGAAACTTTAATGCATATCTCATTACAACATTGCCCTATTTTCTTGAATATTTCAGAAATTTATAATTCTATAACTTCAGTTAAATTGATTGAAGGTTTTTGTAAGTTATACTGTCGTTGGACCAACAAATGTCTTTGCTCATGCGCAAACCTAAGCTCACTCCATTTTGTTTTGTCATTGTCCATAATGCCAAACAGCAACATTTCTCTCAAGATTGGAAGCCAGTTGAAGGGTGGTTTCAAAGTAATGACTTATGATTTTCATCACAATTGTATTTGTTATGTAAAGGAGTCAGGTCTCCTTAGAAAGCCAAAATCTACTTCTGGGTTTCCCAAAACCTCCATCTTCATCTGTCAAGATGGTTGACTTTCCAATAGACATAATTGAAACTTGAAAATATTGGATGTCATTCGCTGTTATTACTAATTTTCATTCATAATGTTCTTCAATTATTGAATCTTTTCGTTGTAGCACACGAAAGACGGAGTGAGACGAATAAGAGAGTCACGTCTTACAGCCATGGCAGGCACAGGTAATTGCATTTTATTTCTTTTGTCTGCAGTAGATACAATGCGTGAAAAATTAGCATTTACCCATAGTAATATGTGTGTGTGTGAATTTTCTAAATTTTATACTGTTTGCTTCTTTATTTGGCTATTGGGATTCAATAAGAATTTACTACTCGTGCTTGTATTTATGAAATATTCATACGGAATTAACTATATGGACTACATACAGTTTTCTGATTTTCAGGAATGGCGCCGTTTTCTAGTGAAAACCAAGATTTAACGACTGCTGTCTATTGGTGAGCATATTGAGTCGTCATTAATACGCATGCTATGTAGTTTATACACATCTCGTTCAACCTCTTTTGCATTGAATTCAACTGTTTTCCTTTTTGGTGCAGCCTTTTTTCACTTTCAATATATTTTTCAATTAAATTAACTTCGAACAAGGTTGTACTTGAATTTAAAACGCTGTAAATTACTACAAAAAATTGTATTATACAAGACAACTCTTCAACGTGGATCCACGGACAAGATCCGTACGTCATCACTAGATCTCTACTGTAGATTTATCCAGAGATAATGCTTCCTAGTTCCACTAGGTAAACTCACGTAAAAATCCAACGGAAATTTAACAAGATTTAAAAAAATGCTTGCGCTTGTTCTTCTCAACTAGTTTGAAACTTTGAAGATGGTGGTGTAGATAGTGTAATCGTATAGAATCAACCATGCTACGTGGGCTGTCGCCAGCCACGTGGTCTAGCTCAGACTTCTCGTTGAACTTTGAGGCCCTATAGGCCAACCGTCTACCTGACCGATTTTTCAATTGACGAGAGAACGGATGCGCTTACAGCAACCCCAGTGGTCTTATTTGAATCACGAAACTGATTTCTATCCGAATCAATCAACAACCTACCCTCATACGTGGGAGTTTTTGAGATTTATATTTTGTGATAGTTTAATATCTAAATATTATTCCTTGGGTTTGATTGATCAAGATGCCGAGATCACTGGCACATCCCGGATCTATGACGGATTTTGAGCCAGTAAACTTGGGTCCTGTGGTTTCAGAGAAAAGCTTCGGACGATGGACGGACGGATGTTTAAAATTCGATTTTTGAAATCTATATGTCTTGGAACGTAGTCCAACAATTTTGAGGGTATTGGGGTTAAACAAAATTGTTTCTTGGCCGATTACGAATGTTCATCATTGAAAATATTGTAAGTTGTATTCAATGCAAATAATGTTACAATCATTGCTATAATACAATTAGATGTGAAAATACTGTAATATCTTATCTGAGAATAGGTCCATCCCAAGTTACTCAACCAGCTAAATTAATTTTAGTATAGTCAACTTTAGATGGGTCGAGTAAATCCCCAGGTTCGACACTAGTATACATGGTGGCAATTACCTGTACTACTGGCAGAAGTTTATGTTTAAGGGTAAAACATCCAAATGTTGATTATTCTCGAACCCTCTCCTGTTTTCTGTAGATTATTAAAACTTGTTTAAAGTAAATAAACACTAGTATCTGTAACACGCTTATGAGAGCGATTCTACCAAATCTGGGGGAAGGATTAGCATTGCTAATAAATAGCAGATTGCTGCCAAAGAAACCAGAAATTTGTGGCACATGGGTGTAACACTGCTCCAAGGACCTATGGTGACTCAATCCTACTAGTGTCTTTATGGTATCTATCATGTTGCTGATAGGTATGTGTTTTGTCAACTAATGGTTAGTAAGTCGTTTACGAAAAGAAGATTAGGGTACCAATCATAGATTTGAAGCTGTGTGACTTCTGATTCTCTACGCACCCTCTCTCGCTAGTCTTCAGGGTAAACCAGTTAGGATTAAAACTTTGATTATGAATTTGGAGCACATGGTATGTAGAGGGGTGGTCTATAACGTCCGAAGTGCTAAGTTCCCTGTATCCCAATATGCTATTTGGTGGCTTAGATGCGCTGAGGATAATCTATCAATAAGAGTCAAATCGACTTTGACAAATTTTCTGCTGAGTGCCTTCTTTCGGACGTCATCGGTTGGTAAATCTTCTCGCAAACCTGAAAGTGAAGATCTCACATGCCCGTGAATACATGAGAGTCAGAGTCCTAAGTCCTACTCTACACATATTTCAAGTGGTAGTCTCTATGTGTCTTTGTTTTACTATTATTTTTGAACCCAACCATATTTTTCATTTTCGAGCCCCAGGGGTGAACATAATTGTTGCAAACATTTTTATTTCATTTTGTCAATGTGGAAAGCAACCTCTCTACATAAATAATTTGCTTGGGAATAATTGATTTCGCCCTATGCACAAGACCTAGACATGCACTCCTTGGCTTATTTTAGACTAAATGCTTATACCTCCTGCTCATTCTAAATGATGTTTACCAGTAATTTAGAAGTTCTTTTTCTTTTTTTTTTCAGCTGTCGGGTAGTTTGAGAAGTGTAAAGAATTCTCCCGCTCAGTCAGGCTGCAGGCCTTATCGTCGTGTGGGTCCGGGACCAAAACATTAACTTAGTCTCCGGCTCCCAAAAGTCATTCAAGTGTACCTTCTTGGACTCTTTTTCGCGAGAGTATATAATTATAGTGGTATAGCGGTTTAAGTGAGGAGCCGTGGATCAGAAGTATATTATGTATCAATAAATGTTTTTTGTTTGTTACATCTTTTGTGTGAGTACGGTACTTCTTCCTCAGTTGACGTTGCTAGATTTTTTGTCTGTATTATCATGCTATTGGTTTCATACTGCCGTATTAAATTGAATTGATCACCATCTCATCACGATAAATAGTTCGGCATTGTCTTGAAAATTCTCATGGTAGGTAAGGGACTAACGATTCGACACTTGACTTCCAGAACTCCCCAAAGAGTAGAGGAAAGTTATGTAATAAGTCTGAACGATTGTTCAGTGATCTCTCAATACAAAGGGACCCAACATTTTTTAAGCAAAGAAATATGTAGGAGCATCATTGTAGCTGATTTGGAAGCCCTATTTTCTAAAAGCCAACTGGACAGATAAATTCTATCTGAAGTACAAAGCTCAGGATTATCTAGTGTAATGTATTATTAGTATGAAGTGGTATTAATCTTGAGGTTTGAAACATGGAGAACGAACACATGGAAATGTTGGAAGCTCCAAATTTTCTATCTCACAGACGCTGCAGATGGACAGAGGTTATCTCCAAAAATGAGCGTTGGTGTTGAACTGGCATGGAGAGAGCGGCATTGCAGACCACAAGAAGAACGTAGCGGTCTGTCGGACGCATGCTCTGACAGGAAACTCATTTGCAAAACCGGCAGTAGTTCTTGAAACTATTTGATTCTAATCAAATCCTCAACAGAAGAAGACCTAGGTTTAGATGGCGAAACACTTTTAAAGCGGAGGGTGATCAGAACAGGCTCTCCTGGAATTATTTCAAGTCTCTAATTCTGGATCCTTCAAGGTGGAGACTTGAGGCCCTATGCTACCCGGAAGGGTCATTGCTAACAAAACGTTGCCAGAAATAGATTCATAGAGGTGCTCGTGCAATGGGAATTACTTGATACGCTTAATTAGCATTAGTTACGAACGTATTGTAGAAAGACGTAAGAGAGTTGAAGAGAGAGCAAATGAATGCGGTGTGTAGGTGCAAGAAACATGGAGATGTTGAATCCTCAACATGTTGTAGTATTCTATTCTATTAGTATTGAAAATGTTGCATTCCATCGTATTCTCACGACACATAGAATAAGTGATCCTGTGCCGCTCTGTACAATATATGATAGATCGGTATCTACAAATGGAATATATTTCAAGTGGGAAAGGTGGAACTTGTGCATTTAAATACAACCTTCACATCAACAAATCTTTATTCTGCGTAACAACTTTTAATATACATAAATATTCAGTCTTTTCTTTGATTATGCATTTCATAATAAATCACCGAAACAAAATGTCTTAAAACCAACTTGTAACAGTTCGTCATGAATCATGATATTTGACCAAATCATACAGAAGTACATTAATTTTTTTCTTTTTCTTCAAGGTTTTATTGTTGAAAGCCGTTGTAACTTATTAATTATCAATTTTATTCATATTTTGATTTTCATGTCAGTTGTGTAAAATGATATAATAGGTTCGTACCACCCAACAGCTGTCGACAGCAGTGCACGGCCTGGATTACTGTTCAGAACGGTTATCTGCCGACAAACGTTAGTTTGAACACTTCAGCCGTCCACTCAACCACTTGATAAGCTTCTATAGCCAAAGGTTTCCCTTGTTGTCCCAGCAAGGTACAATCCCCTTGGTTCTGTCAGTTTCCATCTAACAGCAGTTAACCGCTGTCAACAGGTCCCTCTTGTTGGTACAGATGATGACGGCTTTTAAGCGGTTTGACTTGTTGGGACGAACCTGTTATCGTTGTGTTGATTGAATCAAGGTTAATAAAATACCTCTGCTTATGAATCGTTCAGTCACTTCAGCAGGAATACAATTAGTTTGCTCCTTGGTTTTAACCTTAGAATTTAGCAAATATAAAATATTGGAAAACGTTTTTAAGAAAATCTAGAAAGCTTGAAATGTAGATCAACGGAATCCTGACCACCGGAAGTTACACAATACTTCATTTTGCAGTAAAACGTGAGTGGAAAACATACAACATACTCAACTATAAATATTTTTTGTAGAAAACTAAATCATTTGAACCTATCAATTATTTCCGTAGGTCTGTATCTACCTGTAAACTAAGTTATGATTATTGATTTGTCAAAACTTACTGTCTACTTATCACACGAAATTTAAATTATTTTGATAACAAGTAATAAACATGTAAAATACCATTTGTAGGTAGGTATCTCTCCCACAATACATCACAGATAATAATATTAATAGAGCCAAACATTAATTTCACACCTTCTATACCGGCTTAATACAACCTAGTTGTTACAAAAATAAAATCTTTATTGGGAAATACGTTTAATAAATTTATTACTAATAAATTGAGCAATTTGTCAATTTTATGTAACTTTACTGTAATCTATATATACATATGCAATTTTCCAATATTGTTAATATTAGGTCAACTTTGTAACCGTACATTTGCTACTTAGTTGGTACTTTCCCAATACTGGTCGATTAGTCCAGCACAACTTTCGCAGTCTCTTCTTATTCTCGCCCTACCTTTAATTCTTAGCTTAGCAAAAATAGCTAATTCCTTTAAACGACACATACTGTTACATTAACATTAGATTTTTATTGACTCAAGGTTCTTGTTCAAACGGAATGGAGACGTTGCTATGAATAATAAAAACTAGGTCTATCGTCAATCCAATAGAATATTCCACACAAATGTGATCCACCCATGTGATGTTGAATTGATACTGCTTGCGTATTTCTCCTGAATGATCTGAATGAAGAACGCTTCAAGTTTATAGTAGAGCAGATATTTTTGTACACCCAGGCGAGAACCGTACTCCATATCGATTCGTCAATATCATTACACCCCTACCCCACTCCTCAATTATGAATTGGATAATGTCTGTAGTATATTGTTGATTAGTATCTAAGTAGTATGTTTGGCGGCTACTCATTGGTGACCAACTTCGGTCCAGGCGAATTTCGCTGATACTCGCACTCATGGAATGTATCTAGTACGGAAGCAATTAATGACTGAAATATCAAAGGTCAATAGCGATTGTCACCATTTAAACATAAGTAAACTTAAGTTCTGTTGAAATTTCTCTGTCAACATTGTCTGTAGAAGTTAGTGAGTTCAACTACAACCGTTTTGCCTCCTGGCTTGGCAGGCGAAGGCAACATCCTCCTTCGTTAGACCTCACCTACGGAATTCCGTTCGCGTTAAAACTATTCACCATCAAGAACATCTCGGGGGAATCTGGAGTAATGGAGGCAACTCCCAATCTTGAAGCTCTTGAGTTAGCAACGACATTCCAGCTGCCAGCAAAGTTTCGATATCAGAAGGCGAAATCTTCAATTAAATCTCGCAACTGATGCTCGTACATCGCGATGAAGAACATTATGACTCCGCCACAAAATATCCCTGCAGTGTGGGTGAGAAGACGACCCACTGTCTTAGTCTTCTTGAACATATCGGGCATCTGTGAACAGAACAAAGTTCCAGTCATGCACCATAAATATAATTAATTGCATTATGTTTTTCTCCAACTGTTTTAAAATATGCACTTTTTTCTGGCAGAAATTGTCAAGAAATATGAAAATGGTGGAAAAAAAATGTCTGAATGATCTTCTATTGTATGTAGGTACCTAATATTTTGTGTAGTCTTTATCGCCTTTTTAAGTGAGTTGTAATGAAACTTGAATAGATACTAAATTGTCTGTAGAACTGTCCAAATGCCCTACTTAAACTTGTTCGATGTGGTACCCATTCTACTACATAGTATGTACTAAAAATTTAACATGTTGAAGCTAGTTAAGTTATTTTTGATATTTATTGAAATTTCAACGAAATCGAAAAATACTCATGAAGCCCCCGATAAATCCCAATCAGCAATACAAGACAGACGTTCTCTTTTGAGTTTGTTCATGTGGGGCTCTTGCGAAAAAATAACATGTTCGGATTCTTAGACAGAATATTTAAGGGGACTGGGTTTCCTCTTATCTCCTCTCTATTAACGGAATGCGTTAGTACTTAGTGACTTGGTACTCAAGTATGTTCTTCGTTTTTTCTATATTGCAGAATCTTCTTAGAAAGATACACTTATACATACCAAAGTTGCCAGTGCAATGTAGAGGAATGAGCCAGCTGTGAAGGCGTAGACCCACTCCGCGTACGCTTCCACTTCGCCGACAATCAAACCAACCACAGCGCCAAACAACGAGAACACGGAGCTGAGAATGTTGAAAACTAGGGCCTTCTTTACTGAGACGCCGCTATCGAGTAGGATGGCCAAGTCACCTGCAATATAAGATTTAAAATTAGGTATTAAACTGCCCATTGATGATCGTTCCAAATGGAGAGGCGTTAAACAAATGAGTGAATGCTCGCGTGTAAAACAATAGACTTATTCACGACCTCTCTATTTCTCTAGTGCTGTTATACCATTTGAAGTTACATCACAATATGGATTGGTACCTGAAGATTTTTTCCTAATTTGAACAGTGGAGTGTGGAATGTTAAACAAACGAGAGTGGAGGAAAGATTTATTTTTGAATCGAAGGAACTACCCAGATTGGAATTTGCCTCGAGTGCTGGAACCATCAGACTGGAGGATCGTCTATGTGTGCATGAAGCCATCTACCTCCGTTTGGAGTCAGTGTTCATTCGGAAATAAGGTAGTGCATTACTCCATGAAATGCTCGTAATTTTTCCTATTAAGTAGGTACATAATAAAAGGTGATCTTTTGTTAGTGGTTCCAAATACTTTGTGCTTGATCAGCGAATTTATTTCTAGCGTTTCTATACTGGAGCAGCGGCATTTTTTGTAAACTATTTTATAATGAAGGGTAATTTCTGGGTGAATTTCTATTCAAGTAAAAAGTTTAGTTTCGACTTATTTTGAACTCGAATAAGTACCAAAGTTCATTCTTCTTCAAGATATGCTCATAGTGAAAATGTGAGTGAGTACCTAATTCATAGGTGTCTTATTCCAAAAACTGCTGACGGATCATTTCAATAATAAGGCTCCTAACTGGGGCTCTGGGGAAATTCAGCATCAAAGTAAAATACATTTCCCGCAGGGTTGACAACAATCGCTGCTGAGTAAGCAAATAATAGGTACTACTATATATGTGTATTGCATGAAATGGGGAGAAAACTGTTCACGGAGTGGTGAACGATTTCGTTGTGTGAAAAATGGCCGAGTGGTGTTTCTAAAGCGGCAATTGGTTAGCATATGAAGAACAGCATGAACCGTCAATGTATTTATTTACCTGGTATGTAGAGCAATTAGGTATCTTGGTATCATGTATTGGTTAACTGCAGAGGTATGGTAACGCATCCGCAGGCAAACGTTTTTAAACCCATTACAGGTAAACATAGGTATACATGTTCAATTTAAATGTGTTTTCTTTTCTTTACCCAGCTCGTGAGGGACTTCGTGGAGGAGGACGGCTATGGTGGTGGCGAACCCGGTGATGGGATGCTGCCCGTAGGCTGCTCCAATCGCCAGTCCGTCTGTCAGGTTGTGGAGAAAGTCGCCACCGAGCACCATCTGGACGATGGAGCCCGCGTGGTGGCTGTGGCCATGTCCGCCGATTTCGTTTCCAATCGTCGCGTTCTGCACTGGGCCCAACTCCGCTCCGTTTATTTCAGTTTTGCTGGACACCTTCTGTAAAGTTGGAGGATGAATAATACTGCACTTCTCGAAGGAGAGTGTTAATCGAACAATTACACACGCCTACAGGCATTCCATTTGCATGGGCATATTAATGTGTCCCACAAAACCAAGAAAACTATTCTAGTTTTTAACTATGTCCCATAAAGCCCCTTATAATTTGTTAGTGGTGAAGTTTCGTCAATATTTCTAGAAGAGGAAAGTTAAAAAGAAAAAAAAAATCAGTAGCTACTTTCTACAAAAACCTACTCTGATTCGTGCTCATGGAATTGCGAATTATTTGTAAAAATGATTGATTTTATAATTTGCTGAGCCTTCACAATGTAATCCGAATTCTTAACACTTGTTTCCATTCAATAATAAACCACAGTTTGGTTCGATTTAACTCAAATAACTGTACTGGCGAGGAAATTAAATTGAATTCCTTTCATGGCGGATCATTCGCAAACTTAAAATTCTAATAATAGTGTTACCATTCATATTTTACTCCCGATTTGAATAACTATCGCAGGCTTTGCTTGGATTGACTACTTACTGGTCCATACAAACTTATTCTCCTGAGCCAGCTCTCTCACTTTTTGAAGTGCCCTTTAACGGTGTCAAATTTTTGTTTATTAAATCCCTAAAAACCTCAAAAAATTATTGTTTTTCAGGAGGCACACAAATATGATCAACTGATCAATTCAGATAGGTTGAGAACCGATTTAAGTGTTCTGAAATTCAATAATCGCTCTATCACCTGTAAAAAACGCACACTCCAAAGCTTAGTAGAAATTCAAATTATTAATCATTGAATAATATACCCCAGTGAAAGAATTTGCAGCGTTTTTTCAAGAGCGATTACAATGGTTTATTATTGAATAATAACCCAATAATGAAACGATATCCATGACCCTGACAGTCTTCATTCGACCTACTTAACGAACAGGAAAATTCCTACGTAACTAATGAACTTAAGGGCTTACGATATACCTGACAAAGAAATCTTACGTTTGTTTCACGGAGGTGAATGTAGGATTCATATACGAAAAGGGCCATCATAACGAGAAACATGAACGACAGTTTTAGAAGTCCATCGGTTTCGTCGTTTAGGTCATGCAGCGTCTGCAACAAAAATTATGGTGTTTTAATTTGGATTCGGATACAAGATAATATCTATTGAGTATATCGTGCACACTAAAACGTATAAGTATTGCGCTTTTATTTCACTTTCTTTTTATTTTTCGAGAAACCGTGTTAAAATTGAAATCGTGATCTTTAAAATCAATCTTCTTTTTAGTCGGGACATTTTCAAACTTATGAAGCTTAGAGAGGTAGATGTCTTATTTATTAGTGTAGATATTCATTTGAGAACCGTAAATGATAAACAACGAATTTTAAACTCACGTGAGGAATGAGGTGAAGGAGAGCGTCTCCCGCCAAAGTGCCGATAGACAGGGAGGACAGCAGGCTGCACAGGCTCTGGCATTTTGATTTCCCCAAAAGTGGAAAAAACGCGAAGCCGATGATCCCGCATAGGCTTACTATGACAATGCTCCCGAGACCGTACGCCCACACTGCAACAATACAGTACCAGGTAAAGTTTATGGCAATGTTGTGGAAGTAATTTAAAGAAATAGAAATACGTCAACCACAATGGGTTGGCTTTCCGACCTACAGGACAATCACCGAGAATCAATTGTTATGAGTTGTTACAAGTCGAAAGTTTTTCATGGAACAAAAAATTTGACGTAAACCAATACATTTCATTTTTATCATTTTTTTTATAGTTCAAGCGTCAGAAAAACCAACTAAGGAGCCAACTAAAGCTTCTCAAAAGTGCTTACCAATAAATGACCAGCTTTTCTAGAAAAGCCAATTATATACACCAGGAATACAGGTGGTTCGTCAAGAAAGCTGCAAAGGATTTTTTAGACTTTATTTCATTACCTTCTTACGTTTCATTGCGGCGAGCAACGCTGCATCTTCAGGGGAAGAATTTCATCCAGGGAATATGTCGTAGGGCAGGCAGTTATGTTCACCAATAGACTGTTCTAATTATTGTTAGAGTTGTTGTTAGGCCTTTTATTTTATATTATACCTTCTAGTGTTGTTGTGGAGGTGTTTTCATTTTGTAAAAGGAATTTTTTTTGTAGCTGCTGCTGAAGAATATCCATTTTTACTTAAAATGACTGCAGTGAAGCTCAAAAGCTATTGCTGATGATGACTACCTGCACTATTACACACTGACGTGGATTTTTAAATTTCCTGAAAGATATCAATTTCCTGAAGATGCAGCGTTGCACACCGCTGCGAAACGTCGGGAAGTTGTGAAACAAACATTTATTTGTGGCCATTCGATTAAATACATAGAAAATGAAATTTACCTTCTCAACCCTGATTTAGATTGAACAGAAACTATTATGAGAAACTTATGATTCGAAGCGACCCAAAAAATTGATACCAGCTATTTTTCAAAGCTGTTTATCGACCTGTATAATGACAGAGACAAAATGGGTTGATGCTATCGAAAGTGGCATTCTAGACATGTATGATTATATTGTAATTTTGGGAGGGCTGGTATTTTTAGGATTTGACACGCTCATTTTCTAGTACTGTAATAAAAAATGCGCTTGCTAATTGATTATAGTGTTGATCGCCACGAAATCATCTTGATACTTCAACAACTTTTTCATATTGAGCGAATTTGAACTTCTAGGATCATAAGAAATATTATAACATTTAAACGCTAATTAGATATTAGTTTGTTGTAAAACTTGATACGGATTAGAAACCTCATTTGAGCATTGTTTACACAATGCACATCCAGAAAACATTGAAAACGGATTAGATGCTATTTTAGATTGAAAAGTGGACATTGGTTACTGCAGAATCGTTCTCTGCCTGTTTACAATATTCTTCTTGGAAATAATCGTTGGAAAACCAATTTACAACCGTGTCTCTGTACATATAGCCTCTGATGACCATTTGATAAAAGAAAATTTAGATTCTATCATCTTAGATGATCTTGGAAATCAAAGCGATAACCTGACACTAGGTATGCGAAGTTGGTGTAGAGATTTGAGAACGGGACATTACAAAGAAATAGGTATGCATACCCACTTACAATGGTAAGCATAATGAGTTGGCTGTGACTTGAATGTACGCGTGTGGAGAATTTGAATTGACTTTTACTCAAAAGCTGTGCCAGCGATGGTTGGAAAATTGTCAGTCGTCGTGGTACGTTCACCTCATGGCGTATCCAATTCTATAGGTCCCATGATGTGCGACTTTTCAGAAGTCTCAGAGAACAAATTGTTGGTTGTTGGAATGAATATTATCGCTTGTTACTACCGATTGTTTCGTCAACGAGTGGTAGAACCCAGGATTTGGATTAGTTAAAGTAATTTTGAATAACAAGGACCTATCTGTTAAATATGGACAATCAGATGGACTTAAGTTTGCAATGCAAGCTCATTTTAGAAGAATCGCACACCTTTGTGAGTTGTGCAATCTCTGATTTCTTTCTTACCACCTTTCATAATCTATCATAGTGGATAAAGAAATGATGCTTCGGGAACCCGACTGGAAAACATTAGTGAGAGTCTTAAGAACATACGTGTACATATTAGATCAAAAAACGGACGAAACAAAATTAACCGTAGTGTCGTGAAAAGGTAGGTGGTACTCTACTCACGGAGTTCTCGAGAAACCAATGTCACAGGGAGAGCCGTCGAGTGGCTATCATGTTTGTGAAGTGGCACAGCGCAAACTCTACTGTCCAACTGGGAAATGATTGCAGGGCAGATCTGGAGAAACCTAAAAATAAAAAGCATGCAATTCTTACGTGCTCTTAGTTATTTTATCATTACGCGTGGGCTTGGTAGTGTTTAATATGAGGGAATTGAACCAAGAACAAGAGCATCCCATATATAGTTTACACAATTTAAAATAAAATCAAGAATGCTTACTCAAATTTTTTCAAGTAGTCGCCATTATTCTGCACTTTTTTGATCTGTGTTAATTCTTATTATTATTATTTTTTAATCTGGTCTTGTATGTATGAGTCCGCCGCCAAATGAAACATCCGGCTTTCCACTTCCTGATTGAGGTCGGCACATCGTTACGGAGAAGTTTTGCAGAAAAATTTCGAGACACGATTCCGAGAAAACGCCGGCGGTTGTTGCCGCGCAAGGTTTCTATCTACCACACAACGGCCGCCCCATCTCCCCGCGGATCTCTCAAGATCTACTGGAGTCGTTTGATTGGGACGGTCGGTCATCCTCCCTACATCCCCGATGTTGCACCAAGTGATTTTCACCTCTTTCCTCGTCTCAAATAGCATGTAGGTAGAAAACGGTTTGCTACAGAGACAGATTTCTAACAGGGAGTGGAAAGATAGTGGTTCAATTCGGTGGACTGGCACCATACCGCTTCAAAAACGTCTGCCAAGTGGGTGTGGCACATAGCTTCCTCGTATCCATAACATGACTGTATAGATCATTGAAAATTATTATTGACTAAAGAACTTCATTCAATTAGGCGAAGTAAATATTGAATTAGGGCAAATTTATTGTTATGCAGGAGCATAACATGAGAAAATAAAGGTAGGCATGTTCAACTATTGAACATACTATATTTATTTGTATATTTTTACATGAATAAAATAAAATATATGCATCGTTCAATGATGGTTCAATATGGTTCGATCCAAGCTCGAGGCTAAAACTTTATTTTCTCTTTATTACTCACGAGGACCATCTTTACATCAATCCGAACAATCCCTGAAAATTTCATCGAAATCAGTCTTGAACTCCCGGAGTTATGAGTGTAACAAGGATTTCCGCATGCGCAGAGGCTACTATTGATCCGAGGGTCATGAAACTCATAGGGGATCATCTACACATCAAACCGAACAATCCCTGACAATTTCATCAAAATCGGACTATAACTTCGTGTAGTTTTGCCCGTAACAAGGATTTGCTGACAGACAGACAGACACACAGACAGACACGGAACCGAAATTGTTCAGAAAGGTGTAAAACGCAAAATGCGAGTGGAATCTTTGATTTTGGAGACAAAAAAATTTTCACATTCCGAAAGTGAAAACAATGCTTCCGCTACCTTGGCAGACTCGGAAGCAAAATACGGTTACACGGTACGAATAATGTGTACGAAGTATGGCGACAAGTTGGAAAAAGTATTTGAGCAAGTTAATACAATTTTTTGTCCTCAAGATTTTTCAATTTTAAAAAAATAGGGTATCCTTACTTTTGGGATGCCCATTGTACATTCAACTAATGTGAATACTTCAACCTCTTCGATTTAGTAAGTAGGTATCACCAATTTCGGGAAGGGGTTTTAATAATTAGGTATTAATGAGCGTTTTTAAGGATAATTCATCAACACGAATAGGAGACAATACAATGCAATCAAGTTTGTGCTATCCTGTTAACAGCTGTATTACTTCATCGAAATCATCAAAATGAAGTTCATGATCGAGTTGTTAAATTCATTTGTATACCTAATTCAAGGAAACGGTTTAATCTTATATTTTCATTTTCCGATTCCTTAAATTTCCGTAATTTCTTGAAATGACGGTAACTTATTAAGGTTCGTTGGCATCAGTAGCTGTACGAGAGCAGTAAATGCGTCTAACTTTCTCCTGTTTTGTTTCCAAAAAAAGTTTCACCACTTGATGGAAAACTCTGGATTTATTGCATCATGTTCCGCAGCAGAAAATCTGGTGCGACATCACGGTTTTAGGAATAAATACACCTACGATAAAAATTGATGAAAGGCCATTCAAATATTGTTATCACCTCTCGGGAAGAATTCGTACTCCATGTCCTGTCTCCAGTCCATACAGCTTCAGCAGTTCCTTTGGCCGCAGACAGCTGTTCTCTTTGGACTCTGCAAAAGAAAATTAAAACAAACGTGTCAGCTTTTATTGGGAATTAAATGAATGATTGAAGCAATTGTCACATTTTCGCTGAATTACATTGGAAAGTGTGACTAACAAAATATTGTGGGAGCTGCATTATAAGTATACGAATCAGGTAGGTCTCCTTTGCAACATCTTGTCCCTTTGATTCCATAGGTTGTCAAAATGTCTCGTTTCAAGGAAGTATACAATGCAAGGGCTACAAAACGGAAGAATCATTGTAGAACAAAGCTAAGCATGTAACTGACTTCTTATAGACAGAGCCAAAGCTTTCAGTTCCTTCTGTTGAATTCATGAATTTATTGAATATCTATTGTAATAATGCATTTCTCATCCAAATCTGTTTATTGTAAACGGCTCGCTGTTATATTTTTGCTTTTTATAGGTGTTATTGTTATACTTCATGAAATAATTGCAGAAAAGTATTGAAGTCCTGTTGCAAGCAAAAACATTTGTGGTCACTTTAAGTACGTCAGGATGGCCATATTTTGGTCAAACCTAGCCTGGGGTGACCTAGACCTTTTCTGGGTGATAATGTAAACAAAGGTACCTTTATATACGGAAAACTAGTTTTAAAAAGTTTCAGTCATGCAGCACAATAGTTTGAGCGCTTTTCCAAGATCATCTATTACATTTATGTTCAACTGAGTTGAAATTTTAGCACATTATGAGCAAAAAAATCCAATTGTCAATGTTATTGAGGGGGAAACAACTTGTACTAGATAATAGTCTTCCATTCAAACAAAGATTTAGGATTTTATGAATTTTTTGCAACTTTTATAATTTTTTTAGCTGATTTCAATGAAATTTTAGTACAAATTTCAGGCTAATTTTGAGCTTCAGTTTTTAAAATAATTTCGTTGATGATAAAATGTTTTTGAGAAATATTCTGCTAAAAAATATTAATTTTACGATCTTTAGCCGTTTTTTGTTATTTTATGTGTCAGTTTGTGGTTTATAATCGTCATGAGTAACACATAAATACACATCTACATATATTTACATACAAAAAAGCGTTATAATCCAGGAATCATTTAAGAATGCTTCAAAACGGATTTCGATTACAAATTTTTAGAAAGTGTCAATTTAGATATTTTCAGAACTATTGCAATAGCTTCATTGTCTATGAAAATTCCTTAACTGAATTGATCTAATTTGACGTTTCTCTGTTTCATTTTTCCCTGTAAACCCACACCATAACATCAGGGTACTCTGGTGTCTAAATATCGTTCATAACAGCCATTTCAATAGAAAGAGTAGTGTGAAGCCTACTCGTTGGGGAACTTTACTGGTCTACGTAGTCTACGTCATGAATATATAACTCGCCTACTGCTCTTTTCCTTCTCGTGTCCTCCTTGACCGTGGTGTGCTCGTGATTGTGGAGGTTCCGGGAGTCGTGTATATCTTCGAAGTCTCCGTTTTCAGTTTTATGAACTGAAACGTTGTGTGATTTTTCGAACTTGATTTTCCCCAGTCCAAGGCTTTCCATCAAGTGCTCCAAACCCTGAAAATACGTATCAATAAATAATACAACTATAAATCAAAGTGGTTTATTACAAACAGAATTCCAAACTTTCAATAGGTACTTAAAAAAACTTCACAATTTTCCAATTCGAAAGGTAAATGAACTCCCGGACTCCATCCTCCTATCTACAGATCATCTGAAAATCAACGTTTCATGAAATTCACGTTTGCGTATACCTACTGGCTTTTATTCATTGGGTGACAATGAATGCAGGTGATTGTTAAAGGTTCGAAGATACAAAAGTATGCTAGAAGAAATTTCTATTATCTCGATCCATAATGCTTCTTCTGTAGAATGTGAAAACTGCCTTAAGAAGCAAGCCTCTGAAGCAAACTTATAAAATTGAATACCTTAATTTTATGATACGGGTTTAGACCAAATTGAATACTTTTATGTAATAATTTGTTGTTCTTTTCAGTTTTTTCAGTAGGGGACATCCAAAAATCTATTTTTAATCGTTAAGAGAATCCTTTCAAGAATTCGCGTCAAGAAATGTTAACTTTTGTGTACTAATTTACGTAGGTGTTTGATAAAACTAGTTGGAATAAAGGCCAAATCCTCAGGTTGACGTTGTCATGGGCACCTACGCTATGAATGTACGTAAATACGTTAATGTAGCGAGCTGTGAGTTATCTACTATCAGTACGACGGCCATAAATCACATTGTATTTTTTGCGAAAACATGGAAGTCGAAGCAATATCGTGAAACTCGAATTGCACGTCAAATTGTAACGAAAAAGTATATAGTTGGGAATTGTTGAGGTTTAGTGCCTACGATGAAATGCTCAGGGAATTCCCCAGTTGAGGTATGCAATGTACGTACTCAGGTATCTTATTCTGCAGAGGGAGCCTTGGCATAGTTCCTCCATTCCCGTTCTGCTTCCGATCTATTTATATGGAGCGGAAGCTTTGTTTTCATTTCCAGTATACGAAAATTTCTCTTTTCTATATCTAGAGAAGCAGCCGATTCTTGTAACAAGCCTAGTGCCTACATTTGCATCCGATTTTGTTGAAAATGTCAGGAAACGTGTGGATTAGGCTGTAGAAAGTCCTCTATGGCCCTCATTGCTTAGTATTCAATATATTTGACTTTTTAATCCACCAAACGTCATTTTATCAGGTTTTAGGTTTTCTATCGAGCTAAACTTTTTAAGGTAGTCGGGGGAGAACGTTTTAATTATCTCATAGCAATTTCAGCACAGTCTATCTCCATTCTATTCGCTATTGCATTAGCGCTCTTGATTTGACCTACAATACATGTCGACTAACCTTTTGAAAGCGTTGGTTTATGCCTCGACATTTCGCAGCATCTCTGTTCTGTACATCTTTCGAAATCAGATTTTCTTGCTTTAGTGGAGTTCTCGGGGTGATGTCTTCCCCCACACTGTGGGATGGGCAAGGCGAGTACTATCTTTTAAATGTAACTCCTTAAATATTAAAAGTTTATCGCTGCTCTGGCTTTTTGCGAGCCTTCCCCTTCCCCCTCCTTTTTAAAAGCCCCGGGATGGAGATCGACATAGATAAATGCATAGTTCCTCCTTTCATTTGCTGGAAACTACTACTTCTGAGCAAAAACCTGAAGCTCTTTAGCTTCACGAGTATCCTCCCAGTGCTGCAGGCATATTGCCAAAGCCCTTGGAAGGGGCAACTAGTCCATACCACCGCCTCCTTGTCATAGCTTTGAAATTATTATCATTTTGCGATTATTAAATTTGAAACGACACTGGGGATGGAAAAATATAAAAGAACATTGCAAATCCAATTGATTTGTTGAGTGAGTACGCTTGACTATTCCATTTTTAGACGACCTTGAACGTCGCCTAAATTTGAAATGAAGCCGTTTGAATGCAGGTGGAATGTAATCAAGCTTGCGGAACTGCGATTATCACCCGAGTGAGCTCTATGGATATTTTATTGTTACTTGTTACAGCTGTAGCGTGATCTGTGATAATGAACAATGAAAAAGATGTTGCTCGTAAAAAAACCGCTTCCTCTATCAAGGGACATTCTTTCCCCCCAAACAATTGAAAATGTCCAAAACAAGTATTTTTTTCAATCATATAAAGAGAAGACCTTGACTTTTATAGCCTCTTTTATAGGTTGTCTCGAGTTTTACCAACAGTGGCTGTGAGAAATTGAGCAGTCAGTTCTAGAGACACAACAGCGTTTGTAGATCAACATAGAAAAACATAGACCCCTCATATCATTGAATGAGGTGAGCATTGGAATAAGCTCGCCGATCAGCTTACAGGATCAGAACATTGGGGTAGGTAGGGCGTTCACGTAGGTGAGAAATTCTACCATCCCCAATTATACATCTCATAATTTGAGCTGTGCATTAGTTGAGATTAAATTAGCGACCATTGGTAGCACATTCAATAACACTGATATAATTATGGATAGTAAATATTATGTAAAATAAAAATAATTACTTAAATTGATTACATGTTATTCAATGTATACTTTGTGAGGGGTGCAGGTTAACACATGCGATTTAGAGTTTATGATCCCGGAAAGAAGATTGAGGGATCAAAGCAGTTACACAATTTAGCACAGAAAAGTTGGGAACACTTTACGCAGAGTGGATCGTTGGATAAGACTGGTGGGATGTTCCTTAAAGTTAAAAAAAAATTATCTTGAACAAAAAACTATACTTGAAATTGATAATAAATGTAAAAATACCACATGGATTTGGTCCTATAATCTCAAGGCTCCACAATCTTCGATTTTGGCCTTCGCGGCTTTCTTGAATTTTCCAAGTACTACTTGAAATGATGGATAACGGGAAACTCATTATGTAATTTAAGGAAATCCAGGTATTTGTATAACTGTGTGAAAAAATTCTTCTTTAATGTGCCATTTCTCAGTTGAAAGATAAAAGCAATTAATCACACCATTGTCATGACATCCAGTACGAATAATCCTCTTTTTTTACGGTTGATAGTGCAATTTTTCCGTTCCGAGCTCTGTACGAAACTTCAAATTCCCGTTCATCGCAAATCTAAATCCGAACGTCCCCCGGTGCACCCATAGCAACCAACATCAAGTTTTCTCCAATCGTCACGATATTTGACCGCTGCTAATGAACCGGCTGTCAGCGAACCATAATAACAGAAGTTCGGGAACCAAACAAATCGGTTGCGAAAGGTTAGCGACATTTGTGAAGTAGGAGGATGTTTTGGAGGTTCTGACCCTCTAGCCTACTGTGCACCGGATCTCGCCGATCATTTTGCGACAGCTCCCGATAAAATCTATTGGGAACATAGAAACAAATTTAGACTTTTGCATATAAAGATAGGATTTGAAGATAAAGTGGTTGGACTCAATTGACTGGAGCATAATGTTTTTCCAACAATCCTTTGAAATAAAACAAGTAGGGCATGTCTCCAACCTACTTTTTCAACACTATCCAAAGTACGTACATGTTATTGCTATATTCCTATTTTTTAATAACTTCACCCTGTTATCGGTATTTTGAGAGCTTTCTCAAGGGTTTAGATGTGTGGGAAGTATTAGATATCGATTAACTTTTTTCATTCGGGAAAGATTGCGAATAACTATAACGCGTTTTCGTAACACAAGTTAAATGGTCGTCCGTAATAAGATGATTTCATTTTCTAAATAAATAAATGAATATACCCCACGACCCCCACGATTCCCCAAAAAATTTTCAAAATTCGGGTTTAGCTATGAGGTGCGTCTAAATAGTCTACTTGGCTCTTTCTGGTTTGTCCTGCCGTAAAACTTTCTATCGAAAGGTGAACGGACTTCACTTTCTCGTAAGAAGACCGATCCAACAGGAAGGACTGCTCGAAGTCAGAGTTGGGGTGATTTGTTATTTTCTGTGCGGTTGTTTTGAAGTTTGAAGAATCACCTGATTATAGAGCGAGTTACCGCACGTAAAACACCTTTCATGCATCATGACCATGCGAGAGAAAGTTGGTTGATGTTCTCACTTTTCATATATGTAAATATTGTGTTAATTGCTTTCGGGATCAACTACAGCTGGCAGAAGTCTATTTAGTGATGTTTAGATAATTTTTGATCATAGTTAACATTTACTACTTTTCTGTAGACAGTTGGTCATCAACTGAGATTATAAATCTTTGAGTACTAATTTGCTACGCGATTTAAGCAAATGTTTTGCACTTTGACAATTGAAATCAAAAATTGCTTTTTGACAATATCATGCTCTCTTTTGGGATGGTTGGAGAGAAGAGCGGATTTTTTGTTCATTTCGCATAGAATGATATCTAGTTACTCTTACATACAAGAAACAAACACTATATCTAGATATGGTTATAAAACGCTCCTAAACCGATTTCAATTAAGGAAGGAGGATTATCTTACACAATTGTTGAAACATGAAGTTAATTTTCATCAGTTAATGTTCGAAAATAAGTCAACGGCAAATTTCAATCGCTGTCAAATGATTGGGAGTTAATAAATAATATTAAAGAAGAATTTAAATAATGAAGAACAGCAAAAGTTTGTCAAGATAAGTAAACATGGGAAAAATGGCAGGCGAACGGTGAGTGGTCACATTCGATTCGGGGAACTTATATTTATATCTGAATTAAACAAATAGAATAACCCTTTATATCGAAAGTTCTTTAGATTTAGATTTTTTGGGTAGATCAATCCTTAATTTAATCCGTTAGGGTTGGTTTATCAGAATGCTGAGATTACTGGCACATCTCGGATCGATGTTTCATGTTGAGCTGAAGTTAGTAAACTTTGATTTAACAGTTTTAGAGGTAAGGTTTTGACAGATTTTTTTAAAACTTTAGGGATAACTTTTGGTTCAATATTCAATAATAAACCATTGTAATCGCTCTTGAAAAAAAAATCCTACCGCCCCCTGAAAATAGAAAATAGAATCCAAATCTGCAATAAAAATTTTTTCGTCCGTCCGCCGTACGCCGTACGCACGTTTTCTCCCAAACGGCTGGAGGAAAAAATCTGAAATTTTCAGGAAAAATCCATGTTGGTCCGACAACTTCCCAATTCTTTAGCCAACTCTCTCACTTAATTTAAAGTGCCCTTTAAAGGTTGTCAAAGTTTTGTAAAATCCCTAAAAACCTCAAAAAAAGTCAAGGCGACCTAAATGTAAACTTATTTGGAGAACTTTCCATGAGGAATCGAATGAACCCCTCCCTAGGTCCGTCTCAAACCATTCCAAGTATGGCCCGATTTATGGTGCCAACATTTGCATCCACATTCTCTACATCACTAGGTTACTGCGATCAAAACAAAAACAACAGCGTTTTTGTTTTGTTTTGGTTGCAATAACCTAGTGATGTAGTGAATGTGGCAACTGGAGTGAACTCCCAAAAGGGTTTATAGCCGATACACGGGTTGAAGTATTCTGATATGCATGCTCCGTCTTACGAAATTAAATTAATTGTTGTCTGTAATTTTTATGTTATCTTGTTGGATTTCAGATGGGCTTCCAATGTACCTACGATACCTAGTTGTACAGTATAATCCTGGTAGTCGAAGATCCTGTAGGAGGGCTATCTATTACAGAAATACTAAGCCTTTGAGTAATAGTTTGCAGAGCTTTACAACGTTTTGACAACATGTTCACGTTGGCAATATTTTTTCGGAAGTTGAGATGTTCAGAGGTTGAGAAGTTTTCACATAAAAAAACGGGTTTATGAGTGGGAACTTATTGAACGTAAAACAGGGTAAGTACTATTGTACTATGGTAGGAACAAACCTTAAGCTATAAATATAAATTCTCAGCCATCTAGTATGTAAATGTACACCTACCTGTAGAGTGAAAAATACCAGAGCTTTTGTACTTGTTTTCTGATAGCAGATACTGCATAAATAGTATCCTACTCCAGGATAGAAACGTGGCAGGTTAAGTATAAAATACAAAACCAGACTAGATCGATCATTTCTCCACCTCCATGATATTGCTGGACTAGTCAAAACCAATAAATGAATAACATTGAACAATAAAATTAGGACACTTTTAACATAGTCATGCTGCTGAGACAGGACCGTTTTTGTTTGCTGGACTGTCTAATCGTTTCAACGAGAAACGGACTGCCGTCCTTCAATTGAAATTACGCGATTAATGAGTAGTGAGGCCATCCCTAGGGGACAACAGTTACTCCTCTCGCACATGAGTCAGTTCAGGTGTTTTTCGACCTTCTCGAACCTGGAAAATGTTTTGATAGTCAGGTTTTCAACGGTGCACCGACCGCGACCTCTGGCATTGTGGACCCCCCCCCCCCCCTCCTCACTCTCTTCACGACCAACACACTCAGCATCCTCATTGGCCCTGCAAACTACCGGAAACAATAATCTCGCTCTCCATTCTGCCGCGGTACGTGACGTTCAATCTGCGTGGAGCCGGTTCAAAACAGTCGAATTTCACTTCGAAGGAAACAATCCATCAAAATGTGATTGTTGGCAGGTAAATACCTACTCGTATCTATATAAGGTACTCAATCTATCTTATTCAGTTGAACTTCAAATTGACAAATGATTTCATTTTTCGTCCTCACTACCGAGCTAGGGAACATTTATCGAACTGAACAAGAAGTGGAAAAAATGTCAGTACGCCAAAATAAAAATGTCCACTCGCTTTTTGAGTTTTGGAGCTTCCTGATCATTTGGTTCCGCGTCTGTCTGTCTGCCGTAAATCCTTGTCCCTCATAAAACTGTACGTATCAAAAAGAATTCAATGATATTTTCAAGGATTATGCGGATTAGTCCTAGATGGTACCGTATACACTTCATTGTGTTCGGATCCATTCATGTACTCATGTATGAAAGTGAGTTCCTTGTAACGCCTCCAGACCTATTTATTTCGTTCAAAGTTTTAAGCTTAACTCATAAACTTTGATCAAGATTGATTGGGTAGATAGATATCAAATCGCTATTGCATCTGCGAGTAGCTAAGATTGATAAACACAGGTGAGACTGCCCGACCGAAACTACGAACATTTCAGAGATTTTGCCGATTAGCTTCTATGCAGTTTAGTTTTAATTGTATTGCCTTCGAATTTATGGTAGTGTGCATTTTTCAACGTAAATAGATTTTTCGCAGTATATCTTCTGTCCAATTTCGTTCAAACCCTGTAGGTAGTTGGTTATATCTTTAGAAATTGTGCCCTATGAATGTGATCGACGAACTTAAAGTAATAACTATCAACTAAAAGTGGTAGACAAAAGCAAAACTTATAGACTAGTTTTGAGGGCTTCTTAATTTACCCAATTTGTCTGTAATGTGCAAGTACATCATTTGTACATAAATAGTTAATTGTAAGTTCCTGTTACGATTTATTTAGAGCGCCGAACTCAACTAACGTGGGAAAGAAACATATTATACAATCTAATCTGAAGTATCAAAGATACGCCTACGTCAGTTTTTGGAAGATAGTGCTGTCGTGTTCTGAAATCAGCTAGCGTGACAGGTTCTAGATGGTTATTTGGACAAAATAGTTTGTAAAATGTCCTGCAAGTTTGTGCGTGTTGTAGTCATTATATCTTATTAGACAGTTCAACCGAAATAAAGTTTCGTACGCGTAAAAATGGTGGGAACAGTGAAGCAAGGCGAACCATGTCGCAAAATGAATAACTCCTATTTTTCTTGCGTACAAGGGATAAGTTGTTCTCAAATCTGTACTGTGTATGAAAGAAAATTTGTTGATTTACATTTCAAGGTGCGTAGAATCCAATAATCGAATTAAAGAAGAAATGCACCGTGTAGAGCTCTTCCACCAAGCTACATAATGGATTATGTATGTCAAAAATCACAAGTAACTTCTAGTTGGAACTGAGTTTCAGTCATTAGTTTAAGTCAATCCTAAAGGGTAAAATAATTAACAAATCGGGATATCGAAAACTTTCGAACAAGTAAGACTAGTGTTATATAAATATAACATCAAATTTGCTGTTGATAGAGATCCCTTCAATGACTCGAATGAGCATCTGTTCGCTCTTCCCATAGAACGGAACTTTGATAAAGAAAAAGGACGTCAAAACGAATGTGAATGTCCCTTCCCATAGTAAATATCGCCAAACAAATTGTGAGTGGATCAGCTGATAAAATTGCAAAGCAGTTTTTGTTTCCAAGTGTTTCTATGAAATCTGAAAAATGATTCTATGTGTGTACTGCCAGATGGGGGACGATGATGTAGAGCACACATTCTTTATATGCCCAAAATGGCAGCAGCTAAGGCAGGAATTGGTTGGAGTAATAGGTGATTTTAGCCTAGAAACAGTAATAGAAAAGATGACACAATCTGCGGAGAACTGGAGTACAATCAGCACGTATATCACTAGGGTGCTCAAAGAGAAGGAAGTGAACAGAAGCTGGGAATGAGCCAGGGTAGAAGTAGTGAAGACCAGGAGGAGCCCTCACGAGGTTAAAAAGGGGACTTAATGCCAAAAAGCATTCCCGGGACAGTCCTAAAAGACGAGAGGAACGGTGTTTTTCATACATGCATACGAATAGAAGGCGGGCCGGGGACCGCACATCTCCTTGTCACGGTATCACACGATGTTTGTTTTACCGCATTTTGATCACAAACTGAGGTGATTTGAGGTATCCAAAAGAGATGAAATTCATCTGAAAACACCGGTAAAAATAAGCCAGTAACTGTATTGATCATTTATAAATTAGAACTAACAACGAATTAAAAAAATTAGTTAATTTTATAAGGCTTAATCCCAGAGAATGTACTTATATAATACAAAGAAAAAGAAAAGTGCGCATTATGGATATGCGATAAGCTAAATGTCACCAAGGTTGAGGCGTTGTTTTGAGTATTTAGCGCAAAAAGTACATATCAATGTCAAATAAAGAGAACGTATTTTTTCCCGGATAATCGATCTACCATAGTACGGCACTGTAATCTCGACACTGTCTCACAACAAAAGCTAATTTGTTATTTTCATTAATTCGCTTGTCATCTCGATTTCTGGAATAGTACGAGTACATGCTCCTAAGAGCGGATTAATTCAGTTCAGAGGACACTCTTCAAGAAATCACACTTGTAATGCGGTGGCGATGAGATTACACGGTCAGGCGGTGATGTGACAACACGGTCGATTGATCGGGTAGTTTTATGGAATCGAAAACCATGTAGATACCTTATCGTACATTTACCTCGGTAATTAGACATTATTTTTAGCCAAGAGGAAATGAGGAATATTTGGTAAGAACATGTTTATGTACGACCCGCGAATAAAAATATGATGGATATTGCTTTCTCCACCTCCTCTGTGAATGTACTGTTGAAGAAAAAGTCCAAGACGGAATTGATGAGAAACGTTCATAACAAAACTGGTTTTGACTGACCAACCCTTGAGAACCTTAACAGCGTGATTTAAGAACAAATGATCGAGAACATCTTCTTAAATCAATATATTAAGGATAATCATGTAATAGTGATCTTGGTGGCTAATTTCTTTCGTAATCGATCAATGGCGTGGGAATTTGAAATCAAACACCTTTGAAACACCTTGAATACAATTACGAAGTACTCTCGTACAACGTACGAAATTCCAATGATTAGCCAAGGAACGTTTCTGGCTCATTTAGTTCTTAATCAATCTACCGCGATGATTGTGATAAAAAGCTCCTGTGGATACTCTAGAATACAGTCACATTGTGGGTAGGAAAATTGTCAGCTGATTTACTCTTACGGCTTTATATTTTTCCCCTAATTAAATTTCAATGTCATTGGTGATTAAGGTCATTGGTCAATTAAATTTCAATGTCATTGGTCAATTAAATTTCAATATCATTGGTCAATATCAAATTTTGATATTGGATGCCTTTGGGGCTTTGAAATTCAATTACGAGGTATGGGACACATTGATAAGCTTAAGGCTATTTTCTCTCCTAATCAATATATGGTGTTCGAATATGAATGGCGCTAGTCTATAGACTTAGTTTAATGAATATATAACGTCTAATAGACATATTGATCAACATAGAAGGGATGTCTAATACTTAAATAATAAACCTTTGTGAAATAGTATGCAACTTTGGTTTTTTATTAACATGTGTCATTGTGTCATGTTTTATCGCTGGGTAGTTTACCCGAAGATTAAGCTCGAGCCGACATGAATTTCTCATTTTCTTCGCTCCTAAAGCTTTTTACATTCAGAAGCCCTGATGACCATAAGCCCTGAAAGCTAATTTTTACGATATCTACACCTTTTCCGTGCTGTAATTGGTATGTGGCATCCTTAGTACTTTTACCTAACAATTCATAGATCCCAGATCAACTGAGCTTCTAAAACTGATTTCTCCGTCTTTAACACTCAGAACCTGCCGTTTATTATGTTCACTCCTCTAGACTTTTAGTAGACGGTGCATAGGCCGCATATCAGCTGAGAGACTCTTAAAGAAATTGTCAAGTTTTCCATTTTTCGGAATCTATGTATCTTGAAATATCATCCAACGTCAATTGAGGGGGTTTGATTTTTTGTTCAGAAATGACTTCGCTCCTTGGAAAACCTCCCATGTTTATCGAGATTGAACTACTATGACTTGTGAAAATTGGGCTTTATGGATTTTATGGCAGCGCAAAGGCAGAGTGAATTTTTCATTTGTGAGAAATCTATAGGTTTTCGGTGATTAAATTGAGATGGAATCACATACATACCTGAAAATTTCACGATATTCGGATAAAAACAGTAGATTGAGCTTTTTGCAAAAGTTAGCGGACACGATAGACACACAGGAAACAATAACTGTTTGGTTTGCTATACAATTTAAACGGAAATTTTAATTTTGGCGTGAAAAAAATTTCATCTACTGAAAGAGATACCAATTCTTCTGATAACTACAGGTAGATGCGGAAGCAAAAGTTAGATCGTTTTGTTCGGAACAACAATCTCGGCCAGAGAATCAATTACGGAAACGAAATGGTTCATAAAGCTGCACAAAAAGTGCTATTAGGAACATTTCGATAATAGACGAATGATTGTCATTCTATTTCACCAAAACAGATATTTCCCACTTTTGTTTGAGGAAGCAAGTGGCGTCATCAGCTTTATTGGTCCGACTAAGCAAGTTTTGATGTTATGGACTCAATTTGCCCGTTTTTTTTTTTCAACATCTGGGTCTCGGTACAAACTTGTTCTTACGAGACCACATATTTTTACTTTCTCCTCGTTCAGTTACTTAAACGGTTGGTAGCCAACACGTTTCCACCGAGTTACGAGCTGCGTGCTACATACCGACAGAATCCTTTGATTCATTCTGATGATTAGACTCGGTGAGTGGTTTTGGAAATGCCTCTACGTCTGAAATTCCAAGGTTATTCTTTGAGGACACGAGAGATTTAATATATAACAGATCACAGCTTACTAACTTATTAGTTGCAGAACCACTAACACAACAGAACTACTGAACAAGTAAAGGTGAAAGGCGTCTTTTTCTGTTAATCAATCATAAGGTACAAAGCAGTGATAATTTTAAATTAATTCATGGACAACAACGTCACGGAAAATGTTCCCGCGGATAACAACGACTTCAGGTGGGTGAATCGATCTGATTGACGGTTTGTTTGGCTCTTTCTATAGGTGAGTTGTAATGTAATGTATAGGATGTTATTAAACCGTCTTTCCACAACTATTGTCTACATTTCAGCAAGATCAAAAGATTAAAAATTGAAAAAATGTTAGAAAGATTTTATATTTGCCCATGCGAGAGTGATGTATTGATTTGAGAGTAATGAGGTCATAGGAGATCATCTTCAGTAAAACATTCACTTTCCCCAAAATTTTAGTGAAATCGAATGAAAACTGTCAAAATTAGGCTCGTTATAAGGATTCCGCGTTAGCGTAAGCGCCACAGCTTCTAATGATACGCTCAGGTTTAAATTAATACCTATGATGTTCACCTTCTTTCATTTTTACCCTCTAAATTTGAGCTAGATTAGACCTCTGAAGTTTGAGAGAACTATGATTGGTGTATTTTATATTTATGCAACACCAGAGCGAGGTATCGATTTATTGATTTGTGAGCAATCCAAATCGTAAGGGAGCAAAGGACCATCGCTTCCTATCATGCGTATTCTCTGAAACTGTATTCAAAATCAGATGAAAACCACAAATATTAAACTTGTTACAATAATAGGCGGACAAGCGATAGGTACATAGACTGACACACTGAGAGGCAAACTGACAGACGCACAGACACTAAACGAAAATTGTTCAGATTGCTTCAAAACGTAACATGTAGGTGGAAATTTTCATTTCGGAGAAAAAAATGTTTATTTTCCGAAAGTGAAAACTTTTCTACCTATTGGCTTCCTCTACCTATTGGTTGACTTGGATGCTATACGACCTTGAGCATAAATTATATTATTTATAGCTTATTTATACTTGAAGCAATAACCAGTAGCTAACTGTTACTAGCAAGATACCTGTGATCAATTAAATCACCACTCACTTGTTACAATATGGTTTGAAGATTCAAACTCTATCCGTGCAAATCGTATTTATCGAGCTCTACAGATCTTTCGAAGTGCAAATCTGCCTCAAAATTACAACAAAACACATCTATTCACCTGATGTATGACCTATCTTCTGTTTATATCTCAACAAGGTCTCGGGATATAATATAATCTGTTTTGAACTAACCGGTAAATCCAATTAATACTCGCTAACCTTCCCTGTTGTCTCTTCAACCATTTTTTTAAAAGATTTATTTACTGAGTTTATTGCATAACATAACCTTACTGGATTTGATATTAACGATATAGTATCGAAATGCACCAGATGATTCAACTCGATTCGAATGTACACGTTAGATTACCCTCTCAACAACAAACATTCGTTATTAGGTTTCGTATGATACCCCTTGACATAGTAAGGCACAAACGATTAAGATATATTCTCAAATATCCATTCAGTCCTATAGAAATATTTCCCATATCCGTATCACTGTGTAATCTCTTTGTATCCATCGTCTTACGGTATATTTACTATTACAGCTTTCTTCAACGAATCAATGGATAGTAATGTAATAGTTCACATTCAACAGCCATATTTATTTCATATACTTACATGCATCGGTAGCTTAAAATTTCAACAAACAATCGAATCAAGATATTCGACGTTGGAATAAAATATTTCAAGAACGTCAATTTCGAACTTTTTTTCATACCTTGCTCCCATATTTCAGAAAATTTATGTGAAAATAGTGAAGTAAAGTGAAGTAAACAAGGAATTTCACCTTGGATTTTCGTCCGACTACCCGGAGGTGTCGCGGACGTCGCCTCTAGAGAGGATCGGAACTAGGTCTGACGATTTCGCTCGTAGCTTCCCATTGCCTCACGCCCTTGAGTTGGGAGCGATTTGGATTCACGAGATACCGAGATCAGAGGTGAACTGTCTAACGACAGGACTGGTATACATCACTTGATAGGATTTTGGCCCTAATCATTGGTGCATGCCGGATTTGAACCGGGCTAATCAGTACTCCCACTGAAAGTACACAGCCAAAGGACTGATGCCTTAGCTCGCTCGGACAATCTGTCCCCTTTATGTGAAACCATTCTAAAATAAATATAAATATTTGCAAAAGTACGTAAGTGGGTGCGAGAAAATAGATATATTTGTGTTCATTACATTCATGTAACTGCCATTATAAGCAATTCCTTGGACTTGGGAATTGGGATAAAGAATCACTAATTTTGTACACATTCCTGGGACACGAGGGTTATTATAATCTAATCAAGAAGAAACAGGCTTCAAAAGTATTTTAGCGAGAAATTCACTCCCTGGGATATGTTCACTTTGGAATTTTCACAACAACTTGACATGGAAAAAATTGACATTTTAAAAACCGTACTGGCGTCCCAAGTTACCCACAGGGCGAAAATTGTCTAAAATTGGGGCATTAAAAACATTTTGTGGCAAACCACCGAAATATTTAAAATGTTGAAAACCACATTCAGTACAAAAGATTGTACTAACTCTCCTGAAATCCACCAATGAAGGGTCCATTGTTCTTTTGATGATCACTCTGCCAATTTTTTGTCATAGAATGTTAGTTTAGCTCTAAGAGAGTCCTGTGCCTGTCACCATTATCATGATAATCTTTTTTGCAGGCGAATCAACCATCTTTTCACAGAAGCTGTCTACCAAAATGTAAAAAGAATGAACGCTTACGTAGATAATGGATCGAAGTGTTTGAATTTCTAAAAACTACAGGTGAGCGAATATAAAAGGAAGTCAAAATACGTGAGTTTGCAAGATCCTTACAAATGGGAAATAGTGAACGGGGCGTTTAGTATTTTTGGGTGGATACAGTAGTTTTTCGGTGGGAACAGGCAATTTGGTCAGTTAGTCAACCGTTTTGATTGCTTTATCGTTCCGATCCGTCGGTAGTAACATAATTGGACGTGGCCAGCATTCCTTAGCGAAGCGGTCTATTGAACGATAAGTGTTCATTTTATGTTGGCGTGTTCACCTGCGGTCAAAAATGTTATCTCTATCGAACAAAACCGTTGTCTGTTTGAGATAATTGTGGGTATGCCAATTTTTACAATGATCCTTTCTTCGCTCATTAGTTTCTTTGCGATACCGTCTCCATTCTCAAATTGGTTTATTATTTTCGATAATGAACCTTTGTAATCGATCATACCTGTAACAAAATGTTTGGTCGGCCACGAATTCGGCACCGGACCTCATTAGGACGGTCAATTCGGTACTGAGTAGGATACTGGTAGAAAAATGCGATACACGAACTCGGCACCAAAAAATTTATTAGTTTAATTAGTTGATTTGGTCTGTTGCTTGTAAAAGAAGCCACGTAACTTCACGTACTGAAGCCAAGATATCATGCCGGATTGGTACTGCTCAATTTTGTCCCTTAAAAATGCCTGTCTTCTACGTACCCCAAGGTTTTTGATTTTTGTGCGACTGGTATCCGATGTGCTACAATTAATTTTCAAGTACGTCGAAATTTGTACGTCTTGAATGGCATCAATGAAACAAAAAATGTCGGGGTGGGTTTGGTAGAACTGGGAGTTCAAATGGGAATGGTAGGACTCACAACCATTTGTGGCTCGGTGGATGGAATCTGAAAGATCAGCCCATATGAGTGGGGGAAAATTATATATGCTGTTTCACATATATAATTATCAACTAAATAATCGCAGTACTTATCCAATTTTCCGAACATCGGCTTTATGGATATGAGCTCTTCGACAAAACAATCAGCAAAAAAGGAAGCCCAAATGTGAAATGTAGCCACTGCCCCACTTCAGTTTTGTCTTCGTAATGTCGAACAAGCCCACATTCTTGGATTTTACGAAATCAGGTATTGGGCCAAATGGAACCTACACCCAACTATTTAGGCTGAAGGCCATACACTTGACAATCAACAATCTCTTGAGCTGGTTTGAAATTTCAGGTCCAGTGATGAGTTCGTGTGACGGGTTCGTTCTTCTGTTGACATTCTCTAGCGATGAGGAGAGCACGGTCCAGGGCGAGTGACGAATTCATGCATGCCCCAACTACGTTAATCCCCGACCCTGGCAGGTACTGCAAACTTGGTGCCGAATTCGTGGGCTCCCAAATGTTTAACCTTTTAACGCACACCCAAAAGTTGTTGGTTTACGTTTCAAGATAAGTAGATTCGTACGCCCCAGAGTTTTCGACAGGACCTTCAAAATCAAAGTCCTTTAAATCTTAATTTTTAACATATTCGGCAACTTAGTGATATCCAGAGGTAGTCACGTAGGTCAGAGGTAGGTTAATAGTACCCATTTTTTCTCCTGGCGTCGTTGCATGTATGAGTAAGTGAGAGACCTGCTTTCAGTTCTGTAAATTGATCAATTTTGTTCTTTGAAAATCATGTTATTGATTGGTATGCCAAATTTTCCAAGAAATGTACTCGTATCTGGTCTCAACCTTTTCATTATCACCTAGCTTTACCTAATCTCTCTTTCTTACAGTATAACAATGCACAGGTATTACAAAAAGTACCCTGAAAACTTCAGAACCAGGATCGGCCAGGTTCCACCAGTTGATTTTGGAAGTATTCGTAAACAATGTAAAAACAAGACAGATGTAACTTTCGTTGACACTGACATTTTCAAGAGATCAACTCAATTCTGTTTGAATACGAGTATGAATTTATCATTTTCACTCTTTCCACTGGGTTTCTTCCTCAGCTACGACGAGAAGTCAAAGTTGTGTTCGTTTCCGGTCAGTAAATATAGTTTTCGGTTGTGCTAGTTAGGAGGACAGAACTTAGCTCTGAAGCTTTGAATTTAATTGTAGGCAGGTAGCTAATTTTTAGGTTCTTTTAGTCTCCACAATGAACCTTTTTTTATAATGAATCTACTTTTTATCATTAGATATTATTAACAATATTTAATTACAGCGAGCAAGAAAGAAAAAATATTAATTATTCGAAAAAAACATCAATTTAATTTTCAATTCCCTTTTTCTCAGTTTTATCTGCAACTATTGATTGTTCCTAATTACTAGAAGTTATAAAACATTATTTTACCAATGTGAAACTTTGTTTACTAATTAATATACTTAAGTGGCTAATTATAACGTTTTTCCTTCATTTATCGTACCTAATTTTCCTCATTTGGCCCCTTTGATAAAGATTTTTCGGTGACGTATTTGGTTAAAATTGATTCAACGAACGAAATAACATGGGAATATGACGATTTAATAATAATTGTCTCGAAATCGGAGGTTTTCTTTTTCTAAAATCGACTTTTGAAGTTTTTCTCCGAAACTATTGGGCCAAAGTTTACGAAATGTGGCTCTAAAGTTCTACATCGATCCGGGATGTCGGCATCTTGAACAATCCTCCCTAAGCGATAATGTTTAAGGATAAGAGCATTGAAAAATCAAAATCTCAAAAAATTTTGACGTAAGAGGGTAGTTTTTAGATGGAAATTAGTTCCCTGCATCGAATGCGACCACTCCGGTTGCTATACGATCACCTGTTCTGTCACATATCGCAGGTCTGTCTTGAAAGAATGGATGTTAGCGGACAAGGAATTTCTAC